>JARVZY010000346.1:0-27019 GCA_030686995.1 Artemisia argyi | reverse complement strand
ATAAGTTTTAGCAGGCAAATGTTATTTTGACAAATTTGATTTGGAAAGCGGTTTTTTATTTTGGTATTTTTTATTTAGTGGGTAAAAATTTTTTTTGGTTACTTTTATAAGTTTCGGTGGGTAAAAGTTTTATTTGGTTAATTTTATAGATTTTAGTAGGTAAAAGTTTTAGTAAATAAATATCACAAATTTTGTAGTGAGTATAAAACAACTTTATTACACGTAACATGTACTGATAGTTCTTTCGTCTTAAAATGTCTTTTTATTAAAAATAAAAACGTAATCATAATTTAAATAAGATTAATATGTAATTTTCAATCATACTTACCTATCTAATCTAAGATAATTCATAAGAGGAATATTTTATCTTAATAATACGTACTGTAACATTTATCATCTTCAACCCTACTAGATAAACAGTAGTTTGAACCAATTACTAAACACCCTTTTAAATTTAGAAAAAAATGATAATTTTTAGACTAAATTACACCGTTCGTCCTTGTGGTTTATGTTGACCAACAAGTTTCGTCCTTTGACCAAAAAAGGTTTACCGTCCATCCTTAAGTGGCAAACGTTATCTACCGTTGGTCCTTCCTTCTAACGGCCCTTGTTAACAGCTGTTAAGTCACTTCGCTTGATACCCAAATGAGGGTATAACTATAAATTTACTATATATTTTTTTCTTACTCTTTTAAATACAAACAAATAAAAAAAAAACATGTCACATACGTCCACCATCACCAATCATTTATGTTTCTTCATCTCCACAAATCATAACCACACCACTCACCCTTATTTCATCTTCATACCCATCAAACCTTATTCTTTCTCTTTCATCTTCACCACCATCACTTACTACCATCATCGCCACTACCAATCACTGTAAATATAATATAAACCTAAAAGAACAACTTATATACACCAACACATTTATAAAAGATCCAATGTCTATATACAGATGTAATTACTAATTATTTGAATACAAAAATAAATAACCGAATGACACACCGTTAATACACAAACAATATCCCAAAATGTATCAAGAACTAATTGTAGGATTTAGATGAAGTGACGATCCGAATGGACAACAGATTATTGTGGTGATTATTAAGATAAAGTGAAGATATAGAATGGTTAGGTTTTGTGGTCGGTTAACCATTGCTCCAGCCACCATACGTCCAAGCTACAACTCCCACCCACTTCGCCATAAAACTGTCACCGTTCGCCATCACTACAACAACCACGCCGCCACCACCGTCATCTACACCACAACATAACCCACCACACCGCCACATCTTACTCCAGATGCTTCTTTTTTTCCCACTACTAAAATCATCCATATCGTCATCCACAACAACTATCCACCAAACCATGGTTTTCATCTTCATCCTCCATACATATTCTAAACTATTTAACCCTGGAAATTAAAACTACCCACCACCACCTACCCTTTTATCAACAACTCTAATTAAAACATACATGAAGTGATAAAACCCACTTGAATGTCAACAACAATGTCGATTTCCACCCAGATCTGTGGTTGAGTCTTGCTTCTCAACAAACCCAAAACGAAAATTAAACCATAAAGTGGACAGAGATGGAAGATAAGAGAGAGATGAGGCGATATTAAAACCCACTTGAATATCAACAACCATGGTTTTCATCTTCATCCTTCATACCTATTCTAAACGATTTTCACCCAGATTTTTATGTTCCGAAATTTAAAGATTTGTGTTTTTGGTTAGAATATATAGAGGACAGAGATGGAACATAAAAGAGATGAGGAGATATTTGATCAGGTTTTTGGATTGATTTGATTTATTACTAGTTTTGTTAGGTGGAGAGATAAGATGAAAAAAGAAACTGTATATGGATTGGTAGTAGTACTAGTGGATGATGATGGGTTGGGAAAAGACTGAAATGCCCTCATTGGAAGGGTGACTAACGTCAGTTAGTCCATGCCGTTAGAGTGGAGGACTAACGCTACATAAGGTTTGCCAGTTAAGGATGGACGGTAAACCTTTTTTGGTCAAAGGACGAAACTTGTTGGTCAACGTAAACCACAAGGACGAACGGTGTAATTTAGTCTAATTTTTACCTCAAACTTTATATTTTACCAAAATTTCTAAAGTTATAATTTAACACACTTTAAATTGGTAAATTGATAGATTAATTGTTTGCTAGAAGATGAAAATAAAAGTGTATACATTCTACATCTTAAACTCGATATTTTAGATATTTACTAGCATGGACGGACCCACATGTATGTCAGGTGTGATACGGGCTACATCCGATTTTAGACCACAAAGTGTAAAAAATTTCAAAATTGACGTTTTTGTGGTATATGCAACCCCTAAAACTTTTTTGCTACTTCTGTTTCTTACGATATAACTTTAGTTAGCACAATATTTTTTTTTCGCAACATCTTCTTAGTCCGTCCCTATTTACTACACTAACTAGCTAAAAAGTAACTACCCAAATCAATAACTAAACTAAAAGTAGTAAAAAATAAAGCTCAGAAAAAGACAACTTTTAATTAATAAGAAATAAATTTGAACCGAAAAAAATATCCCAATTATTTAGGCGTGGAGTTAGGGCGAAGACTTTCTTTATTTTGTAAACTCTACAGTCATCACAACTTCTTCACTTTGTCTATAAATAGAGCCCAAATTCCCCAATCACAAATCAACAAAAACGAAAAATGGCGAATAGGAATTTGGAGAAATTGGCATCAATAGATGCGCAACTGAGGCTGTTGGTACCTGGTAAAGTATCTGAAGATGATAAGCTGATTGAATATGATGCTTTGCTTTTAGATAAGTTTCTTGATATTCTTCAAGATTTGCATGGTGAAGATCTTAAAGAAACTGTACGTCTTATAACTTATTCTTCTCTTTTCTTTTAATTTTTTTATTGATTACCAAGTGTTTGATATAATGTCTAACTGAAAAAAAATTACTTTTTGATAAATGGGTTTTTATAATGCATGAGTTGTTAATTGATTAATCTGTTAAAAAAAAATTAGTTTTTTTTTTTTTTTTTTTTTTTTTTTTTTTTTTTTTTTGTGTGTGTGTGTGTGTGTTGTTAATTGATTAATCTGTTAAAAAAATTTAGTTTTTTTTTTTTTTTTTTTTTTTTTTTTTAAATATATTGATCATAAGTTAGATGCTGATTAATCTGTTAAAGATGGGATTTTTACCTTTTTATAATTAAAAATCAGTGAAAATATATACATTTTTTTTTATGAGATTAGTTACTAGTGTTTTGTTATGAAATCTGTTGATTTATGGGTGTTGCATAAGTTACTGATTAGTTTGTTAAAGATGGTAACTTTAGTATTGTTTTGATTTATTGCCTATAACTGGCTCACTGAAAAATGGTTACTTTTGATCTATAAGTCATAATAAGCTCAAAAGCCACCAAATAAGCTGAGAAAAATGGGCTTATGAAAATATAGCAGGATCAGATAAGCTCATAAGTCTATGTATGTAAGCTTAAACAAATGCCAAAACTATTTTGATAAAACTGTCTCATTGAATTTAGGGTGTTTGATTGTGTAGGTTCAAGAATGCTATGAGTTATCTGCTGAGTATGAAGGCAAGCGTGACCCTAAGAAGCTCGAGGAGCTTGGAAGTGTTTTGACAAGTTTAGATCCTGGGGATTCGATCGTCATTGCAAAAGCTTTCTCTCACATGCTTAACTTGGCGAATCTGGCAGAAGAAGTTCAGATTGCATATCGTCGCAGGATCAAGTTGAAGAAGGGTGACTTTGCTGATGAAGCTAATGCAACGACTGAATCTGATATCGAGGAGACTTTGAAGAAGCTTGTGCATCAGCTTAAGAAGTCCCCTGAAGAGGTGTTTGACGCACTCAAGAATCAGACTGTCGATTTGGTTTTGACTGCTCATCCAACTCAGTCTGTTCGTAGATCTTTGCTTCAGAAGCATGGAAGGTATATCCTTTTGACCCTTTTAAAATTATTCAGTTTTGACCAAATAGTCAACTTCAAATTTGACCATTTACGTTATGTTTAACGTCCTTTTCAGGATCCGGGACTGTTTGGCTCAGTTATATGCCAAAGACATCACTCCTGATGATAAGCAGGAACTTGATGAGGCATTGCATAGAGAAGTAAGTACTAATGATCTGACCAAGTCTATACATACTATCATATTTTTCATGTCTTTTTTCATATATATTATTTTTATTAATTGTTGTTATGTGATTTGTAGATTCAAGCTGCTTTCCGTACAGATGAGATCAGGAGGACTCCTCCAACTCCACAAGATGAGATGAGAGCGGGAATGAGCTACTTCCATGAAACAATCTGGAAGGGTGTTCCTAAATTCTTACGTCGTGTTGACACGGCTCTTAAGAACATTGGGATCAATGAACGTGTTCCCTACAATGCCCCTCTTATTCAGTTCTCTTCATGGATGGGTGGTGACCGTGATGGTATGTTCTCCAATTAACGCAAATTTAAGCTTATTTTTTACACTTAAAAGCACAGTCTTTGAAAAAAACTAAGATTTTATTAATTTATTTATAATATTTTTTGGGTATGAAATGCAGGTAATCCAAGGGTGACACCTGAGGTAACAAGGGATGTTTGCTTACTTGCCAGAATGATGGCAGCCAACATGTACTTTTCTCAGATAGAGGATCTAATGTTTGAGGTATGTATAGTCTTTTTGTTTTTTTAGGATTTATGTATTCTCATTGTAATTATTCATCTTACTCAAATGATTGTCTTTTTCAGATGTCTATGTGGCGTTGTACTGATGAACTTCGTGTTCGAGCAGAAGAACTTTATAGAACAGCAAGGAGTGATGTGAAGCACTACATAGGTATTTAATTATTTGTTAGTAAATTTGACTAATACTTTTCTGATATCAGAACACGTGAAAGTTGCTGAATTGTTGTGTTTTTTTTCCAGAGTTCTGGAAACAGGTTCCTCCAACTGAACCTTATCGTGTAATTCTTGGAGATGTAAGGGATAAGTTATATAATACACGTGAACGAGCTCGACATCTATTAGCCCATGAGAAATCCGACATTCCAGAAGAGTTTGTTTATACAAATGTTGAACAGGTATCTCTAACCCTCTCAACTTCAACCAATTACTTCCCATTTATGAGATATGAGGCAGATCTGTTTTAAGGAGTGTTTGGACTTGTGCTTTAAAACTGATTGTTTGATTATTGCGCCCTTTAGTGTTTGGATAAAATCATGTTTTTTTTATGGGTTAATTATTCTTACAAGGTGCAACAAAAAGTGTAAAGCAAAGTTACCTAATCTGAGACTCATCTCACACGAAATATGTTCTGCTTTCAAAATAGGAAAATGATCATCACAACTTCAAACACCAAAGCACATCCAAATGCTATAACCTACCACTCATTGTATTAGATCTAACAATACTTAAATCACCATCGAAACACACATCCAAATACCCTCTTAAAACTCTTGCTATAATAATCGCTTTGTCTGCAATGACATTCTTTGTTATGCTTTGTTTACTCACATTTTCAAATTTTGCAGTTCTTGGAGCCTCTTGAGCTATGCTACCGATCACTGTGTGCTTGTGGTGATCGTGTGATTGCTGATGGAAGCCTTCTTGATTTTCTAAGACAAGTGTCCACATTTGGACTCTCGCTAGTAAAACTCGATATAAGGCAAGAATCTGATCGCCACACTGATGTCCTCGATGCCATCACTCAACATTTAGAAGTTGGTTCCTACCGTGAGTGGTCAGAAGAGAAACGTCAAGAATGGCTTCTGTCTGAACTCAGCGGTAAACGTCCACTTTTTGGTGATGATCTTCCCAAAACCGAAGAAATTAAGGATGTTTTGGATACATTCGCTGTCTTAGCAGAACTCCCATCTGATTGTTTTGGTGCTTACATCATTTCAATGGCTACATCACCTTCTGATGTGCTTGCTGTTGAGCTTCTTCAACGTGAATGCCATGTGAAGCAACCGTTACGTGTGGTCCCACTTTTTGAAAAACTTGCTGATCTTGAAGCAGCCCCCGCTGCCATGGCCCGTCTTTTCTCAGTTGACTGGTACACTAAACGGATCAACGGGAAGCAAGAAGTCATGATTGGATACTCTGATTCAGGAAAAGATGCTGGAAGGTTTACTGCTGCATGGCAGCTATACAAAGCGCAAGAAGAGCTTATTAAAGTTGCAAAGGAGTTTGGAGTCAAACTCGTCATGTTCCACGGACGTGGTGGGACCGTTGGTAGAGGAGGTGGCCCCACCCATCTTGCTATCCTGTCTCAGCCACCAGAGACCATTCATGGGTCTCTTAGAGTCACAGTTCAAGGAGAGGTTATTGAACAATCTTTTGGTGAGGAACATTTGTGTTTCAGAACACTTCAAAGGTTTTGTGCAGCTACACTTGAGCATGGAATGAATCCCCCAATCTCACCACGACCCGAATGGCGTCAACTTATGGACGAGATAGCAGTTCTTGCAACCGAACAATACCGTTCAATTGTATTCCAGGAGCCACGTTTTGTCGAGTATTTCCGCCTTGTGAGTACCCTTAAAATCCGTTGCAATTTATATCGAGTAAATTCCATAAATATTCTCTAAAGTTTGCTCGACCGAATTGGTCCCTCGCTAATACTAATGAAGGATATGGACATATGGTCAACTAGAAACACTGTTTGCTTTCATATTTGGTCCCTCGCCCTCTATCATCTCCTTTAAGGACCAAATTTGAAAACAAACAGTGTTTTGACAGCCCTTATGTGTAACTTTGAGCAAACCACATGAACCGTTAATGTTATTCTCTTTTAGATTATTTCACCAACTAATTTTGTTATTTATTTTTAACTTCTTTACAGGCCACACCGGAACTGGAGTACGGACGTATGAATATCGGAAGTCGCCCAGCAAAAAGAAAACCGAGTGGAGGCATTGAATCACTCCGAGCGATTCCATGGATCTTCGCATGGACTCAGACCAGGTTCCATCTCCCTGTTTGGCTCGGATTCGGGGCAGGATTCAAGCATGTCATTCAAAAGGACAGCAAGAATCTTCAAATGCTACAAGAAATGTACAAAACCTGGCCTTTCTTTAGGGTGACCATTGATTTAGTTGAAATGGTGTTTGCTAAAGGAGACCCGGGTATTGCTGCACTGAACGACAAGCTCCTGGTCTCTGAAGATCTCTGGTCTTTTGGAGAATCTTTGAGGGCAAACTATGAAGAAACAAAGGATTATCTCCTCATGGTATAATTTTAAACATTCATAACTCAATTTGGCTTTTGATTCATTTACTTATAAATAGATTGTTTTGGGTTGGTGAAATTTTATCAAATAGCTAAAAAGTAACGGGCCAGATGGGTAAAATTTAGAAAAATAGCTATATCATTGGGAAGTTTAATTTTTGGACAAAAGGTATTTTGGGTCAACCAGACCTGTTTCGACCCATACGAAATGTGCCCCATTTTTGTGCTGAATCCATTTTGCCACCCGTCTTATAAACTCACGCTTTTGAGTTAGTAATGGCTGATCAGAATTTCTTTCTTGTATTTGTAGATTGCTGGACATAAGGACCTTCTCGAGGGAGATCCCTACTTGAAACAGAGACTTCGTCTGCGTGATTCATACATCACAACATTGAATGTGTGCCAAACTTATACCCTCAAGCGAATCCGTGATCCAAACTATCATGTTACATTAAGGCCTCACATCTCTAAAGAGTATGCTGAGCCAAGCAAACCTGCAGATGAACTTATCCACTTGAACCCGACCAGTGAGTATGCACCAGGTTTGGAGGACACTCTTATCCTGACCATGAAGGGAATTGCTGCTGGTATGCAGAACACCGGTTAACCTAACCGTGTTGTGCAAGTATATCACTTTTTTTAATGCTTTTGGACATCGTCACGGCATATTTATATGCTTTCTAGAGTTATTTTCTTGTCCCATGGTCACCTTGTTGAATTTGGTCGAACCATGTTTGTGTACTGATGATGATCTGCGTTGCTGAAGTTGTATCATATGCACCGAGGTTTATCCATGAAACTAATAAATATTATCCACTTGATTACAAGTTTTGTTATTGTTTCACTTGCTACTTATTTTGCTATGTTGGCTGAGTGTTATGATCACCCACAGCCCGTCTTTGTCGTAAACATTTAATTTATACACCAGATTGAACCTATAACACCAGATTGAACCTAGAAACCATCACCTTTCTAGTTGGCGAAATTTTGACTTACTAGAAACCCCACTGACTCCTGCTATGTGTCAGGACTATACATACATATATGCTGGACGAGTATCTATGTACTGATGTACATGCATAAACAAGCACAAACACAAACAGACGTTTGTATATTTTTGTTATAGATTTCAAGGTTAATCAAATCTAATGTGCCAAATTGCAGCCGGAATAACCACATCCGAACATTGCGCTTGCATGCCATTTACTCATTTAGGCATGTGTTTCAAGCTTAACATATGTGATTTGCATCAGAAACTGAGCACACATTGAGCCCCACCACTTTGAGATTCTGGAGCAAATCTCCACAGCTATAGTCCGATATGAATAAATGAGACTCGGTCTCTCTTACTTGATCGCAACAAGATATCTAACTGTATTCAAATCAACAGTGCAGTGATCTAAATTTGAACAGGTAGCCAGCAGTTTATATTCAGATGTCCAGGATCTTTTGACCAAACGCCGTAGTACTTGCACCAAATGATTTCTGAAAAATTTTAAATATGAGATCCCATTTTTGACTCTTTATCACTTTAGGAATATTGTTTCAAACCCCGTATTATTTAACTTCACTTCAGGTTGCATAAGTCATTTCATCTGAACCTGTATGGATCTGATTACCACAGCCCAAAGGGTGTCTATCTAGTTTTAAGTAATTAAGTTATCAATTACCGATCTATCATCAACTTCCTTTGTCGTGTTCTTACGTATGTTATCCCAATTTTTTCAATATCAATAACACAACTCATAAAGTTTTAGTTAGACATAAGTCTAAAGCTGTTTCCATCTAAGATTACATTTTGTATAATTATATAAAAATAAAAACTCTGCAATTTTTATGTTTTCTCACCGGATAAAGATTATATTTTGCATAATTATTTTCTATATAGGGATGAGCACGATACTAATCCCGTACCGAATTGGTGGTGCCTTATTTTTCCCGAGAATAAAGTGTGTGTCGGTACCGTACCGAGCGCGATTTCAGTACCGATGTGGTACTCGCTACCGGAAAAACGATACATATTTGGTTTTTCCAGTTTTTAAAACCAAAATAAACTAACCAAAACAAACCAAAGACGAAGATATATGTGTTGTTACTTATGTTTCGTTTTGGATAAGATTAATTAACAATAAGCGTAACTCATTAAATAAACAATGCAGCTGAATAATGTCGTGTACATATTCATGTTTGTATTTAACAAAGATACACATCATCTATAATACTATAAAGATTGATATATGGCTTTAATTTGTCTTTGTTTTTGAACCATTAAGTATGATTCTTGGCTCTTGTTAATCTCTTAAGTTGATAATGAATCAAAATATTTATTTGTTGTTCGATTTGTGTTTGAATCAATATATATTTGTGTTTGATTAAGAAAATCAAAATGTTCAAGAGCATATTCAAAAAATAAAAATCAAGAACAAATTGGAAGAAGAAAGATGAAGACGAATGCTTTTGATATAAAAAGTTATCAAAAGAAAAATCAATCATCAAGAACAAAATTGAATTTGAGGTTGAACATAAGAAATGACACAAAAATTGAAAGGACAAATTAAATAAACAATAAAAAAAATGAATAAAGGAAAAGAATGAAGAATAAAAAATGCATGAAAAGAAAAAAAAAAACATTAAACAAATGCATGAAAGGATAAAAAAGAATGAAAAGACCAACCTATCCTCGTGTGGCAAGTATGTGACTGAAGATAACGATCTGACACTCGTTAGAAAACTGGACTAGCGGCGAGCAATTTTGGCATCGTTGGAGAGCAATGGTGCAATTTTTTTTTCCGAATTTGGACTAAAACGTGAAATCTGGCAAAACTTTGGGACTAACGGTGTATTTTACTCTGATTTTAATTATTAATGTAACGTTTTTAAAAATTTAATAAAATTATAATTTTAATATTTAAAATAAAGGAAAATGAAAAAAGGTAGCAGTTAGTGGTGATGTTTGTTGTCTTATTACAGTATTTTGGTGATGATGTTGGTTGAGAAGAGAGAAGCTAATGTGATACTGAATTAGCTGTGATGATAAATGTCACTGTTACACACAGTCTTACCTAGTGTTTCTATGAACAAGTGAAAGCGTAACCTTTGCAACATCTTGCTTCGTGTAAACTATAAGATTAGGTGTAACAAGTGTCGAAAGACGCGTGGTTTGGCTCCTTCAAAGTGTTTCTTATAACACCACTGTAGAAACGTAGGGGGTGAATACATGTTTATTTAAAATCATGAAATCTTTCATATCAAATTCCTTATCAAGTGTGGTTAAATATGAATAGTGGTTACCACAGTAATAACAAATATATATATCGTAGATTATGTCACAAACATAATTACAAATATGTTTACCAAGCCAAGACACACATATTATCAATACAATATAGACAACCAATCACACAAAACAAATAAAAGAAATTAGAGCTAGTTTTGTTCAATTCTGGGGATGGTCCTATATATATATATATATATATATATATATGTATATATATATATATATATATATGGTCCCATATATGTGTGGGACTGTCTATTAGTTTACAGGACCGCCACTAGTGGTGTATTTGAGATTTTTTTATTTTTTATTATTATTATTTATTTTTTAGGTTAATATGAAGATATAGTTATAAATGCAATCATCACAAGTGCCAAAATAATAATACTTAATAAGAAATAATAAAAGCGGATATAAACGTAAAGCAATAAGTAAAAGGAAGCGTAAACCGGACACTATGATTTATAGTGGTTCGGTCACGAAGCTGCTTTTCGCCCTACTCCACTCCCCGAGTAGGGTACTCGGAAGTTACTTCACTAATCAATAAGCTCCCTTCTCGGTGGAGAAAACTATACAATATAACTTACACTTTTTCCAGTACAAAGCTAAATACCGAGTCCTAGTTTGAGGTAGGACCAACCTAACGTCGCTTACACTTTTTCCGGTACAAAGCTAAATACCGAGTCCTTCTTCAGGTACAACCAAACCCGTTATGTTTTATGACCTAACATAACAAACCTTATGTTTTAAAGTCTAAACACATAAACCAACTAACCTATAATCTATACAAGAATATTGCAAGATGAGATCCAATACTTACAATTTTCTAATCTAATACATGATCAAAAATGAAATTTCTTATGTGTGTGTTTTGAATCTTTTTCATTTGCAAGCAAGAAATGGTGAAATGCTTTGGTATTTATAGGCTTGAGCATCTTGGATAAAAGGGTGAACCCACCAATGGGTAATATATAGCATGCATAAAAAATTTTCAAATTTTGAATTTTCTTTTTTCCCTCCATGTTCTAGAAGCTTACCTTTTTCCCTCCACATTCTAGAAGCATTGTTCGGTCTTGATATGTCTTGTTGGACCGGTCACTATTGGGCCTCGAATAGACTTTTTCGTTTGCTTGGCCCGATCCAATTAGCTAAGTCCATATGTTGTAAGAGTCTTAAGATGTTGAGATGAGTTGACGAATGTATGCTTGGCTATGCTTTGATGATTCGTAGTTATGAGTAACTTGTGCATTTTACGTTTTATATTACAAGTTACATGTTTGTCATTATTAAAACAAAAGAGATCGTCTAGTTTAAATATCGTAATATTTGCACTAAGAACCACCAACAGTCTTACACACATTTGGATTAAGACATCACATGGTTGGGCTCAAGCTTCTAAGGTAGCTGGTTGATATCATTAGAGCTTGTGGTCCCCATGTGAGGACTTCCCGGTTGGTCACCCAACCCGGTACTACTCTCACCTAGGCTCGCTTAACTTAATAAGCTTTACCCAGTAGACCACAAAACCCCATGATTAGCACAAGTCGGTTGGTTAGACGACCGATTGTTTTGTTTTTGTTTGTGTGTTTGAGAGTGTATTGTGAGGTATATTTGTGTTTAACTAAGGTTTATTTAGGTAATGAAGTTGGTTGTTTTATTACACTATGTTGATGGTGTTGAAAATTTGGCGTGACTCTTAATGGACCGTGGCGATCGCATTCACCTCTACACACTGCCTAAAAGTATGTTACTTTTCTTTTTAATGTAGCAAATTAACCTCTTTTCTCATTTGTTATTATAAGTTGTTAAAAAACATTCATAAACCACAATACCAAGAATAAGATAGCAGCCAAGCGAAATGAGGTGTACAGAACAACTAAAGTAACCCAGTGACATTTCACAAGACCACTTTTGGTTAATGTCATGGTCTCATGGAGTGCAATAACTTTATTAAGGTATGAATGTAATCATTTTTTGAAAGGATATATGCATCAATCATGCTTGTTTTTCCAAAAGTTTGTCTACTTTTTCCACCGTTACAAATCCGTCAAGTCAAAAATAAATCAGTTTTTTTTTTTTTTTTTTTTTTTTTTTAATTATATATATATATATATATATATATATATATATATATATATATATATATATATATATATATATATATATATATATTTTGGGTTATCAGCTTATCAATGTATACTTATTAAGTCTCCTTCTTAGCTTATTTTCTAGCCTATGAACTTATTTTCATAATTAAGTCATATTAAGCTCACAAGTCGAAATATAAACCCCAAAGAATAAGTTTATAAAATACCAGTCAAAGCTTATAAGCAGGGATGGACCGAGGGGGTTCTCGAGAATGTAAGGGAACCATATATTATTTTTGCAATGGTGTACAATTGTGTCAAATACACTGATTTTTCTAAAATTAACCTGACCTTTAAAATTTGAGTTACAAAATAAACCTGATAACTTTTGATCATGAACCGCCCATGCTTATAAGCCAAATAAAAAATAAGATTAAATAAACTTACCCCCTGTCCCTAGGATACTTTAGAATGCTTATACAACACTAATTATTGATTATATAACGAGAAGTTTAATTCAATGATTTGGAGAATAATTAATTTAACATATAGTATCTCTTTATAATTTCTTAAAACTAATTAATTTAACGAAAATTGAATATTGATTTACGTAGAATAAAGTATATGGACGGTTTTATTCATTTATTTCAACTTGTCTTCTACAGTATATTTTTTTTCGGTGTTTGACGTTGATGCAGGATCAGGACGCACGTCCTCTGGAATATATTTATGTTTCAGGTATCAGAATAATTGTCACTATAGTCCTTAATCTATAAGTTAAATCACAGTGACACCCTTTTCTTTGTGTTAGTAGCATAAACGACGGTATATTCGTGTGAATGTCTATAAGTTAATCACAGTGACACCCTTTTTTTCAAGTAATTCACATGACGTGAATTTATTGTTCCACAAAACTTAAATCCGGTAAACCTAATTTGCGGTGAAAATGTATCTTAATGTTGCTACAAGAGCGGTTACACTCTTTCAACTTAAACACTAAATACATTCGAAATATTTGATACATAAACAACCTGAAAAACCAATATGAGATTTTTAACACTATTTTTATCCAATGATTAGAAATCCCAAGTGCATCATAATAACTAAAAGCCATAATTAAGGCGATAGGCGAAACATAACTGATCTTACACACATATAAGTTTAGGTTTTAACTGTAGTCAAATACTAACGACCCAAATCACCTAATCAAAAAGCATATGAGTAGCATTTTCAAGGTCAATGGTTATACATATATGCTCTTCCAAGGTAAAATAAATAAAGTTATATCTGACTCTCAGTTAGTTATTTAACCTGATAGATATAAAAAAAAATGTACTAATGCCTATACGATCTAATCATACCGTAAAAAATAACTAGCCTCGTCACCAGCCATTTGCACATGTTACTTGAACTAGTGCTATTCACCATTTTGTCACTTCATATATAAAGAAAATAATGTGTCGTTTAGTTGTAGAAAAATTTTCTTCTTTTTCCGTTTTTTAATTCATTGAGAAGGGAATGATTTTTCTTCTTTATAGAAGAGCTGAGAATTTTGAAAACCCGTTTAGTTGGAATTATATGTTTCCTTTTTAAAAATGATAAGAAGAATACCTCAAATTGCGACGGTGGCGGGCGGTGGTGGCAACGGTCGGCGGTAGAGGATGACACGAGAGATTAGGGGTAGAATGGTGTATGTGATTTTTTGGAGTTGAGAAAAAAAATAAGAAAGTAAAAAGTGAGAATGGTAAAATGAGCTTTTCAATTTCTTAGTTAAAATTTCGTAAATGAGAATTTCATTTTTCTTGAAAATTGTTAAAAAATAGTGTAAATAAACGGATTTTCAATTTTTTCATTTTCACATAAAAAATTTCTTAAAAAAATGAGATATTTTTCACAAACTAAACGCACCGTAAGTTTTTCCATTTAAAACTTGCTCGTAGAAAGAAGTATACTGTCCAAGATTTTGAATTGGGGGACTTAAATATCAAATACTAAAAGTCAATGGTCTAACTGTAAATAGTAGGAGCATCAGAGATCAAGTTGCAATTAACACAGAAAAGCACGTGCCAAGTGTGTCCTACGTGGCGCACTATCAGTGGTAGCCATACACTAATGTCTACGACATGTGGGTCCTTTTTGTCGTTTTCAATCCACTTGCACTTTTTTGATCAATTACATCATATTAATCGTCTGGAGTTCCATTATAGTCCCCTTAACTTTTCATCGTTTCTCTTTTTTCACAATACTTTGTTTTTATTTATAGGAAATGATTGGCAACCCACTCCTATAATTTATTGGCACACTTCACTT
This sequence comes from Artemisia argyi, assembly GCA_030686995.1. NCBI lineage: Eukaryota > Viridiplantae > Streptophyta > Magnoliopsida > Asterales > Asteraceae > Artemisia > Artemisia argyi. The sequence continues at coordinate 12,105 of JARVZY010000346.1, read as the reverse complement.
ACTGCATTAGACAGTTGTACTTTAAATATAACATGTTTTAACTTCTTATATTGTGGAGTGTGCCAATAACTTTCGATAGTATGCCAATTACTTCCCTTTATTTATCACTCCATACATTGTGATAATTATGGCTGTGCAACCAAAGTACGTATTTGTTGTATTTGTTGTTCAATTTATAAGATGTACCATTTCAATGTTAAAAACATTGATGGTAACAAAATACCTCTTGATTCATTCATTGTTAAGTATTATTTTTATATTTATCACCAACCATAATAATAATTAGTTAATTACAATGAATTTCAATCGCAAAAGGATGTATTTTTATGAAAAGTCACATTTTGATCATTTTTGCCCGTCCAAATCCATAAAAAAGTTATGTTTGCGTACTAGTCTACCAATCACAAATTTCAAAACTAGTGAAACCAAATTTATTGTAACTGTACCAAAAAATGAATATTTTAATAACTCAAACCTTATATATAAATAATCTATCACGTTATAAATAGACAACTGGACGGCAATATCTAACTCACTGCTATCTAACTAAATTTAATACGCATTCTTAAACACTGATATCTAACTCGCTACTATCTAACTGTATTTTTAAAGCATAGTCGGTAGTCACCGTCATTGAACTTGAAGGCTATATGTTTTTTTTTGTTTTTTTTGTTTTTTTGTTTTTTTTTTATCATTTAACTTTGTTACTCTTTAACAGTCATCCAAAACCTCAAATCAATTTATCCATATGATTCTAGTTTCTAGCCATTACCAACGATACGTAATGTTAATATGTGTTGCTTTCAAAGCTGAAATCTATAAATATTTGGGATTGCTATCTTTTTCCCTTATGATTCTACTTAAAATAAGTACTCATAAACTGTTTGAAAAGTAACCACTTCAAAATATAGTGTTCAGATTTGCTTATTTTGTAAAAAAATGCAATACATTATGGAAGAACAATCACTTTGTGGAGAAAAAAATGAAAAATGAACAAAGTGCATTTAAAAATCTTTTAAGTTAAACATTACCGTCTAAAATCCTTCTAAAAAAACAAACAATCCCAATATGACACATTTGCGAGCATTAAGGAGCATTTTGAACTATCTAGCAACTAGCGTTTAGCATTTTATACGAAATTCTTGTTTGGCAACAAGCAACAAACATTTCTAATTATTCTAGCAACTATCGTTTACACTTTACATTTAACAATTTAAAACATATAACTATGTAACTAAACGCTTTAACTAAACCACAACTATTAATTAATGATATTGTTTGTCAGTACTGCTAACTGCTACTGCTTTATTTTATACCTTTAGTGTCTAGCTTAAAATCCCTATTTTTATCATGCCATAAATGAAAAAACCCAAACTATAGTTACTAAAAATAAACATTTCCACTCAATATATTTCAAGTCTCACACACACACTCTCTCACACACAACAAACCTTTGACAAAAAAAAGAACCAATAGAAAGGCTTGAGATCGGTATCAATAACAATGGCTGCTGAACGTGAAAATTTCATCTATATTGCTAAGCTTGCTGAACAAGCTGAACGTTATGATGGTAGATCCCCCTTTTTATTTTATTTACATCATTCTTTAATATTTAGATTTAGATGTATGCTCATATATATGCTATTGATTTGAGATATTGATTAGTGTAATTTGGGTATTATTTATTACTTTATGGTAACAGAAATTAGATTTAATTTTGTTGTTTTATAGTAGTCGAATATAAGTTTTTTGATTTCTTTTAATGATAAAATTGCTTTGTGGAAGAAAATATGTACTCCCTCCGTCCTAAATTAACCGTCTTAAATTAATAGTCCACGTTTCTTTTTGCTATGTCGTAATTTAATTGTCCACTGCTTGAAATTATTATTATCCCTGCTTGAAATTATTATTAAAAACTTGAAAGAAGACAATAATTAATTAATTAAGGGTAAAACTGTCATTTTGCTAAAAAGTAATAAAGAGAAACCAATAATCATAATGTTTTTCTTTGGGAGTAATTAGTAGTTAAATTTGGAATCATGATTGTTTTTTGTTGTTAGAAATGAAGATGTTAATAGTACTAAAATAGTAAGGTTGATCTTAGTACATCGAGCGTTGACCATTGTTGAAACAGACCTATTGGTATTTACTATTAAGTAAGGTATAATACGAACACAATTATATGCGCTAGTTAAGTTAGATGAATTGCTATGTAGCTGATATTATGTTAAGGCATTAAACAAGGATTCGTTTTTACCTAAAATGGCTAATGGTACTTGATGTAGCGGTCAGATAGGCTAATTAGCCATGTAGGGGATAATCGGATATTAGTTGAGGTATTAAATGAAGGATTGTTTTCCTTACAAGCCTTGTAATGGATGGATATTTTAGTACGGAGGGCTATGTTAAGTCGTTGTATAAAAATACGGAAAAAGTTTTCAGATGTTATTTGTTGTTAGTAGTATATAGAATTATTATATTAGTTGATGTGACAATTGATTTTATGGCGATTGATTATTTTGTTTAGAGATGGTTGATGCTATGAAGAAAGTAGCAAAGTTGGATATCGAATTGACTGTTGAGGAAAGAAACTTGCTCTCAGTTGGATACAAGAATGTGGTGGGTTCACGTAGGGCATCATGGAGGATATTATCTTCCATTGAGCAAAAAGAGGAGTCAAGAGGCAATGAAGTTAATGTAAAGCGGATTAAGGAATATAGGCAGAAGGTGGAAACCGAGTTGTCTGACATTTGTGGTGATATCATGACTGTTATTGATGAGCATCTGATTCCATCTTCATCTGCTGGAGAATCCACCGTTTTCTACTATAAGATGTGAGTATTACGTATAACCAACTTGAGAAAGAGTTCAGATGTCAAACCGAACCTTTTTCAAGTAGGACTAGTCTAAGATGACCTTTATGTTTTCCGGATTCTAAATATTTTCTGATGGTTTGTGACGGAATGCAGGAAGGGAGATTACTTTAGGTATCTTGCAGAGTTCAAGTCTGGTAATGACAAGAAAGAGGCAGCTGATCAGTCGCTGAAGGCTTATCAAGTAAACAGCTATTCTATTCGCTAATTTTACTATTACCAAGACGTCCTTGTTGTTGTTTACAAAAGTGGTGAGATATAAGTTTAATAATTGTAATGATTTTCCAAGGCTTAAAAAACTCGAGTTGTTTAAAAAAGGTTTATATATGCTGAGATGGTATCATGCATGGTTGTAAAACTCGCCGGGCGGTAGTCGAGCGGTCGCCTACCTTGTAGCGAGTAATTGGCTTTGGCAGGGAGTACTCGAATTGGCATTTTTATATATAAGTTTCGAAACTATATGTATGACATGTTCATATGACCATAGAATTATTCATAGGATCCTATAAATATTTTTAGAAACATTAACACAATTGCCTCGGTTACTGACCTTGTAGCTAGTAACCCCCAGTTACCAGGCCTTGTAATCCGAGTTTTACAATACTGGTATCATGACCCGTTGAGTTATGTTTCTCGCAGTTGGCTTCTACTGCTGCAGAGGATTTATCTCCTACTCATCCTATCCGATTGGGTTTGGCTTTGAACTTCTCAGTTTTCTATTACGAGATCATGAACTCTCCTGAAAGGTAAAATAAAACTTATATCAACCCTGTTTCTGTACTTTATATTAATGTAATCCATGCTAAATCGTGTCCCATCTAAATGTGGTTTTATCAGAGCCTGCCACTTGGCGAAACAAGCTTTTGATGAAGCTATCTCAGAGCTCGACTCCTTGAGCGAGGAGTCATACAAAGACAGCACTTTGATTATGCAGCTCCTGAGGGATAACCTCACTTTGTGGACTTCTGACATTCCAGAAGATGGAGGTAAAACACATATCAGTTATTTGATTTTGTTACAGTTCATGTACAGGTTTGATATGCGTGTTCTAACATGTTCTTGCCTTTGTAGAAGACCAAAAGATGGAGATAGCCAAATCTGGTGCAGATGATGAAGAGGTTAGTGATTTTCAATTTTAAAAAATTAGCGATAAATTAATCTTTACGTTTGGATGATTCCACTAATTCAGTAAATGCTCATGTTGGTATGCCCTTTGGTTATTTTGAATTTTTTAACTTATATCTCATTGAAATGTTGTTTGCAGTAAAATTTGAAGGGTAACTCTGCATCCTTGGAGGGAGTGGATGTGGCCTTTGGTATTGTATTTGTAAGCTTATATTTTAAAGCGGTAATATGAGAATCGCATTAGTTGTTTTCGTATGTTCTTTGTTGTAACAGTTGTAAAATGCCCGGCAATGGGACGTTTATTGCATGCCCACAGATTTTATGATCCAGGCTTATTTCTGCAATTTTAGTTGAAATTTAGGAACTTTCTGTTTTTCTTTTGGTGAGAATGCAAATAAGAACAAAAATATCACCATATTTAACTATTGATTACCGTGTGTTTTGCTTCGTACAACAACTGTTATCTTGTAATCATGTATTCTTGCAACCGACGACCATAACCTCAATGACCATTGGGGTTTAGATTAGAACCTGCTCAGCGGCTCTGACGTTTCACATAACTTGTAGTGGTATTTATCAAATTGCCTTGAATGTGACGAGTCTATTAGCCTTCAGAAGGTACAAACATGGCCGCTCTCTCTTCAAATTGTTGACATGATATCTACTTTTGAGGAAGAGAAACAAATACATATTTGCTGAAGGAAACAAACTGAAGCATCAACATTTTAAATGATTGATTACCTTGTCATGGTTGTCCAATCGTAATACCAAGTAATGTATATTCTCCCCCTTTTACCCTATGACAAGTTTGGATGGTGAAGAATTGAGCAATAACTTCGTTCCTATGTTGTCTTTCTCGGCCTGCAAAAACTAGTGTAGAACTTAAGAAAAATGAAAGCATTGAGTCGTCTCTACCAGGATTTTGAACTTGTTAAAGTTAAACATGTAATCCTATTATTACATAGTAACAAGGAAACCTGATCTGGTAAGACCTGATATAACTTTTAGTTCAGTTTTAGGTTTGTTCACCGTTTACTTTAATGCATTCTCTGGTAGTCGTTGATAAATGCACTTTAATGTACATTTAGCTAGGTCGAAATAATGTCACTTTTGACCAGAGAGGCAAAGATATGCTAAAAGTAGACAAAGAGACGAATCCAGGTTCAAATAATCAAAGCTTCATTTATATTGAGAAAATGAAAATTCGATAATATTAAGGGGTAAATGATTGTGTATATAGCCGGACGGATGAACATTGCCCGGACGAATTATACCGGAAGGATTGATATCCGGACGGACTGGACATGCGCCGAACACAACCTTGATTTCATTGGCACGTGTCTCCCACGTGTTCCCTATGACTGACACCATGATATAGGGGTGCCCCACTACGCCACTCCCTATATGTCAGGAATAGTTACCTACTCATATTTCGCACAGTACCGAATAATAAAAAGGTACAGGTTTAAGGTAGTATAAATACTTCTCATTTACTGATGAGGCGAAAAATGATCCGTTTTTAGAGGGTCATTTAAGCCCGGAATTGAATTTTTTTGATCAAATATTGCCCTAAATCGTTCCTTTTGTGATTTTAGGTACTTTTGGTGTGAATTCTGGAAAAGGAAGCATTTTGGACGTTTTTGGAGCATAAAAGTGAAGAAAACGGCAAAGTCTTAATTTTCCTTGCTGGGAACAGTACCTGACGGCGTCACCAAGTTGTTAATGACGGCATCAAGAGGAAAACAAGAGGTGAAGAGGTTAGAGTCCATGACGATCCAGAATGTTTTTGCACCAGGGCATGACGGCGTCACCATAGGCCGTCATGGTCCCTTTACACGTGACGGCCCAGAGGAAATTGCTCTTGACGGCGTCAGATCTGGATCTAGGCAACCCGATATTATTATGGGCGGCGGGTTGACGGCGTCAGAATTCTCTTCTTGACGCCGTCACATTGGAAAATCTATATATAGTTTTGTAATTTTCATTCATTAAAGGAGGACAATTTTAGGGACGATTTGGAGAAACCCTAGCACGATTTTATCAGTATTTTCAAGTGTTTTCACCCCTTGAAACCTTTCATGTTCAATTAAGAAAAGTATCCTTTCAATTCATTCAATTTGTCTATGTGTTGTTTGAATATATCTTACGTTTGTCTTGATTTTAACATGCTAGGCTAGATCTCTTGTGTGTTTGCATAGATGTAGTGAAACCTAGATGTTGATTATGGGTTGATTGCTTGTTTATAGTTGTTACAGATAATGATTTCGATGTTAGGCTTAAGAAAACTGGCAGACTTCCATAGGGTAACTTGCTTGAACGTCTTAAGAAACATGAACCAATGCGTACTAGGTTTTTATGGTTGTATTTAATGCATGAGCGAATTCTAATGATCCCACGTTAGGAGCTTATTACAGGCTCGACATAGGAGTGAAGTAGGAGCTTATAGAGTTGGGGAAGTACGTACGCCACCCCACGATTGGTATTAAGGAATATAACCCCTCATCTATGCAACTGTAGCAAACTATCAACCTATAAAAGATATCTAGGGAGTAATGAAATCTAAGTAAACACAATTTTCCCATTTATTGTTCACACCACATTAGTAATTAGTTTATTTTCATTTTTGTTATTTTATTTTAATTGCATCTTTAGTTATTGGGTTAGTTGACTAGCAACTAATTCCGCCCACTCTTCCAAAACCCGAGATTTTACTTGGTTTTCATAAAATATAAAAATACAAAAAGAATCATCCCTTACCTCTAGATCTAGTTTTTAGGCTTTCTAATCCTAGCGACACTATTCCTGAGTTGAACGATCAATCCCCCGGTACTTGTCACTATACTATACTACAACGATCAGGTACACTGCCTGGTGGGGGTTGTAAGCTTCTTGAGATCCCTCGAGAGGTAAAGCCTGGTGCAATTCCCACGCATCAAGTTTTTGGCGCCGCAGCCCGGGGAATAGTTATTGTCTAGGTTAGAATTTCTTTTTATTAGGTCTACTTGCTAGATTCCTTTCTAGTAAGACTTTATTTTTATTTTTAGGTTTCTTTAGTCTATCTATTTCTTCGTACCTTTGTTCGTAATCTCCACCATTCGCCATCATGGCAAATGACGAATTCTCTAACCTTAGAGAGTCACTAGGAGTCGTAGTTCCGCTAGAGACCTTGTTTTGCCCTATGCAGAACCTGATAGGGAAATGCGTAGGCTAAGACGATCTCTCTCAACACCTGAACCATCCAGCATAGCCATCAATTTTGATGCGGCCCTTTCTGAAGAAAATTCAGAAAATCACCTTACAACCCCTAGCTCCCAATCCAATAACGATATGAGTACCCCCGCAACCCCCATTCTTAAGCGCCTTAAGGACTACTCCTCCCCAAATCCTCGTGGCTTCTCAAACGCCATTGTCTTTCCAAACGAACACACCAATGAGGTCTTGCATGCGACCGATGTTTGGCTTGTCCAAAGTGTGTGCAAGTTTTGTGACTAGATGATGATGACCCGATTCAACACATCAAGGGCTTCTTGAAAATAGTAGACACCCTCCATACGGATGGGGCTACTAGAAACACGTCCCGATTACGATTATTTCCTTTCACCCTTTATGAAAAAGCCAAAGAGTGGTATGATAAACTTCCCTCTGAATCTATTTTCACATGGGAGCAACTCATATCCAAATTTTATGAGAAGTTCTTACCAGCAGGGAAAACCTCAGCATTTAGGGGTAGGATCCTCCGCTTCCGAAAAGGGAAGGACGAACCCTTCCATAAATCGTGGATTAGATTCAAGGATTTAATAAGACAAGTTCCCCACCATGGCATCGAACTCTGGCTTCTGGTCCAAATCTTCTACGACAATGTCTCCTCAAACGACCGGAACGGAATCAACAATTCTAGAAAAGGGAAACTAGTCAATCTTAGTGCCGAGGAAGGATGGAATAGGATTGAGGAATATGCTCAAGACCAGGATGACACTTGGGATGAACCTGAGCCAACTGTCGGCATGTCTGAAATCACATCAACACCCTCAGATCGGCTAAGAAAAATTCACAAAAGAATAGAATACCTAGCTGGGTCGCAAATAACTAAACAACTTTCAAATCCTTACTTAATCTGCGACTACTGTGATGGCCCGTACGAGGTAGAGGAATGCGGAGGAGAACCCACGACCGAACATGCGTGATTGTCAGGGCATGACATCTACGCTGACCCCTCCCTTTTGCCTTTTTACCAAAACGATGATTACACCCTTTGGGGAAATCTGGTGAAGAGAAAAGAAGGAGAGGAAGGCCCTGAATATAAAATCAGGAGCACTTTTGAAGATGACCTTGGTCACTTCACTCAAGAAAAAGGCTTACAATTAAAAGGTCTTGATGAGCTCGTCGATGAGCAACAAAATGACATAAAAGAATGGTTCAACAAGCTTAACTCCACCCTTGATAACCAAGACAGGCCATCAGTAAGCCAAAAAGACCCCATGTTCACAATAACCACTCGAGCTGGAACAACAACCAAGGACCCCCTTATCCGAGCTCACATCCTATCACCCTTGATCCAAGCAAGCCCCGCGATGAGGAAGGTGATGTGAGCAGCGAGGCTCCCGAACAACCTCCCCTGGTGACCCCATCCCCATCGACTCCACCTAACCAACCTGTGAGAATCCCATTCCCATCCCGACTAAAAAACCAAAAAATTGAGAACGATAATAAGAGATTCTTGTCATATCTAAAAGACTCGGTGATCACCATACCTCTCCTTGATGCTTGCTATCACATGCCAAAGTATAGCTCATACTTTAAAAAATTACTCGCCAACTGAAAGAAACTCGAGGGTCTTGTGACTCTGGGGGAAGAATGTTCGGTAGTGACCCATCGAGGGCTACCAAAAAAGGTAGACGATCTAGGCAGCTTCACCTTACCCTGTTCCATAGGATCTCTATCAATAAAGAATGCTCTTGCCGATTTAGGGGCGAGTATCAACCTTATGCCTCACTCCATGTTCCTTAAACTAGGATACTCCGGATTAAAGCCTACCCGTATGAACATCCAACTAGCCGATAGATCAGTCAAATACCCCGTAGGGATATGCGAGAATGTGCTAGGCAAAGTTGGAAAATTCAAATTTCCGGTTGACTTCGTAATCTTGGAGATGGAGGAGGATGACTTGGTGCCCATCATCTTAGGGAGACCATTTCTTGCTACCGCTCGTGCAGTCATTGATGTTCATGACGGCAAGTTAACCTTGCGAGTAGGAACCGATAGCTTAACCTTCGACATTAAAGACACTATGAATCTCTCTCTCGAAGCAGCTAACCGGCTTTATTTCATCAGAGAGGTCGATGAACTCACGGATGTTTTGGATAACTGTGTTGATGAACAGATCGAAGAAGGCTGGTTACGGGTTGAGAATTTTCTCCCCTTGTTGGAGGAAGAAAAGATGGAGGGTATTGGAACAGTCTCCTTCTACCCTAGACAGGAGACCACTGAACAGCTCGAACTCCGAAAACCTGAAAACAAACTTAAGCCCTCTATTATCGAACCCCCTAAGCTAGATCTTAAAGAACTCCCTAACCACCTAGAGTATGCCTTCCTTCAGGGAGAGGATTAACTGCCGATAATCATAAACTCTTCCCTCGAACATGAACAAAAAGGTAAGCTCTTAGAAGTCCTCAAGAAATATAAGGGAGTGCTTGCATGAAGTGTAGCCGACAATAAGGGGATTGACTCAACTTTTTGCACGCATAAGATTCTTATGGAAGAAAATTATAAACCTACCGTGCAACCCCAGAGGCGGGTGAATCCCAACATTAAGGAAGTAGTGAAGAAAGAAGTCATCAAACTTCTGGATGCAGGACTAATTTACCCAATCTCGGATAGCCCGTGGGTTAGTCCTGTACAGGTTGTACCAAAGAAAGGTGGAATGACTGTGGTGAAGAACGACAAGGGTGAGATGGTACCCCAGAGAACGGTCACTGGCTGGCGGGTATGCATCGATTATAGAAAGCTCAATGATGCCACAAGGAAGGATCACTTTCCCTTACCATTCATTGACCAAATGTTGGAAAGATTATCTGGACACGAGTATTACTGTTTCTTGGATAGGTTCTCGGGATATTTCCAAATCCCCATAGCACCTGAGGACCAAGAGAAAACCACGTTTACTTGCCCTTATGGAACGTTCGCCTATAAAAGAATGCCTTTTGGGCTGTGTAACGCCCCCGCAACTTTTTAGCGATGCATGACCGCAATCTTTCACGAACTGATGGAAGACAGCATGGAAGTTTTCATGGATGACTTTTCAGTCTTCGGGAACTCTTTCGACCGCTGTCTTGCTAATCTAGAAAAAATGCTTAAACGTTGTGAGGAAACTAACTTGGTGCTAAATTACGAAAAATGTCATTTTATGGTAAAAGAAGGAATTGTGTTAGGACATAAGGTCTTAGGGAATGGGATTGAGGTGGACCAAGCTAAAGTGGAAGCTATATCTAAATTACCTTATCCCACGACTATTAAAGCAATACGCAGCTTCTTGGGCCACGCCGGGTTCTACCGGAGATTTATCAAAGATTTCTCTAAAATAGCTCGGCCAATGACTCAATTGCTGGTGAAGGATGCCCCTTTCGATTTATATTAAGAATGCAAGGATGCATTTGATCTCCTGAAAAAGGAGCTCACACAAGCCCCAATCATGGTTACACCCAACTGGGAGTTACCTTTCGAAATCATGTGCGATGCTAGCGATTATGCTGTTGGAACAGTATTAGGCCAAAGGCGTGACAAGCTATTCCAACCTATCTACTACGCTAGCAAAACCATGAATCCCGCTCAAGAGAATTACTCTACCACCGAAAAAGAATTATTAGCCGTAGTGTTCGCCTTCGACAAATTCCATCAATATCTTGTCCTTTCAAAGACGATCGTTTTCACCGATCACTCGGCTCTCCGATATCTTTTTGCTAAGCAAGATGCTAAACCACGACTAATTCGGTGGATCTTGTTGTTACAAGAGTTTGACGTTGAAATCCGTGATAAAAGGGGGGCGGAGAATTTGGCTGCTGATTACCTATCTCGTCTTGAAAATCCCCTTAATGAGCTCGATAGAAGCGAGATTCGGGATTCATTTCCTGACGAACAACTCATATCAATGACAGATTCTGAGCCTTGGTACGCTGATTTTGCTAACTATCTCGCGAGCAGACTCATTCCGGAACACATGACTAAGTACGAAAAGAAAAGGTTCTTTGCCCAACTAAAATATTACTTCTGGGATGAACCATTTTTATTCCGAAGGTGCCCTGATCAAATAATCAGACGTTGTGTTTCGGGAGATGAGGCAGTAAAGATCATGAGAGAGTGTCACTCTGGCCCCTCTGGGGGCCATCATGGGATAAACACCACCGCACGAAAGATTTTCAATGCGGGATTCTATTGGCCCACAATTTTCCGTGATGTTAAAGAAATGGTACAAGCATGCGATGCATATCAATGGGCTGGGAACATATCAAATAGAGATGAAGCACCTCAGAATTTTATACAAGTATGTGAGGTTTTCGACGTCTGGGGAATCGACTTCATGGGACCCTTTCCATCTTCAGGAGGGAATGAATACATTTTAGTTGCCATCGATTATGTTTCAAAATGGGTAGAGGCACAAGCCCTTAGGACCAACGATGCTAGGGTAGTTATTCATTTCCTGAAAAAGCTATTCGCTAGGTTCGGCATTCCTAAAGCTCTCATTAGTGATAGGGGAACCCACTTTTGCAATGCGCAAATGGAGAAGGTCATGAGGAGATACGGAGTGTCCCATCGATTTTCCACCGCCTATCACCCACAAACCAATGGTCAGGTCGAAAACACCAACAGGGCTATTAAAAGAATACTAGAAAAAACGGTTGGTCAGAATAGAAAAGGCTGGTCATTCAAACTCGATGAGACCTTATGGGCATTCCGAACTGCCTACAAGACACCTATTGGAACGACTCCGTTCCGCATGGTCTACGGTAAGGCATGTCACCTTCCGGTAGAACTAGAACATAAGGCCTATTGGGCGCTTACGGCATGTAATTTGGACTATACAATCGCCAGAACAAATAGGTTCTTGCAACTC
>JARVZY010002743.1:0-32000 GCA_030686995.1 Artemisia argyi | reverse complement strand
ACTCCTATGGTTCCTCCAAACAACCTTGGCCCTGATCTCACTGGAAAATCAGTGAATCAAACCCAATACAGAGGAATGATTGGCTCCCTGATGTACTTACTTGCCTCAAGGCCTGATATCCAATTCTCAGTCTGCCTGTGTGCAAGATACCAGGCTGACCCTAAAGAATCACATCTCACTGCTGTCAAGAGAATCATCAGGTACCTGAAGGGTACTCCAAACCTTGGTTTGTATTACCCAAAATGTTCAGGATTTGTTCTCAAAGGGTACACCGACTCTGACTATGCAGGATGTAATATGGATAGGAAAAGTACTTCAGGATCCTGCCAATTTCTTGGTGGTAAACTTGTGTGTTGGAGTACAAAGAAACAACAGTCAGTGGCCATGTCCTCAGCTGAAGCTGAATATATGGCTGCTGCAGGATGTTATGCAAATGTACTATGGATGAAGAGCCAACTGAGTGACTATGGCATTCAGTATAAGATGGTACCTATCTTTTGTGATAATACAAGTGCCATAGCCATCTCAAACAATCCAGTACTTCATCAAAGAAACAAACACATTGACATCAGATACCACTTCATCAGGGACCACATCACTAATGGAGAAATTGAACTACATTTCATCCCCATTGTATATCAGCTAGCTGATATATTCACAAAACCTTTGGATGAACCCACTTTCATAAGATTGAAAGCTGAATTGGGCATGTTGGACATAGAATCAGGAAACTGATCAAAAGTGTTCCAACCTGATGTAAATTCTCTAGGTCCCTGATCACACCCTTCCTGAAAACTCATTGTTTTTCGAATGAAAATTAATTCAGGGGGCTCACGATGAAAAATGGCATTGAATACCCTAACTAAATGCTCTAAGTACTTAGTTAGTTAATGTCCCAGGTAGGTAACTGAATCCTATTAAATATAGGAATATATGTCACTTACACAACTGACATCCACTCCTTGGGCCCCCACATCTCTCTCACCAAACACCACTGAGCATTAAATGCTCCCTCACATACAAAAGTTGTGATGATTTTTTCTCTGCAAAAGTGCATTATTTGCAGAGCCTCACAACTGTTCACCCATGATGTGAGAGAAAATAGGGGTAATGGGAATCGTGATATTTAATGCGGATATCAAACCAACATTATTATGATGTTTCGGTTGAATAATTTAACCCTTTGGTATCCGCAACATCACTACCCTAATTCCCACCCTATAAATACCCCCACAAAGAAGAACACACACATGCTTTTTAAAAATCTTAACAAAACTCTTGCAAAATTATTTCAAGAACTCTTGCTTTCAAAATCTGTGTGTGCTTCTTCTTTATTCAAAACCAGACCTTTTTATCAAACTAAAATGGCATCTTCAAAGGTCATAAAATACTCACCCAATGTGGAATTCCAAATGGAAAGCGTAGACCTCACCAAAAACAATGTGGTGGGGAACTTTGCCTACCCTGAAGGGTTCCCTGAATACAGGGATGTGGTGAAGTTCCTACAAAACTGTTTTCTCACCACCACATTCACCAAGACCTCCTCAGTCATCTATCATGACTACTTGAGGGAATTTTGGTGTACAGCGGGGGTTGAAAACCCTGATGCGCCAAAGGAGGCCAAAATCAAGTTCTCAGTGAAGAATGGGACTAAGTCCCTTACTCTTGACTACAAAACCTTTGTCAAAGCCACTGGCCTTGACTACACCGAGACTTTTGTAGCCCCACCTACTGAAGAGGAAGTTAAACAACTCCTCTTAGAACTAGGGCCCTATGATAAACATCATCCTGATGTTACTCCAGGGGCCCTACTGAACAAAGCCCCCATCATCAAAACATGGTTCCCTGCCCCTTGGAGGATCCTGATGACATTTGTAATTCAGGTCCTTGGGGGGAATAAGTCCTCAACTGAGCAACTAAACACTACTCAGTCAATGATAGTGTACTGTCTCATTGAGGGTAGAAAGATTGACCTTGGAGAAATTATCTTCAGGGACCTCATAGGCAAATTGGGTGGGAAGTCTAGGCAAAAACACATGTCTTACCCTAGATTCATTTCCTGTGCCCTGAATGACCTACTAGGGTCTGAATATATCAAGCCTGACAGTTTTGGCTTTGAACCTGATGTCTTACATAAGGCAAACTACTCACGTGACCCAAATGAGGTAACACCTGTCGCCCTGACCACATACATGCTGACTGCTATCCAGGGTGACAACATTGTTTCACCAATTCCCTCTCCCACCAAAAAGGTAAAGAGGAAGAAGGGACAGGGGTCCAGGAAGGTGGCTCAACCCAAGCCACTCGCCACTGAGACCTCTGCCCCTAAGCCTGACAATAGGGGGCAACAACAACAGACCCTGAATTCTGACACCATCAGGATCATTAGCTAATCTTTGGCCACAAAACAAAGGCCAACGGAGGGCACTGAGACATCACACTCAGTGTCCTCGGGCGAACCCGTTCCCAAAGGCCCTGCTGGCATAAACAAGTCAGTGGGGTTGGAACCAACTAAACCTTCACATCCTGCTAAAGACTCTGGCAAATCACAACCAGAGTATTAGGGAGTAAGGGGTCCTATACCCTCGGTGGGGCAGCACTACTCCACTGAGACGGGGACCCACAAACATTCACAACCTGCCAAAGGCTCGGGTAAATCACAACCCAAGCAACAGGGAGTTCTCGCCCCTAAATCTTCGATAGGCCAACACAAGCCTGTTGGAAAGGGGGGCATAACCACTCAAGTGCCTGATGAGGACATTCGCAAATCAAAGCTTTTGTATGAGGGCACAAAAACTCATCCCAAAGACTCAGAGGGAAACATACAACCCGCTGATAGGGACACAACATTCACGGCTCCTCGTGATGGTACTGAGAAACACCCATCAGTGCCTGAAGGGGTCATGGGGGACAAAGATTCAGAGGGACAAATGCCACCCGCTGATATGGAACCCACAACCACCCCCGAAGGTACGCATAACTCGGGAACTGACCCTGAGGACCAGGTAGATAAAACCCAATCTACCGTATTTGAGGGGTCAGGACCTGGCCAAAACGAATGCAAGTCTTCTTTTAAAGAGGAGCCGGATAACCTTACTTTGCAGATTCAGTCCCTAGCTGAAGCTCAGGCAGTTTTGTACTCTGATGATGAATTCAATAGTGATGAGGAAGTTTTTAAGGCCGGAGATGACATGGAGCTTGAGGAGACAGTCCCTGAACCAATTCCTCAGTCTCCTCAATCTTCTAACCATGATGATGCTGACACACATTCCGAGCCAGAGTCCTCAGGAGACGATCAGGCTCCTCTCACTGTGAAAACCTTCACCAAATTCATCAAAAAGATTACTAACATTTTGTACAGGGGGATCACTGATGAGGTCTTTGACATGCACACTGAACAGGCGGTTCACTATCATAATCTCAAAGATGCTGTCGAAGACTTCGATGAAGATGTTAGGGAACAACATGCCTCAGTTAACCACTCCCTGACACAGATGATCACTCGCATGAATCAGTTTTTGATAACCCTCAACCAGCTGAATGTAGGGGTTCAGTCGGTTCAAGAATCAGTCAAGGATGATCCTGAACTCACCAGGAAGCTACTTCAGGCATCTGAGACGTATCAGGTAAACTCAGTGGCCCTCACTGAGTTACTTGACTTGATAAAGGGTTCGAATCTTTAGGGTCTCACCACTACTGTGGAGTCTCTCAAATCTTCCTTCATCAAAATGGAAGAATCAGTGACATCTCAGTCCCAAAGGTCTACTTCTCTGGCATGGACCTTGGGATCCAGGATGACAGCTCTTGAACAAGCACAGGCTACACTTGACTCCAGGGTGTCCATCATTTAACAGGATACTCAAGAGATCAAGTCTATGATGACTGAAAATTTTCAAGCTTTCAAGGGATCATCTACTTCTTCAGTACTGCCAACACTTGCCATCACTGACATTCAGGCAAATGTTGAGGGGGAGAATACTACTGAAGCCCCTAATACTGTTGAACAAGAAGCTGGACAGCCCTCTCACACTGAGGGGAAGCATGTCACTGAAGCCACACCAATCACTAAAGTTCCACCATAGGAGGAACCAGTCTCCTCTACTCTCGGACAGGACAGAGGCAAAAGTATTGCTACCACCTCTAGTCCTGAAATTGTGCTCAAGCCAGCCTTAACCTTGGTCAGATTTGACCCTGATGCACCTATCAGAGTCCCGTTTGAAATCAATGGAGTAGTACATCATCTCACTCATGACGAAATTCAAGCTCACATGGAAAGGACTGAGACACTACTAAAGGTGGCTGAAGAAGAGAGAATGAGCAAGCCTGCTCTCATTAAGGTTGTTCATGAGGAAGCTGAAAAGATTGGTTTGGATACTGAGGCACTAGCAACTGTACAAGTTGGTGCAGCCTTTAAAAAGGCTCAGGAAGAAGAGCTTAACGCTTTCAAAAGGGAAAGGGAAAATAAGCTCAGGAAGGACGCTCAAATCAGAAAACACAGGGTCGAAAAGTATACTTGGGTGATGAAAGAAAGGTTAAGACCTGAAACCATCACTGACATTCAAATCCACAGAAACACCGATCCTGCAATGGTCACCGTCTTCAGGGGACGTGATAAAAGAATACTTGACGTCCATAAGCCTTTCAAGTTTGCTGACTTTGGCATCACTGAGCTTGATGAGCTTCGTTCTATCATTGCCAAAAAGAACAATGTTGTGGTTCCTAAACTTCTCGAATCACTGAAGGAAAGGTACGACAGACTGAGAGCAATGCCTGAAGCTCTTAACATTCCCTCACTTTTTCCTGACTCAGCAGAAGAGACTGCTCCATCTAAGGCTTCCAAGAGGAAAAGGAAGCAAATTGAGATGGAGCCTGAGATCAAAATACCAGGGTTAGAGTGTGACAGGTCGCTTCCTGAAGGGATCACGTTCATGAACAATGCGGTCCTTGAAGCTCCTGAAAGAGGTTTATGCTTCACTGATGAGTATGGAAGCCTGGATTTCCAAAGGTGGTCTGATATGGATAAGGCAGGAATCAAAGCAATGCTCATGTACCTCATGATGGCGTCCCCCATCAAGAGTGATGAGAACAAAAGATTCTGCCAGGACTTGGAAGCAATGATCAATGAACATCCTGAAAGACACCTACTCAGATCAAAGAAAGCAAAGCTTGAAAACCTTGGATACCACCTGAACATTTGATCTGCAACAACTATCTTTTATATTTTTTGTAATTTGTAGGACTTGTAATAACTATGAATAAACTTTGATGTTTTGTTTAAATTATGTGTCCTACTTAAAATTACAACATTCAGTAAGAGATAAAGACCCCTGCCAACTCACACTGAATCAAGAAACACTTAGGCTATTTGTATGTTCAAATAGGGGGAGATTGTTGGGTCACTGAATTCCCCAATCTTCTTCTAACAAGGATTTGAACGTAAAATAACCTAAGTGTAAACAAGTCACTGAGTGAACAGTAACTCAGTGAGTCATCTTCAGGATGGTTAGACCGAGCCTAAGAAGAAAGGTTCTCCATTCAGTGAGGCGGAACTCAGTGAAGTGTGATCTAAGCCAAGAAGAAGGTGATGGGTTCAGTGAGGATGACAATAACTCACTAAACCCCAAGACTCCTCAACAACTTCATGGTACTGAAGACTGATGACTAGAAGACTGAAGTTTTGGCGGGACTGGGCGGGAAAGTTTGATCTGTTTAACTAAAGTGCTTTATCACTTTAAGGTCAAACTTTCCTCAAATGGTTAAAACCAGGCTGTCATCAGAAAGTGCCTTTTGGACTTAACCCAAAGAAGTTTCCCTTGCCAGAGAATAAAATTTATCAAGATTTTATTGAGGAACACTTAGGTCCATTGTATAATAGGGTTGTTCACATTTGTGTATAAATAGGTAGCATAAGAGAGGAGTAAAAGTTGACAAGTTTGTGCAATTAATGCAAAGCATTCACAAACCACTTTTACTCCTCCAAAGAACAACATAACCCCTGAGATAGCTCAGTGGGTCCTGAAAGTTGTCACTCAACATAGTTTGAGTTTAGTGAGGAGTCAATACCACACTTGTCGTTTTCAATCCCAAGTGTTATTCCGCAAACACTTGGGTACGATTCTTTTTGATTAACTTCTAATAAAGAATTAAACATTGAAAAATATTATCTCTTATGTTTACGTTGCTTTATTGTTAATCATTTATACATCTTTGTTAAAAGTCATACAACTTGGTTACTTTAGCTTTTTAGTTACTGTTAACCAAGTAAAAGGGACCAACAATACGCGCGGCTCAAACCAACCCAACAAAGGAAAGCCTCCGGGTACCTCCGAAATGGAGCGCAATTATTAACAAGGGTGGCATAATCTTTGGTAACCTTCTTGGCGGTATGCCAAGGGTGGATGTTAGGACAAGCAAAAGAATCAACCCCAAAACCTTCGTATAGCAGATACCGGTTTTGTTTGTACGCTTACTAAACGATAACCATCCGTTCTTCTTGGAATTAACATAAAAGAGCCGGAAAAACTCTACTGTCGGTACGATATCGCGCATGCGACACAAAATTTCAAAATGCAAAAACTTTGGACGCTCCTATAACGGACAACTGAGATATGTTGATGCGGTAATAATTTAAGACTTTGACAAGAAACACAAACAGCGGTAACCGAAAATTGGCATAATCAAAAAGCCGAGTATAGACACCAATCTTCCCATCCGGATACTCATGAATGGCTTGATCACCATCGGGTAATACGACATGCACTTATTGGGAAGAACTTCCGACAGAAGTCGTTCAGTGCCCCTTGAGAAAGACAACACTTCAATTTTAAAATGTTTTAGAAACAATCGTTATCTTCTCTGACATCTTTTCTATATTTAAATTACGTTATTTATTGAAATGCGAATACAAAACCCTAATACGGAGCCTATATATACTCGTCGAATGAGAGCGCTAATCGTTCATTAGTTTTCTAAAATTTGTGCATTCGTTTTCTTATCGCAAGCAAAACCATGTTGATAATCTTGGTTTCTGATGTTGATGGCACGACTAGTGAGTACAAACATTTGAGTTATATTTGATGTTGATTATTATTTTGTTCTGGTATGTTTTTTTATTAGTCAGAGATTATTATCAAGGTCAAACCAAAATTACAAAAAATTACAATTTTAATAACTATTTACCGTCACTTTGCGCGGATAATTTGTAAATTATATATAATGCAATTTCCCCTTGCACCATTATTAGAAGTTGAAAACCGAAAGAAAAGGATAAACATTTGAATATAATGGTTTCTACACTCCGACTATCAGTGTTTGACTACAACCGTCACAAACAACCATCAATTTGCTTGGCAGTGAGTAAACAAGGGGAACGGTTTCTAACATCAGTAGCAACTAGAAACGATGATAATCCAGCAATAACAGCTAAATTAATCCGGAAATTTATTGCCTCTTCCTCGAAATCGGTTGCTCTTGATGCCATTTCTCACCTCGTTTCTCCTAACAACAACAACAACAACGCCTTCTCTCGCCTTTCTCCACTCGCATTCCCTGTAAGCTTCTTTAATTATTTTATTATGCTTCTTTATTAGATTACTAGTCAACAATAATTGTGTTGTGGTTTGCACCTTTACTTATTAACCCCCATTTCTTTTCATTCTGTTCGGACATTTATTTCATGGGATAATTACCACTTTTTGTTATGTGTATTTGTGCATATTACCCTTATATTTTGTAGAGTTGCGATCCGGGGATCAAAATTAAAAAGTCTAAAAAGGTTTCTAGCTACTAAGTTAGTGCCATGTGTCCCCACCCACTCCCTCCCTTTTTTCTTTAATATTTTCGGTTGTATGGTATTTTGGTCATTTGACACATTTTTTTAATTCCACTTTAAATTTCAAATGCAAATAACTTTTAAACGACAAACTTTTACAAAAAACCGATTTCACTATAATTTTTAAAATTTAATCCTTTTTAATTTGGTATAAATTTTTTTAATTTTTTCGAAACTTTTTTTTGACATATTCATTGGGTCATGATTTTCTTGAAAATTTTAACATTTTCGGCTCTAATTTTGTCTCGTTTAAAGGCCGAATTTTGCAAAACTTAAAACACGAAAGTTGTAGCTTCTTGGCCATTCTTTACCCAGAATTTGAATCACTCAAATCTAATATGATATGAGTGAGATATCGTATGTTCAAGATGACGTTTTACTCATATTTGTTGCACACAACGTGTTTGATGAAATGTTTAGCTTAGATTTTTAGTCTTAAAATCGAGTTAAATGCACTAATTTTTGTACAACAATGCACCTTTAGTCATTTTATTAATGTAAGATTCAAAAAGTTTTTTTTTTTTTTTTTTTTTTTTTTTTTCTTGTTTTTTTTTAACTGATGAACCATATTAACTGATGAACCTTATTAACTGATTTTTAAAAAAGGCATTTTGTTCATAAGTTACTTTGGTTGAACCATATTAACTGATGAACCTTATTAACCTTATTAACTGATGAACCTTATTAACTGATTTTTAAAAAAGACATATCGCGCGTTAAAGATGACGTCTTAGTCATATTTAGTGCACATAAAATATTTGATAAAATGACTAAAAGAGATTTTTCATATAAAAACACATTTAAATGCACTAATTGGTCAAGTTATTTTCAATTTAACAAAACTATCAGTTTGTTTTGTTAAATAAAATTGATGAACTCAAACATTTGATCAAATTGATGTACGTGAAAAAATTGATGAACGTGAAAAAATTGATGAACCTGAAAAGAACTGTGATCAATTTGATGAACCCAAACATTTGATCAAATTTGATGAACCTGAAAAGAACTGTGATCAATTTGATGAACCCAAACATTTGATCAAATTGATGAACCTGAAAAAATTGATGAACCTGAAATTTGATGAACCTGAAAAGAACTGTGATCAATTTGATGAACCCAAACATTTGATCAAATTTGATGAACCTGAAAAGAACTGTGATCAATTTGATGAACCCAAACATTTGATCAAATTGATGAACCTGAAAAAATTGATTAACCTGAAATTTGATGAAACTAAAAAGAACTGTGATCAATTTGATGAACCCAAATATTTGATCAAATTTGATGAATCTGAAATTGTTGAACCTGAAAAGAACTGTGATCAATTTGATGAACCCAAACATTTTGATCAAATTGATTAACCTGAAAAAATTGATGAACTTGAAATTTGATGAAACTGAAAAGAACTGTGATCAATTTGATGAACCCAAACATTTGATCAAATTTGATGAACCTAAAATTGATGAACCTAAAATTGATGAACCTGAAATAGATGAACCTGAAATTAATGAACCTGAAAAAATTGATGAACCCAAACATTTGATCAAATTTGATGAACCTGAAATTGATGAATTTGAAAAAATTGATGAACCTGAAATTGATGAACCAAAGTAACTGATGAACAAAATGTCTTTTTTAAAAATCAGTTAAGAAGGTTCATCAGTTAATATGGTTCACCAGTTAAAAAAACAACAAAAAAACAAAAAAAAAAAAAAAAACAAAACTTTTTGAATCTTACATTAATAAAATGACTAAAGGTGCATTGTTGTACAAAATTAGTGCATTTAACTCGATTTTAAGACTAAAAATCTAAGCTAAACATTTCATCAAACACGTTGTGTGCAACAAATATGAGTAAAACGTCATCTTTAACATACGATATCTCACTCATATCATATTGGATTTGAGTGATTCAAATTTATGGGTAAAGAGTGAACCAAAATCTACGACTTTCATGTTTTAAATTTTTCACGATTCGGCATTTATGATGGTACAAAATAAGGTCGAAAATGCTCAAAAAATTAACACCCATTTCGTATGTAAAAAAAAGTTTCGAAAATTTTAACAAAATTTATACCAAATTAAAGAGGATTAAATTTTAAAAATTATGGTGAAATCGGTTTTTTCTAAAAGTTTGTCGTTTAAGAGATACGTGCGTTTGAAATTTGAGGTGGAAAAAGAAAAAACGAGTAATTTTACTATTTTACCCCTATCCATATTTTTTAAATAAAATAAAAGGGGACACGTGGCAGCACCAAATTTCTTTTTAGGCTTTGCAATGTTTGGGTACTTTGCAAGGGATCGCTTGTCATATTTTATAACCGCAAACGCTCTACTGACACCCGAAAGGTAAAAATGTCATTTTACATGTATAAATACACACAATAGCACGAATTTCAAAAAGTTTGTGTTATAAGAGCAAAATTAAAAGAACGCTGCACATAAAAAAAATGGCAAATATAATACATTTCCGGCCAATTATCCCTTATTTCATTAGTTTCTCATCTACAACATAACTAAGGTGTCGTTTGGTTTGTTGTTCGGAATAATAATCGGTATGAATTTGATATAGAGGTGGAATAGAAATGACTATAAGTTGAGTTATCAATCTCATAAATGTTGTTTGGTAGGATAATCAGATAAAAGTGTAATACGGAGTATAAATTATGTGAGGGGAAGTGGTGGGCCCGGGAATGAAACAATCATATACTACCCTTTTAGTGCCTATCAAGTATTGAATATATTTGTATATCGTTTCTACTTTTGATAGTCATTCCGGGATACCAAACATTTTGAATCGGAATGATATTCATTCTTCCATTCTGATTGAGGGATACCAAACGCACCCTAAATGTTTCATCCTATTCCAAAATGTCAGTCAAACAAAACAATGGAACTCATTTTTAATTACATCGTCCACTCCATTACGTCTTTCATTACATTCCTTTATTATTACAATCCCGTTTAACAAAACAAACAATAATATTAATTTAAGGCTGGTTTCATTATAGGGCTAATGACTTGAAAATGTATCAAACTTGTCATTTTTTGTGTAGTATTATTATTATTATTATTATTTCTTATTAAAACACAAACCTTTTGAATTTGTCTATTGTGTATTTTGTGACCATTTTACCCTTATTTTTTTCAAATTTTGAAGGGTAAAATGGTCATTTTACATGAACAAACGGTCACAAAATACACACAATAGACGAAATTCAAAAAAGGCTACACAGAACAACAAAAATTGACAAGTTAAATACATTTTCAAGTCATTAGCCCTTCGTTATATCTTATCAACTTTCAAATTGTGTCTAGTCTGTTTTCTATGAAACTAATATTTTTAAACTGTTATTCATATCATAATTGAACAAAATGATGTTAACTATATGTTAAACCATGTAACTATATGATGAGGACCGAAACCAATATATTATATCATAGCAAAATAGGCCAATACTTGCACGAATAGTTTTGTACATAATTTTTTAGTCATAATCAAAAGTGTTGGTGACTTCCTCATGTTCGGAAATTCTTATCGCTAATCATCTTTTGTATGTAATGTTATATTTACAACAATCACGTGTTTTATCTGTCTAATGTTGATACACATACTTGCAGTTATACTCCGAAATCAGTAGAACATCATGGTTCAATTGGAACGCTAAACTGATTGCCGATATCATTGCTTCACTTTACAAGCATCAAAGACTTGATGAAGCACAAACACTAGTTTCAGAAGTGGAATCAAAATTAGGGAATAAAGAACGAGAGCTTTGTAACTTCTATTGTAACTTAATAGACTCTCATTCGAAGCACCAATCAAAGCAAGGGATATTTGATTCATATGAGCTTATCAAACAACTTCCTTCATATTCGTCTTCTGTTTACATTAAGAAGCGGTCTTATGAATCTATGATTGGGAGTTTATGTGTAATTGATTTGCCTCGTGAAGCGGAGGATTTGATGGTGGAGATGAAGAACAAAGGGCTTAGCGTGTCTGTTTATGAGTATCGGTCGTTGAGTTATGCATACGGACGACTAGGGTTGTTTGAAGATATGAAGAGGGTCATTGATTTGATGGAGGATGCAGGTTTTGAATTAGATGTGGTTTCATCTAATATGGTGCTTTCTTCATTAGGGTCTCATAACGAGCTTGAGGAAATGGTCTCGTGGCTTCGAAGAATGAAAAAGTCCAAAATCCGATTCTCAATCAGAACCTATAATTCAGTGTTGAATCATTGTCCTACCATTATGTCAATCTTAGAAAACCCAAAAGGGATCAAACCCACGTCGTTGAAAGCGTTGCTTCAAATCCTGAACCATGATGAATCTACTCTGATTCAAGAGTTGATTGATCCATTGGTTTTATCCGAATCAGTGGAGTTAACTACTTCAGAACTTAAGCTTGATTTGCATGGCATGCATTTGGGTTCGACCTACTTAATTTTATTACAGTGGTTTCAAGATCTACTGCTGTTGTATGAAACAAAGAATTACACTATTCAGAATAAGGTTACGGTGGTATGTGGTTCAGGCAAACACAGTATAATAAGAGGCGAATCACCGGTGAAAGGACTGGTTAAAGAGATGATGATACAGATGAAGAGCCCCTTAAAGGTTGATAGAAATAATGTTGGGTGTTTTGTTGCTCAAGGAAAAGTTTTCATGAATTGGATATGTCAAATTACTTCCAGATAATCAAAAGGAAAATCCTTTCCCTTTATGGTTAGATTACAATTTACTATCAGCTAAAATGTTTCTTTTACAAACATTAGTCAATCAATTCGAGTCAAAGTCATAAAGTGCTTGTTTCCACACAAAAATCTGTAAGGTAAAAAAAAACTGATGTAAACATTTTGATCCCATCCATTGTCATTTTGGACAATTAAAACATGCCACTTAGCTAGCTGTTGTTATCCGTTGTCGTTATTGGACACCTATAAACAAGCAGCCTTACCTAGCCAATTAGCTTACAAAAGCTTACGGTTCTCAGCCAACAGACTAGCCGCTGAAACATTGATAGCTAATGCGATATTACAACTTGAGACCTATAATGATCCAATTCTTACCAACTGGAAACGCTAATTGAAATTTTATGTTTAGTCAACGGTGCGTTTTGTACAAATTAAATTGACATAGCAAGATAGAATTTAATAACCAAAGCTTTTCAATTACACAAGTTTTATTTCTGTGAAATTTAGTATAACATCAGCGTAAGTATTTTAACAGACAATAAAAACAAATCTGCAAAAGGATAGTGAAGACATTGCGTTACCTAGACATGTTTCGATTTACATGAGGTAATGTTTTGCCACACTATGATTGGTAAGTAGATAAAAGGTGAGTTTTGATATTTACATTTACATTCACATTCACAACAAAAGCCATGTAACCAGTGTTGTAAAAATCGGCCATGGCGGCCGATATGGCGGCGCCATGGCGCTTGGCGGTGGTCCACCGCCACGATATTTCCCATATCGGTCTAACTTGGCGTTTTGGTCAAAATCGGTCAAAATCGGAGCTTGGCGGTCAAAATCGGTCAAAAATCGGCCTTGGCGGCGGTCGGTCAACGCCGGTCAACGCCAGATCTGGGTTTTTTTTTTTTCAGATTCACGCCGGTCAACGCCGTTTAACTTCAGATCTAGGGTTTTTTTTTTTTCATATTTACTTCAGATCTAGCTTAGATCTAGGGTTTTTTTTTCATATTCCTTTATAATTTATGTTGTATTTCAAAAATATACATAAATTTCTTTATAATTTATGGTCTCCGATATATCACTGATATATCGCCGCCATATCAGTCTTGGCGCTTGGCGGTGGTCGACCGCCGAGGTACCGCCGAGCAATATTTACAACACTGCATGTAACACATTATACCAAAGCTCACAGCTCCTAGCATAGCATATGTATGAATCTTGATTCGCTGGAAAAATGAGGGCATTTTGAGGACGATGAAAAAACCCGGTGCAGCTTCAAGTATTCAAACAGCCTGTAAAGAAAACGAGACAACCTGCCAATAAACAACAATCTCCACGAAGCTAAGAAGATGGAACTTATGCCATAAACAATTGAGTAATTTACTAGGCTGATACACAAGCCTAACCAAGTACAACGCAAGCCTAACCAAGAACAATGCAAGCCTAACCAAGCAAGTGTAAAAAGGGTACATTAGATTATTTAATAGTGCAAAATTTCTGTTCCATTATTATGATTCATGAAATTCAAAACGTTTCTCTACTAGATTCAAAAAAGAACTATGGGAGTAAAGGAGGGCAATTTCGCCCCATAAATGGCTCAAATTGGGTTATGTTCTTATCCCTTACGGGTCAAATAGGCTATGATTAAGAGGTTACCTTTAAAAAGAACGTGAGGAATGGATTAACGTCATCCCAAGTGTATTTAAATGCATAAAATCTTCCCAGCCAATTTATTAAAAAACGTTCCCTATTTGTAATAATATATATATATATATATATATATATATATATATATATATATATATATATATATATATATATATATATATATATATATATATATATATATATATAAAATAACAAAAAAAAATCAAAAAAAATCAGAAGTGTACCATGGAAATCTAGATGCATTCCTGTAATCATGTCAGAAAGTGAGTATGAGTCAATACTAACCTGGGTTGATGTTATATTAGAACCAAGGCATCCACCAGATATACATTTTTCCAAGGTTTTTATGTGAAACAGCTTCAGCAATTAAGCGACGAGCTTGTCCTTCTACAGCAAGAGGTAAAGATGGTGCTGCTCCAACACCAACAACAATACCTTGCAATCGTGCTTCAATGTTACTTATGGCTCGCTGAAATATCAAATATATTTGTTACAAAAGTACAAAACTATTATGTCCCATATAACACTGAGCCCAGGTTGCCTTTTTCTGTTTTAAGCAAAAACTATTGTATAACATAGATAAGAAGATCCAACCTGAGCATGAGGGTTCTGAACTTCTACTCCACTATTTTTGTGATTTTTAGTCCATTCCACTAGAGGGTCATGGATGAAAGTCTCAAGAACACTCATCAGAGTTTCTCGGTGTTCCCTAAGTACAGAAAGCGTAATCTCACAGACCTTCAAAAAGGTGCCTTCATAACCGGTAATGCCCAATCCATCAATCATATTCTGCAGACACCATGGCATGAGAAGGTTTCAGAAATCATCTAGCAAAGAACCTACTCAAATATAACATTTAGGAGGCATAGAACATTTGACTTTGAGTTTCAAGAATCGAGGCATAAAACATTTAGTCTAGTTTATGAAACACGCAGAAAGTAAAAAAAATTAAATATAAGGTTTTTAGGAAGTAATTAGATAATGGAAAGTCTTAACACCTATTCCATAAAGAATGCAAGAATCAAACAACGTGTCGATTTGTCATTGATATGGACATCATTTTTTCCATGCTATAAATAAATAACACATAAATGCAAATGTTCAAGAAATAGATATGTGATTTCAGATTCGTTTACCTGTGTCAGCCTAAAAGGTACAAGTTCCGGCTTCTCCAGTTGTAAGCCTCTGTCAAATAAGCAACTGAAATCAACATGAACACAGTCACCGGTGGTTGAATCAAAAAGAATATTTTCTCCATGGCGGTCTCCAAGACCAACTATATGCCCAACCATCGACCAAACAGCAGCAGTATGTGCATAAGCAACACGGGCTCTAAACCAAGCAGCGGGTTCAGAAAATGTGTTCAAAAACCACTTGTGAAAAGCTGGAGGGAACATGGGAAGAATTTTATTCTTCAACATTTCATCTTCAGTCATTTTACCTTGGCATAGATCATAAATACGTTTAATTTGAGGGTTTGTCTTCTGTCGATCAAACTTTCCAGAGCTTATGTATATGTCTTGGAGGATATGCCGAAGCCCACGAGTGTGGGGTACCCATTCTACCATCCCACAATCCTCTGTTAATGGAATAACAGCAAATGTACGGACATAAAGCTTCCTTCTACGGCTTTCTGGGCACTTTAACAATAATCGATTTATCATTGCATTAAACTCCATCATCCGTGCATCTTTCCTAAGGTCATCCTTTGGTTTACAGAGGAATGGACGCTTTACACCATCACTACCAAGTAGAATAATCTGTAGAAGAATCAACATGGTAAATATATATTATCGCACAGAGATAGCCATTACATACATTTCTAATTAATATGATCCTATAAGCTAGTCACTTTAAGATTATGCTCATCATGCATATTGCATAAGTAGGCAACTAAACACTGTTGGGATGGATATCTTTCTGATAAATATACACCCAAAGAATATGAAGAGAAGTAAACAAGAAACCACAAGCAAATGACGTATAAAACATAAACAAAGTAGAGAACCCTAATTGTTTGGATAGTCAAAGCGCGACTATTATATATTTCTGCATACATTTGAATATGATGTTCAAGTATTTAAACTTTTCTATTCCTTCCCACAAAAAGCATGGCATTTCATATTATGAACTTATTCAAACCTTTAAAAATTAGAGTCAATTTATTGTTGAAGTCAGGTTAGTGACAGCAGAAAAGATGGATTAAGGTTATGGTATTTTGGAAGAAATTTGTGATGCAGAGGTTGGGGCGCTAGATGAAACAAATGATAATGCTACCAAATTTAATGAAAAATGGGGATGATGTTGTGCTTGTGTAGGTTTTAAATCAAGAACATGAGACCAAAAGAGAGCAGAATTTTAACAGAAGACCTGGAATCCTTTATGAACAGCTTTGGAAACAGTTCTTTGTGTCTCAAATCGAAACTAACATGGAGTTCAAAAAAGAGTCCATGTTAACTTAAAAAAGAATAAGGATCCCGAAATCAAGATTGTTCAAACCCACATCTTGAGGACAAGAATATACTAGCGGAGCGGAGTCATGATATGATCTGGAATTATGGGATTATTATTACAGATATTATTATTAGATAAGTATTAAAGATATCATGTGTATTAGATAGGTTTTATATAGATAAAGATTAGGAATCTTAGTTATATTAGGATACTTTATATTATACATTAGGATTGTAATTTCGTTTATGCTAAATTTTACGAATGAATTAGTGATTTGGTATCATTCTTGGGACAGCTTATATTTCAAGAACAGAATCAGGTTGTATTAGAATGACCACTTACGGAATTTATCTTATTATGGGCAGTTGGACTCTACACATGCATCTTACCTTTTTTGGTCGCTGAAGTGATGAAAGGACTTCAGCTTCATCTGCTATTCCTGTTATAGTTGGAAGATCTGTAGGTGAGAAAAACCCTTTTGCACTTGTATCATAAGAGGAAATGTTAACATTCATTGATCCTTGAGTAGGCATTATGATTTCCAGTGGCATCATCCTTTTGAGAGTACTAAATTCAGTAGATATGTTGATTGTTGTTGACCTAGAATTACTTGGATGAAAGCATAGCCTGATTAAATGATCAATTAGGCTGGCAAATTGACCAAACAAAGAATTGGGAGCTCCCTGATTAGATCCTTTTCGTGCATTATTTATAATCTCTGCAGCTGCTTCCCGCCTTGACTTAACTGTAGATTTTGAAACGGCTGCCATGATCCATAGCCCTTGTTGTGTATATTTTCGGAGAACAGTTGTGATAATGAGTTTGACCAATTTCACAGTAGCTAAATTTTGGTGGCAGATTCTAGAAACTAATTGAGGAAGAACTGTCAGCCAGTGATAGGTAGGCAGATCGTTCAAACACCCCTGCATAATGCCGTACACCTGCCAGTGGATTACAGAGTAAATTTCACCTTACTACAGAATATTAGTTATGATTAGAAGATACAATAAATGAAAGAAACTACCTTTTTATGAGCTTTTATCATGTCGGGATTGGACAATAAAACTTTCCTCTCACAAATACTACCCAACTCAAACCATAACGTCAAGAGCCTTGGAAGAGCTTGAAAGAGATTCTTATGGCCTCTGTGAAGCCCCTTAGCATAAAATAACAGGACATCAGGAAGATGATACCACCAAGGCTTTTGGGAATTTTTACTTGGACACGAATCAGATCTTTCTTCTTCTCGTTTCCTTGCATCAACAAGCAACTCATCACAATACTTTGCCACATAAAAAAACCCTTTTTCCCATCTGGGTTGCAGTTCCCTAACCCTACTGAAGAGAACCATCAGATCTTCCTTCTGCTTCAACCCTGTATAATGAATCCACCTTGAATACAGCAGCAATGTTTTTGCAACGTCACGATTCTCATTTGATGCTTGAGTGTTACAAGGTAAAGTTGGCTGGTTTAAAGGAACCAATGAAAGACTGGTGATCGATGACATTGCAGCAGAGCCAACCACTTGAACAGGCATATTCATTAGTGACTGTTGCAACTCTGCTATAGCACCATCAGACCGCCTAGTGCTCCATAAAAGCTTAGCCTTTTCCATGTGAACATTAGCTGCACCTGATGCATTAGCTTCCAAAATTGCTCGATTAGCTGTCTCATAATGACCAGCTGAACGACAAAGTTTAGCATACTGTATCCAACAGTTTCCAACCTGAGCATTAAGACCATTAGCACCAAAAACCAGTCTTCGAAAAGCCAATAATGGTTCTCTTGTTCTAAGAGAAGGTTGGGTAATTCTAAGCCGATCTTCCCAGTTCTCTGTCACTTTTAAAAACTCCGGTTCAGAAATACACGACTTCTCCAAAAACGATTCACCATTAAGGATAGAATGAAAATCCTCCAGTTCTTGTAACACATGAAGCTTGACAACAAAAGGATATGCTCGTGTATATGAATCCATACCAGCAGCAGCAAGAGGAGCTATCAAAGCTTGTTTCGATAATGCAATTTTCTCACCAACAGAAAATTGGTCTTTCATTCTCATTGCTCGAAGAATCTTCGCAACATCCATATCAAATGAAGCATTACTGTCTGAAATACTACAAAGTAAACCTTCTTCGTCAGCTCCATTAAGATACTCATCTGTTAAGTCCCATCTGCCTAACCTCCAAGCTGCTTGAACTCCTTGCATACACCATGTTTTTTTGTATTGTGGGATTCTGGATATTAATCCATCAACATGAGTAACGACTGCCTGTAAATGACACATATTGATTAGACAATTGAGAACATCTGAATGCCTCTGAACGGAAGTGGGCTCCATTTGCAATGCCTGTTCACAAGAAGTCAAAACTTCAGCCCAATTTCCTGCCTTTTTGTTTATTAAAATCTGATCTTGCAAGCTCTTTGATTTACGTAAAGATGCCAATCCAGACAAACCATCTGGCTCATCCAGACCACTGTAGATTTCCATTAAGAATGAGACATCTTCATCCTCAAAAATACCGCTTTTTGCAGCTGATGGGTTGAACGATCCAGATTTTTCAACCACATGACACTCAAAGTACAACAAAGACCGAGCATAAGCCTGACACCTAAAGGAGGCCTTAGCTAGGGTCACCTTTGGGATTGCAGACAAAAGCTCTGAAACATGTTTGCACTGCATAGATAACTGGTCTGAATCTAATGAGTAATATACACTGTTGTCCTTTGATTTTTGCTTTGTTTTAGACTGAGATAGGGCAAGCTCTTGTTCGATATCATCAACCCATTGACCAAGATTGTCAAGAAGAGTAAAAACAGCTTGAATGCAAACTTCACTTTGACCAGAACTAATTCCTGGAACATTCTCTGAAGCTGCTGCATTAAGAACCGAGAGGATTTCGTGTGTTATTCCATGGCGTGCCTCTTCAGTGCCATGTAAGACGGCATTTAATACCAAATAGGGTAACAAATATGTTGCTGTTTGCATATCATGGCGTACAATACCTCGACATGCATTAAAGATGCTTGCTCGTGAACCAGTTGCATGCACACTAAGTTTTTTAACCCAATTGAAGATCCATCTGCGAAATGACAAAGAGGGTCGATAAATGGGACCAGAAGATGCAGAATCAGCCACATTTGGAAGCTGGAACCTTGAGGTTAAACAAGGAGCTATTATCTCTTTGACATAATTAGAAAACCGGTCCCACAATCTCTGACCCCTTCCGTCCATCATAGTTGACTTGTTGACTTTCGACATATGAGAAACAGAAACATTCTTATCAAGTGATGCCTCACAACCAGCAATCTTTAGTAACTCCTGTATAGCCAGAGCAGCCGAGTCTTGAACTATGGTGTCAGGTGCTGCTCTAAAAGCTCTCGCTAAATGCTTGTGGATTAACTCAAAAATTAAATCGTCATCTGAACATGCAATTTTAAACCTTTGATTTGAAAACTCTTTAACCTTGGCAGGATCGACAGCTCCAAGCGATCCAAGACAATCAGCACAAACCAACTTTAGCCGTTGTCCAACTATAGTTCTGGATTCTTCTGCACAGCCTCTAAGTAAGGATGTAATCAAAGAGCTCAAAATCTCCATATCTGAATCCCCTTCCCCGTTAACCATGATGGTAACATCCCCTCTTTTCAACTTTAGCAATTTACTTAGCTCACAAGCTACCATATACCTAACATTTAAGTTTTCATGGTTCAAACCGTCAACAATATTGCGTAGTTCGTCCTTTAAGGTCATGGCCCCACGTGCTTCATCTATTACTTGGTTGACGTCTGTAAGGGCAGGAATATTGGGTAGAGGAGGAAATTCATAGATATGTTGTTTTAGGACGGATTTATTTTCAAGTACAAGTTCTTCCAAAATTTTCACAGTTTTGATCATAAGCAAAGAAGAATGCTCTTTTTGTTTCTCGAGTAAGGGGATAAGTGCAGCAAAAACCTGAGAGATTACATGTTTAGTGCTAGAAGGGGATACCTTCGCCAATTGTTTAATAAAACAATGTAAGACGGCAAGCCCATCACTCTGCAGCTGTTCCTTACCAATTGCATGCATGAGAAGAACCATGAGTTTTGGTACATAAGTGCTAAGGTGGGAACCCATCATACTGATTAACATTTCTATACGTCTTGTTGCTTGAATTTGCAGTGAGATGTCGTCTGCATGGAGCATCTTACGGTCAATACTGTTAAGAAGACCAACAAAATGGTTCCTTAAAAATCCTGGAAGATCCTCATTTCCTGTCAATATTTTTGCAATTTCTTTTATCATCAGAGGCACCCTTGATAACCTGTAAACAACAAAAGAAAGTTTATGTGACTATTATTTTGCTATACACAATAAAGACGGAGAAGAACAAACCAAGTAGAATCTTCAACAATAAGTACTTCATACAGCCAATACTAATATATACCCCAAGGAATTCATACATTCCATCCCCAACAAAAAGTCAAAAAGAGTTTTTTGCTCTAACCGTAAAACACAAGACCAATGATCATCTTCAGGTTGAAATCAACAGAGCGTACTAAATAAGATATATAGTAAAAAATAAAAAATAGATAACCAATTCTACTTCATTCATCTAATTACGAAATTATGGCAATAATAGGAAGAAAAATGTTTCCTAAAAGAAATGTACTGATATGTAGTGTTATTACTATCCAACACCTAATAATAGAAAAGAGAAAGTTAATAATCTGAATGCATGCAGCGTATTAAAGTTACAGGATGCATAACTATGAAGAAGGACCCTCAATTGGTTTTTGGATGCATGTTTAATCTGAAGATCTAAACAATATAAACATACTGAAGTTCACTTTGATTCAGAACTGAAATTGAATTAAACATTCTACCTTATGCTGGTATCAACTGAATCATCCACATCCACAGAACAGACCAGCTCATCCAGAAGTGCAGGTAAAGCAGCTGCAAAAATTTCGGTTCTGTCAGAGCCAGTCTGATCATGGTAGAACTGCAAAGCACAGTCAAGTTTGTGTCCATCTGCTTGATAAAGAGCGAAAGCAAGAACTTTTGGTAGCCAGTTTACAATAAGTTGAACCATATCTGTGTTCAAACATTTTGCCAACTCATATAAGGTAACAACTGCTTGATCATTATCCTGCTGAGCAATCACAAGCTTAGGGAGGACCACTGGAACCATTTTTTTAACAAATTCTTCAGCTTTAACATTAAGAAGAGTTGCTGCAAATTCTTCAACCATTTTTGGACTTTTAGCAAGCCGCAACGATAGATAATTATATACTTCATTGCGTATATGAACATATTTAGCAAGGATTTGCTCCAAACCTCCTTTATGATGTAAGAAGCAAGATCTATGAATTAATGTTGACGCAGATGTTCTCACGGTCACATATGGATTGTCAAGTTGCTCTATTAATATAATAAGAGTACATAGGAAGAGTCGGCCATGAAAATCTGCTGCAACCATGATACACGCTGTTGTTTCAAGAAGAGTTTCAAATACTTCTGGATCACTAGCTGCTTCATACCCTTGTCTCAACTTATCCAAAAATCTTTGCTCTTTGGTTTTACCAGCTGACTCTTCATCCAGAAATAAACCAGTCAATATAGGATGCTCAATGAAACACCTAATGTGTCTGCTGAATGCTTCTCTCACAGACTTCCTTCTATGAAGTAGTAGGTAATCAATGGCTTTTAGCCACTTAATTTTTGTTTCATGCAAAGTATCTGCACTCATGTGAACAAGGATCCGTCCAACTATTGAAACACAGGAAAGCTGAACCTCTTCAGATTCATCATAAAGGAGAGTGAAAAAGATGCCGATAAGACTTGTGTAATCACAATCCATCTTAGGCGCCAGATTTCCAACATAACGGAGATCAGGTTCTATTGAAAATGAGTCAAGGTTATAATTAACACTTTTGTCACACATAGAGCACCAAAATCCTCCCAATAGTTGATCCCCTGTCCAGCTTCGTTTGTTGTTCTCTTCATTTAAGAATAATTTGCACTTGTTTTCAAATAAACTTGCAGTGCCATCACAAGATCCATAGAGACATGCCAAATAACCAGCAGAAATGGCGATGAATCTCTTAGCTTTATCATTCTTCTCGTTTGACAAGTACCTGCCAAAACCATTCCAATAAAAATTCAAATGAAGAAAGGAGGAAAAGAAGAAGCGGAACAAAACCTTTGTTTGACCTATACAAGAGCAAATAGCATAGAATAACGAGGCTATGAAAAAAGCACGCTACAATTTTGTTGTTTGAAACATTTTAAACTCTCATAATGTTTTGGGCTTTTGGTTGTTGCTTATGTGTGTGAATATGTGAAGTCACTAAAAATGCATAAGATATAAGAAGTTTGCTTACTCCAATCTCTTGAACATCTGCCTCAGTGTACCAAAGTGGCACAAGACAATTAATGGCATTGCAATGATGGCTTCACTTCTAACCTCTTCTGCGTCATCCTGAAGACCCAAGTCCAAAATACCTAAATGACTGCCACTTTGAGACAGAGCTTCCATCATGGAAAGGATCTGAATGCAGAAACACTTTGTCGTCAATGGCAAACGGGGTTCAGCTGCCATAGAAGAATGATTCCATGGAATCTTCAACACTAACTGCATTAACTTTGCAGAATTGCCATTATCTCTAAAAAGCTCGTCCTTCTCAGGAAGAAATCCTAAAATGACAGGAGTCGCATTTTCAGTTAACGATCAAATCATCATTATTTAAGTTAAACAATCTCATAGGGATTCAGAAGCAATTATTTGTGAGACATTATGATTCCCACTTGTTAATTCAGCTTGTGCGTCCATGTTAATCACTAAAACAGATTTAAAAGGTATCTAATACAAGTTGCGACTGAAATTGTCTTTAACTTGTATTTAAGTAGTTGCTAGTCTTACCAAGACACATACATCAGGAACTCTAGAATAGATGAACTTACTCAATTTAAGCAGTAAACTGTGAAGTGCTTCAAAATAGATAGATAAATCAATCCCAACTAAGCTTCCTTTGTTTGCCTGCAAGAAATAGCCCTCACTTAGTTTATGGAAAAAGCTGATTTTATACCTTAAAAAAAAAAAAAAAAAAAAAAAAAAAAGATATTACCTGCTCACAAATCCAAGGAATCCATTCAACCATTTGATGATACACTTGACGTGATATTTTTGCACGTGGGTATTTACAGAACACAATGCATAACATGCTAAGAGCTGTCAGAGAAATTTCTGGTTTTATCACATTATCCTTAGCACAAGGAGGTTTTAGATATTCAATAAACGAAAGAAGTGAGGACCCTATCTTTTCAGCATATTCTTTTTTTCCTTTAAGATGTGGGAAATAAACCTCTTTCACACTATGCAAGCTAGGCATGAACTTTTCAGATTTGTCTACCTTCTGTCGCTTAATATTCAAAACATTTGGGAGATGAACTGGTCTTTTTTCTCCAACTCTTACTGATTCACATCCACTGGCTATTAACAATAAATCATCCGTGCAATCTTCCCCATTGGTTGTCTCAACAAGAAAATCAGGATCAAGAACTTTTAGTGCCGCTTCAAAGCACTCAACCAACCCATAATAAGGTTTTAAAGAGCGAAGATTATAAACTAATGATTCCGGCTTCCAGATATGAGGAGGGCATACTTTAGCAATTCGAATATATGTACCACACAGTGCAGCCTGAAATAAGTAGGAAAGAAAATAAAGAGAAAATTACTGATATAGGCGCTAATGCATCCAAGTCAGAAATTCTGTTATATTGCTGATATATCTGGGCATATGCTGGGGTAACCCAGGATATGTAGATGTATGTCTTGTAATATAAAACCATAGTCACAGGAAACGCTGACTCGGCTTCGATTTTCGTTCCGGATCGCTCGTACCAAAACGTGGTACGATCGCGTTCTGGATCGCTCAGGACTTAGCAAACCGTGATCCTGTACCGAAGCAACCGCGTTCCATGTAACTATGATATAAACATCAAAACTTATACCTTGAGCTCAGGACTTCCAGTCTTCTGCATTGACACGGGAAAGACATTGATTATATCGTTCGCAGTCAGCTTAATAACATCATCAGCACAACTAGAGCATAGTGCTTGAAGGCATCCACCTAAGGAAGTATCATAAGTCGTGTCTCTGCAAAATATGGTGGTTACTAGTGTTCTGCGAGATGAACTTTCCCTGGACTATAAAATAACAGACTTTCACCTGGCGAACTCAAGCATGCAAAAGCAAAGGCTAAAGGTGACCAGTGATACTTTTAATTAATGGTAGAGGTGAGAACCCACAATGTACTTGGGTCCCATCATGAAAATTGTAGTTTTCTACGTTTTACTCCATATTGATCTAGGGTCAAGTTAAGCATCACTGATTGAACCTACATCTCGGAAGTAGGTTATCTTGACGAGACAGCCGATCTTGTATTTTGTTTATATTTCTTTTATCTAGAAAAAATAGCATCCCTCCTATCATATTTATAATGCCAGTTGCCCGAATTCTAGGGTGGGTACATGTATATGGTAGACCGTATAGTCTAAAAAATGAAACTATATAATACCATCTATGCTGACCGAGCTATAGACCACCAACTGTGTAATATTTTCTGTGAAGAAATTAATAAAATGAAAGCATTTTTACAGTACACCGAACCATTACATTTCCTATTTCTTTATATGTAACTCAAGTAATTTTTTTTATATCACATCTGCACCATTATCTCTAGATTTGCAAATCATAAATGAGATCCTAAAACAAGAAATTATTTATTGGCAATTAGTTGTACTGAGAAAGGATACACGTATGCCGGCGACCTTGGCCTTATGTCATAATTTTCTGATCCTGACAATTAATATAAGCAATGAGCTTCTTTAAAATTCTATTCCTACAAGTGGGTAAGTTTAGAGTGGTGAGGTTCAATGTAATGCATGCAATGGTTAAAAAGCATCCACCCCCAAAATACATCAATCCACTCACTCTAATAAATATATGGTGCCCCTTTTGGCTGATTGATGATTATTCGTGGAAGGGGCAGGTTACAGTCTTACAGATTATCTCACTAACTTCGCATTTGCATCTTTGTATTTTTTTGACTTAGCTGAATCCAAAACTATTGTTGGTAATCTAGCTTATGTTGAGTAACCTTCTTTAAACTTTCATGATATGATTCTATGCAAGAAATAAAAGCAAATACAGGTAAAATGTCACGGTCAACTCATTTGGTCCATTTCACTTTACTCTCATTTCCAAGTTTTTTACCATTGTCTGATTGTCATGATGTGGATCAATGGATGGGACCTAATATATGAAATGGAATGGGCTAAATGCATTGACTCCTAATATTTTCATCTGTCATTAACCTTACAGAAAAGCTTTTAAATAGCATATTGTTAAATCATCTTTATCTTCCAAATGAGAAATGACAAAAGATGCCATGACGGTCACTAAACAGTCAATGATAAAAACAAAAACTAGATAGTGCCAGAAAACTAATTACTAACAGCAATATTAATACCTGAACACAGGATATCCATCCTCCACTTCACTTAGTATGGTTGAAATTGACAGAATCATGTTTTCACAAGGGATGATGTCATCACTTACAACAGCTCCCAAAATGCGCACCAAGTCAAAGCAAGCCTTCATGGTGTGTTTTTTTTATTAGAAACCAATGCAATGTTTATGGGGACAAAAAGAATATACTTAATATTAGGGTTACAAGCAACCGAATAATGTAGAATGAACAGCAAGTAAAGTCAAACTAACCATTTGCAAAGCAGCATCCCCATAGTGCAGTAGCTTGCACGCAGCCATAACAAATGGCGCATTTATCAGGCCTTCTACATTTAGAGCTCCTTCAGTAAAGCATTTACATGAAATTTTAATCATCCAAGTAGCAAAAAGCCGCCACCTGGCAGGTTCTGTGAGGAGGTTGATCATAATACCAAAACCATCAATCGGTTTATTGCATGTTGGTAGTTCACTGAGGACAGTAGAATCGGTAGAAATTCCAGATAGGGAATCAATGAAACACCTCAGAGAGACTTCCAACCCTGGCTTGCTAGTGCTTGTGGTTACTGATGCTATAGTATAGAGATCTGTTCAGAGAAAAAAACATACTGCAGTTAGCTTGTGAAATGTTCCAACCAGCAGATAGGAAAAATTAATTCTGCTAGTTACGATTGTTGCTTGATAGTTCAACCACCAGTCAAAGAGATATAAGTTATCTGAAATACTATGAAAATTATTAGTGATACATATAAGTCAAATAATTATAGTTTAGTATGTTTGTGGTTTGTACCTTCAACCCCCCTCATTACATCTTCAAAAAACTGGCGATATGCATCTCGATCTCCTGTACGGAGCAAGGATAAAAGCGATCCTAGCGTCTCAAAAATTATTCCATGGCGAGAGCTGAAAGAGGCACAACCAGCAGCCAGGTGAAAACAAATGAAAATGCGATAGTTGATTGAGAAATAAAAGAGAAGAACTATCACAAGTCTAAACAATCACAGCACAAAGACAAGAACATCGAAGATGATAAATAACCAAGTACATCGTGTTCTAAAAAGGTGGGGAGATTATTCCTTTTCTATTAAGCAAATTACTAGCCAATATACAAGAAACAGTAAGTAATACAGCTCTAGAGTTGAACAGAACTAATGGGTATTTGTTCAAGCTGGCTAATCATTACGTGGCAATAATTGCTGAGGTCTTCTTCCTACTAGTTATAAGTTGTGACCAAATATGTTACTAGCTAACAAAAGGTGCCCCTTATCACAGCAGGTCATATAACAGATGGTTAGATGGTATGTGTATGAGCAAGACCTTTGACATACTATGAACACTTAACCTGATTAATCCTATTAGTAGAACCAATTACTTGTTACTGCTAGCAATAAATAAGTTTGAGGACAGAACAAGAATGAACATAAACTCATTTATGTTATTAATTAGCAGAATGATTGATATTTCGATTAAAAACTTTCTAATCATAATAACTTGAAGTATAAATTACTCACGAGAATGAGGGTTCGGCAAAAAAAGGTAGTATGCGACAGATTATCGGTAGAATTGTGGTGGCCTTTCCATGAAAGAAAACTCCAGGAAAATTCTTGACTGTATGAGTCAATAATTTCAACACAGCAATCACCTCCCTCTCGTTTGCTGCAAAAATAGCACATAAATCCCTGCTTAAATACAATACTCACGCAATAGTAACCTTCAACAATGCTAAAAACACAAAATTTTAGCAAAACATATCAAGCATGTGGCGAATTCACACTTTCGATAATAATAACGAAAATTAAAAACCGAAAGGTACCGAAACCTAACTAATTGTTGGAGATACATAACTAACAAACACGTCAGCATTGGATTTAGATAATTAGTTACCCTTGAAGTTTATAATATAAAACACTCATTTCCCCAAATTGTCCAGTATAACAGAAACAGTAATTGAAGAAAATGAATTAATAATTAGGTTACCAGAAGAAGAAGGAATGACGTAAGTGTGAAGGAGATTGGGGATAACGGCTCGAAAACGGAGCTCTAACGAGGCGTCATCGTCATCGTTATTATTATTAGGAGGTGTTGAAGATGATGCTGCTATTCGTTCACGGAGTTCGTGAACTAAGCTTGATAAGTTCGCCATTCCTTTGCTTTTCCCTCCTAACTTTCTTTAATTTAAAGGGGAAGAAGAGTTGGGGTTTTTGCTTCCAGTATCCAAATGTGTCTCGGCCAACCACCCGACCCGACAACAATGCATATAATTAGGGCTGAGCATCAAAACCGAACCGGACCGACAAAAACCGACCCGACCCGACAACACGTCGGTTCGGTTTCGGTTTTGAGTTTTCATGATTTTCGGTTTCGGTTCGGCCCAAAACCGACAAAAACACACACAAACATGAACCTGACCGAACCGACGGACCCGACACAGCTTTTCATGATTTTCGATTTTCTATTTTGTCGATTCGGGTCGGGTCGGTTTTAGACCGATGCTTATAATATTTGTGACAAATAATTTGTCACCGTTATCTCAATGTTTAATACTCATATCTCTCTCTCTCATAACTTGTCATTTTCAATTTTTGAAATCTATAATTTTATTAAATAAATAAAATTTTCGTTTACTAAAATTATAATACAAAAAAAAAAAAATACAAACATGTGAAGAGTTTTTTTATTAAAAAACAAAAACAAACAATATAACCCCACACATACATCGTCTTCTTCACTTTACACACACTGAAATACACACACAAAATCATAAAACAAACACACCCAATAAAAAACCAATTTATTTTTGGCTTCTTTCGTTCTTACACAAGCTAAATACATGGCGAATGAAATGACGCGGGGGTATCATGGCGGGCCGTGGTGGCGCCAAAACCGAAGCCACGTCGAAAATGGCGTAGGTGGAAGCCATGTCACAGATTGCTCATAGGAATGCTAAGACAAATGTTTTTCCTAGAAGAATAGTTTATTGGTTTATCAAGAAGTGATCATTTTTATTGCAATCAAGAGAATGCATACATGTTAGACATGAAGTTATATATATATATATATATATATATATATATATATATATATATATATATATATATATATATATATTAAGTCCATCCAACTACATCACATCCTTGTCATAGTGCATAGATTAACCATAGGCTTGATAAAGGATCAAACCTCCAATACTTTGGCGTAAACACCTAGAATCTACTATCAAAGAGGTTTTTACAAAGGGTTGTAAAGTAAGACTTCGGCTAAGGAAACAAGGATTAAGGGATATAAGGAATTTTTACGGGTGGCAAACTAATTATCAAAACAATTACTTTTTACTTATTGCTAAGTCAAAAACACTTCAACCTAACAAACTAAATAATACCTCTTTTTGGTATTCTCATGACTCTTTCTTGACTTAAATATAAGCAGGATGGTAGTCCATACATTTTTTCATTTTTTTCATCATCTTTTATTTTTATTTATTATTATTTTTTATATACACTTTTACCCTGTTATCTTTTGATCTGCTAGAACATAACATAACATAATACATAACTTGAATAATAACTTGATAACTTAAACATATAAGTAAACACAGATGACCCGATTTAGGAGGATCAATACACTTTGAGTACTACTAAACAATACATAACTTGGGGGTATGATGCAAGGATTGCGGCCTCACAAAAGGTTTTACCTCTCAAGGGATTTTGAGAAGTTTTGCAATTCTTCAGACAGTGTACCTGGTCGTTGTAGTGTAGTATATGTATGTCCGGGGGATTGATCGTTCTCTAGGGGAATAGTGTCATTAGGATTGAAGTGTAGGTCAACTAGCCGACTAGGTCTAAAGGTGAGGGATGATTCTTTTTGTATTTTTATATTTTTATAAAAGCAATTAAAATCTCGGTTTTGAAAGAGTGGGCGGAATTAGTTGCTAATCAACTAACCCAAGACTACGAACTAATAAACAGAAAATAAAATAACAAGAAAAGTAAATTGGTGGACTTCGTATAATAAGACAAACGTGTTAGTTATCTCTTGTGGACTCGTTGAATGTCACAGTGCAGTTGTTTTAGTTGAAGCGTTGTATTCCTTAATATCAATCATGGGGGTGCGCACAATCTTCCCCAACTCTATGAATAATAGTTTCTTCTTATGACGACACGTTTAGTACCCTATCATAGAATCATTAACTTCTACTCATGCATTAAATACAACAAATAAAACCGCGATGCCATCCGATTACGTTTCTTAAGACGTTCAAGTTTGTTACACAAAGGAGGTTAGCTAGTTTTCTTAAGCCTAACACGAGTCAATCAACTAAGCAACAGACAACTAATCAACAATCAATAACTATGTTTCATTAGATCTAAGTAAACACAAAACAACCTAAGCTAGCATGTTAAAAAGAAGAAAAGCATAAAAGATAATCAAACAACACATAGACAAATTGAATGATTAAAAGATTACTTATTTTCAATAAAACATGAGAGAAAAGAGGGTTTGAGAACCCTTGAAATCTCAGAAAATTCGTACTAGGGTTTGTCTCCAAAGTTGCACACTTAATGAATAAAAAATCCTAAACTATATATAAATTTTACAAGCTGATGACGTCAGTTTATAAGTCCTGACGCCGTCAGAACGCCGTGATTAGGGTTTCGTGTAGCGCAATTAAGCTTCTGACGTCGTCACTCTTTAATACTCTGGGGCCGTCTCGTGTAAAGTTAAAGCCTGACGGCCTACTCTCTTTTACACCTGACGCCGTCAGGTGTAATTCTTCAATTGGTTTTGGGGCATCACGTGTGATAATTTCCAACATCTTCAACTTCAAGTGATGGTGTCAGCGTCCAAAGAAAATCCTGGCTTTTCCATGACTTTATTGATTTCTTTATTCTTGAGCCAAAAAACGTCAAAAATGCTCCATATTCCAGAAATCACGTTCCAAGTATCTAAAATGAAAAAAGAAACTGTAGAAAACTAGAAGGGGGGGGGGGGGTTGAATAGTTTTACATCCTTTTAATTTATTATGAAAGCTTTTGTTTACTTTAAAGCTTTGATTCGATCTTATGTGAACTTAACTCTTGAACAATATAAACATTTATAGTGGTTCGGCTACGAAGCATCGCTTCGTCCTACTCCACTCCCCGAGCACCTAACTTGAGAGTTATTTTCACTATGTCAACAAGCTCCCTTATGGCGGAGAAAACCTTATACACTTTTGCTTACATCGATTTAACGACACAAAGTTAAATGTCGAGTTCTAATCCTAGCTAGAACCAATCTCACACCACTAGTCACTACATAACTTCTTTCACGACTTATTCACGACTTAGCACTACTTATACACGCCACTACTTCTTCACACCTTCACTACTTACACACCTCAACTTCTTCACACTTTCACTACTTACACACCTCGACTTCTTCACACCTTCACTACTTACACACTACACTAATCTAATCACTTATGTTCACACCTATCTAACTAATATGCACACCTTATACACAAATGAATGAATGATTTACAAAGTATAATACACCAACAACTTGGGTGGATGAATCACACAAAGTTGTAATACTTCTTGTCTTGAAAGGTAGAAGTATTCTTCTCTTGCACTTGAATTGTTGAAGCTTGGATCACATGGAAACAAAAGTTTATGATTATATAATCAAAGGATTTAGAAAGATATGTAGAGAGATTTAGAACAGAAAGTTTGAGGTGCAAAAGGTGAGAAAAAAGTCCAGGAATGAACCAGTATTTATAGGCAAGCTGAGAGCTGGAGGAGCGGGGCCGGTCCACTTAATTAGTGGCCGGTCCCTTTAAACATTAAGGGGACCGCC
>JARVZY010002742.1:0-26000 GCA_030686995.1 Artemisia argyi | reverse complement strand
AAGCATCAAGGTTATATCAAACGGGTTGTCTATTTGGAAGGGAGCATGTAAAAGAAAATGGTTTACTAATTGGGAGGGAGTAATAACCCAATTAGATTAGCAAGTGATTCGTCTACAAGTAAAGAAAGATTGCTGGGGATATTTATGAAGAAAAGAGCTATGAAGTCTTCCTCAGCATTGTTGCGCTTACTTTGATCATTTTATTTACTTGTTAGGAATCATTGTAACCAATTCACGTATATCTCCAGCTGGAGGGAGATTGTTAGAAATGAAGCTGAGCGATATTTACGTGAATTGGAGTAGACAACTAGAATGCATAAAGTGCAGGGACTACTAAGGTAATATTGTAAAAGTTGTCTCATGTAAGGCATATAAATACCCCTCAAGGCTTCACTTGAGGGGTGTGGGTGTGCAACATAATTTATAATAATAAAAACATCTTTGTTTCACCTCACCTTACTTTCTCTCTCTAGAATAATGGCATATTTTGATCAACCTCGTCCTCCAGAAGGTGATTCTTGGGTTCTACATTACTAACGAAGACCATGAGGCAGTTTCAAGATGGACGAAATAGTAGAAAAGGTATGTAGTTGAGATGACTGAAATATATTTTTTAGTGTAGTTTGTTATACGTTATATGGTACCTTAG
Organism: Artemisia argyi; assembly: GCA_030686995.1. Classification (NCBI taxonomy): domain Eukaryota; kingdom Viridiplantae; phylum Streptophyta; class Magnoliopsida; order Asterales; family Asteraceae; genus Artemisia; species Artemisia argyi. The sequence continues at coordinate 25,351 of JARVZY010002742.1, read as the reverse complement.
TTTCTTATGTTTGAGTTTGTACATGGTTTGTTTGCATATAACTGAGTACTAAGGCCTTTTTTTGTTGTTGCGTTCTATAGAAGTGAATTAATTTAGCTAGGATTCGATGAAAGTTTAATGGAAGAACTGGGAGCATATGCAATTTCATTGCGAAAATAACCTAAGCCTGTTTTCTAAGTATTCCTAGGGTGATTGTCAGCAATTCTACCTAGGGTCTCATGGTTTCCCTCTACTTCAACTTCGATATGGTTAGTTGTCGTACATACTTTATAGCCACAAAATGGTAACAGGTTTATTTATGTTTTTGACACTTAAATTTGTGTTAAGACGATATGGGTAAAATTAAGAATGTTACAGATGTGTTCATACTCAATGGAGTTAGCCCCTATTGGGAAGACTTCAAGTTCTTATTATTCCACTAAGAAAATAGTTGATCATTGTTTGTTATCATATGCATCTTTCTTTCGTATGTTTTTTTAAGTGAAATAACATTTAGTAAATATATCATTATTCTAATCCTATGACACGGGTTTTTATGTCAAGTGCTCATGGTTTCATATTTTCATTACTTTTTGTAGCATTGCGACTAAAGCAACTACTGCTTCATCAGATGTACTTCAAACCTCAAATTCATGAGGGGCAATAAATGGTTGTGCTGAGTAAGTCTTTTTTCTTCACATTTACTTGGTCCATAAGCATACATAGGCAAATTGTTCTGTTACATATCTATAACTTTTCAATCTCGCACCAATACAAAATCAATTTATCTTTTTGGAACATCTTTAACTTAAAAAGTCTTTATACTTATTACATCTTACAAACCGTGTTCTGAATAGATGTTGTACCATGGTTTGCTCAAGTTTCTTTTTTATAAATGCGATATCAATGCCATATATATATGATGGAACCTTTAACATTCATAAAAGGAAGAACACACACAGGAAGATATCAACTATCCACCGATTGCCCTTGTATGTTTCCTGAAATTTAAGGGTGTGTTTGAATGTGTGTTTGAAAGTGATTATCTAATATGTAACAACTAGATTATGATATATTAGGATGTGATTACATTGTCTCAAGCTATGAACAAATATTTACACGTTAAATGACCCTAAATAAGTAGCGTGTTTTGATTAGCCGCCTATTCAAAAATTGATTTAGCCACAAATGTTTTTTTGACCCATAAATTATTAGAACCAATCTCACTATACCATATTCGATATTAGATCATGATTTTGAACATATATCTAATGTAAGGTAATGCTGTAAATTAATGATTTGTTGCTGAGGTCTTGCCTGAAGCTGCACCATTGAGAAGAACCGATCCAGATGAAACAAGACTGTTATCTGAGTTTCAAATTGAGTGCATAAAGCATCCCCAAAAAGTCCAATTTCATAATGAAATGGATATAAGTACTTTTATGAAATTGTAGAACTTTACTTTTTATCAATTTACTATTTGAGATTTGGATCTGTTAGGATCTTATAACAATACTATGGGTCAAAGTTGAGTAAATATTAGTTATGTGAAGGGTATTGTTGGGTCTTACTAAATAAACATTAATCCAAATTGTATTGTATAAAAAGAATACAATGGGTCTAGCGGGTTAGTGTTAGAACGTCTATTTTCATTTTTTACTCAAAATTATTAACAGCTTGGTCAACCTGACCCAAGACCCGTTTAGACTCGAAACGTGCTTTTACCTGTCCATTTTGGCACTTATGGTGCTCCTATCTAATAATGTTGTCCTTAAATTGATGGAAGGTAACTGATCTAATATCAAAAAATAAGGTAAAGAAGCTGTTTTCACTGCTCGACTGAACCAGCCTTTTTGCTCCCATAATTTTATTAGCTATTCTTACAAAACAGCCAGGTTGCAACATGATGTCAACTAGCCATAGCCATCGAATCTCAAGTTTGTTTTGTCATTCCTTTTCATCCGAGTCTGCACAATGGTAGTTTATTCTATAAATAAAATGGTACACGAGACACTTGCCACAATATCGCATATCGTTAATTGTCTGCCGCTAGAAATTTCCGTTGCTATGCACGAATACTCATATATATATATATATATATATATATATATATATATATATATATATATATATATATATATATATATATATATATATATATATATATATAGTCAGGATCAAATAAGAAGATTACTTAAAATAAGAAGGAATAAGAAGAACTATAACCACAAATCCGAGATGCACCGACCTAAATTAGATGCATCCCTATAATCTTAGATGCATTATAACGCACCATAGTGTGTTTTTTAGCTTTTAATCAGATGCATATATGCATATTAGATGCATTTCATGATTTCTCTTGTTTTTTATGTCTCTGCATGTGCCAAAATCATGAAAATCAATTTGCACCATCTATACATCAAATTAACTTTCGAAACTCAAGATGTTGCATCTATATGAATAGAAATGCATCTAATGCAAGTCGTTGTATCTCAAATGCATGGTTTTGGTCACTTCTTACCACTTTTTATTTTAATTTACTTTACTGGATCCCTACTATATGTATATATATATATATATATATATATATATATATATATATATATATATATATATATATATATATACTAGTTTTCGAAGCCCGCCCGATGGGCGGGCATGACTTATAATTATTGTTTACATATTTTCGTTAAGCTAAATATTGGTGTTAAAAATTGTTTATTATACAAAGATTTTTAAAAGAATAGTACCAACGTTTGTCAAATTGTTTGTGTTTGTTACAATGTTTTTGTAGCAAAATAGCATATGATTTAAACTCAAATGCAAGATAACGCTTCTTTATACACAACGTTTGTAGTAGCATTTCCCGTCCGATGGGTGGCCGAGCCTTTTGAATATCGTTGATAAAATTAAGTTAATGAAAATATGTTATAAATGTACCAATTTATTTATTGAATGCATTAACAATAAAAAGAAATTAACTTTTATCGAATATAATAAAAGAAGTTACAAAGTGATACGCAAGAACAAAGTATATAACCAAATAAACTAAAATTTAAAATAAAGGTTATTTGTATACAACGTTTGTATACAATGTGGAGTGTATTTTATGTTTCATTTTAGCTCATAACTATGATAGATGTCACTTGTATACACACAATTATTTATACATGTAGAAAATACAAAACTTATAATATGTAACAATGATAATTCTACATGTTCAAGATCATTGTTTAATTTAGATAGTTTGCTTCATAAATAATGTCCATTTTTTATTTTTGTAACAATTATGTTTTAGCTAATCAGAATTAGTTCATTAAATAAAATAACAGTAAAAAGTATTAAATAAACTGCCCGGTACCCAGACTATTTCCACCCATAAAAAAGCACATTTCAACTCGAACCTGTTTTGACATGTTGCCTAATTCGCCTATGCACCTTTGCAACTCTAAGAATACCTTTCAACTTTAAGAATGTGAATGATTAGGAACGTAAAAGAAAGACTTCTTCTGAGAAAACATAAACATAAGTATACTTACTATTCCTCCAGATGATGCAACTCTTTCCAGGTATGAAGAGATCAGCATAAACCTAGATACAATCCCAGAATGATAAGAACTTGCCAAGTACCCATGATCAACACTCAGGCCACTGCTTGAATTTTGAAATGTCTGTCTAACAAATATCCTCTCCACTTCTGTAATTCCAACACCATAGCTAAAAGTTCTTTTTCATATGCTGATAAGGCTTGGTGTTTGGGAGCTAAAGTTTTGCTGAGAAAAGCTATTGGGTGACCTTTTTGTTGAAGAACAGCTCCAATACCAAACCCTGAAGCATCTTTCTCAATTACAAACTCTTCATCAAAATTGCGAAGTGCTAAGACAGGAGATTTGATCATGGCTTTTTGAAGATCTTTAAAAGCTGTTTGGGCTTGAGGTGACCATTGAAAAGTATTTTTCTTAAGTAATGTAGTCAAAGGTTGACTGGTAGCTGCATAACCCTTGATAAACCTTCAATAGTATCCTGTTAACCCCAGAAAACCTCTCAATTGTTTGACATTATTAGGGACAGGCCACTGTTGCATTGCCTGAATCTGACTTGGATCAGTGGATACATCTTGACCAGAGATAACATGTCCCAAATATTCTACTTTGTCAATTCCAAACACACATTTACTTCGCTTGGCATACAATGAATTATCATTAACTGGCTCCTTTTTTCTTTGACTTATTATTTCCTTTTTCAACAACAGTTTTTTGAGATCCTTCACTTGTTAGCAAACCTTTAGACTGTATCAACCATTCTGATCTTTCACAAGTTAACCCGCGAAACACAAGATCCTTGGAAGAAAATAGTTTACCAAGTTCACCATCAACGTTTTCATATACCACATCATCAGCAACTATTTGACCAGTCAGCTTAGATGTGACCTATCAAACAAAACCAATAAACTTGGCTCAAATCACAAAAAGAAATAGATCATCTTAAAACGACGTAACATTCTTTTGAAGCTGACTTCTTGGATAAGGGAGCTCGGTACCTAAAGCTGTAGACATGTCATTCATCATCTTATGACCTGCGATTTGACTTTCACTTTGACATGATACACTCATTTTATTGTTCTCAAAGTCACAATGTGATGATCCCTAGAAAGGAGGACGTGGAGGCTCAGCATGACCCTTCCCTCTTAAATGGTTCCAGTTTCGTCAGTGAGGATTACCTTAAAATAGTAGCTACATGTACAACATATTATATAGTCGATTAGTCATATGAAAGTCTAATATGTGTGTGAATGTGTATTCTTTTAATACTATTCATATAGCGTTTAACATACCTATAATTGGGTACCAGTTGTATGCCAAATTCATGGCATTGTCCATGTGGAAAGTCGTCATCCAGATTTGATGGGCGGGCATGTGTTATAATTTTACTTCTGATGGTGTTACTTAACGAAAATATGTTTTTTAAGTACGTTGTTTTTTATTATTGTTTAAAATATATTAGTTTATGTTTAGTTGTATTTTATGTTAATAGTTGTCGAAGCCCGCCCATGGGTGGCCATGACTTGTGATTATTCTTTGAATGTACTGCTTTACGAATAGAAAGATATGTATATATGATAAGGACAAATGATTTAGAATATTGACAGCCGACATATATTGCCTGAGAGGCTTCGGCTGTCGGCTGTGAATGTACCTTTTGAAATCTATTCAAGTAACCATATTTTTTTTAATATGTTTAATTTCAAAAATTGTTCATGTATAATTTTCGATTACAGGTTTATAGTTTTATGTTGGAATTTTAACTCTCGATTTGATGATGGTGAGGTTTTTGAATGGAGTCAGATTCAGTTAAAAAAGACATTCGATAGGAGCATCAAACCATACAGTGAAAACCAACAAAATGTGTGGTAGCAGAACCATAATAAGAAATAGTTAAAGTGTTAAATCGCAAAAATAGTCATCATACTGGTTGAGGGAAAAGAGTAAATCAAAAATACAAACTGACCAATAACTGTAAAAAAATGTAGGTAAGCTATGAAGTGATCGATTGAAGAGTCCAAGAAGTAACAAATTCCTTAAAGAGGCATTCGTGAGTCATTTGAGTACATATCACAAGCTACCGTCAAGATTATGATATGAACGATCATAGCACATTATTGGTGCACTTTCATTGTGTATCATATGAAACCTCATATTAAATAAACATAAACTGAGAATTTATACTAAATTTAACATACATCAAAATCTAGTCTGAATGCAAGATTGAAATAAATATAACATCTCCTCAAGCATTTTGGCGGCTATAACTCATCGTACATCATTAAATCCTCATAGCACATTACATTAAACTACTTTATAACAAAAGACTAAACTTAATCCATCTAATATTCCATAACTTCCATATTTTCAACCAATATGAACTCATAACAACTAACATTTAACTACTCAACACGATAAACGATTATAAATAGATAAATTATTCATCATATCAATAAGCCTAAAATTACTGTACATGCATAAAAACTTCAATTTGAGCATAACAGCGCCTATAACTCATCCCAAATCATAAACTCATCAAAGCTACAACTTACTATACATCTGACATTACTACATCGTAAGTTCGATGCAAGTATACTTGAATCATATTACACTCTAACTGAAGCCCCATGGTCCCTTTTCGGATATGCTCTTACTTGTTCCCAGTGGCGGACCCAGGATTTTCCAAGGCGGGGGGCAAATTTTTTTTTTTTTTTTTTTTTTTTTTTTTTTTTTGATAAAATTCGTGATACACTTTAATAAAAATGTCATATATTTTTTTAACACTAAAATCTAAGATTTTTACATTTTTGGCTTCAAGGTGGGGGGGGCAATTTGATTTTTTGGAGGGGTGCACTTTAATAAAAAGGTCCTAATTTTTTTTTTACATTAAAATCTGAACTTTTTCGGCGAGTCGTGGAGGGCACCGCTCCCCAAAGTTAATGCCTAGGTCCGCCCCTGCTTGTTCCCAAAGCAATGATTATATAGTTACGTGCATCTCATGCAGTAAACGTTTACCCTCCAAATACCCCATTCTAACTACAAAGTAAAAAAGATATCCCTTGTAGATAACAATACAAAAAATCTTAATTCCCATCAAATTACCCCAACCATGCTAAAACCAATTAGTTATGTCTTATTTGATCATTACGTTTTCTACATATACTTACTTAAACTTACTTTGACTACTATGCCCATTAATCAGTTTTTAATATTCTAAGACCAATTAGTTATGTAAAAGTAATTGTTATATACAGTCTACAAATCAACTCCTATTTCAAACGAAACATTAAATCTTGAGGTGGTCAAATTCAAAGCCTTTCTGTCCAGCTGTAGGTTTTCCAAGGCAATAGAGGCACGAGTAATACCTTAGGAGTATCATCATTTATATTGATTTATCATTTTGGGGATTAAAAAAAATAAAAAGTAAAAATAAAAAAACTGTGAATTCAAGTTTAGTACCTTGGGAGTAAGTTTCTTGTGCTTGTTTATAGCTCGAAATTGCTTCATCCTTGAAAGAACTGCATTGTCGATTCGATTGTCTGATGCTTCAGCATCTTCTCTTATCCATGGATGCTCTTCACTCGTTTGAAAACATTCATGTCATGAACTTATGACCATATATGCATATCATATGTTGGCCTTTTTGTGCTTGTGCATATATGGTTCTATGAGTGTTATATAGATATGTACCGAGAACTTGAGAAGAAGTTATACGTCTCTTAGGTTCCTGTGTAAGCATCCTTCAGACAAGGTCTTTGGCACTTTTACAAATAGATGGCCATGGAGCGCTTTCAATATAAATAAATCCTTCTAATACAACACCAAATATTCCTTTCTCTATCTCTGCAATTAATAGGCATTCTTGGGTTATAACTTATATATTCTAATTGAAATTGAAAAACATCAAAACCTAGTAAGATGCCAAAATGATAAATTACTTGATTACCTGCCCAAAAAGAAGGCACGCCACTGAGTAAGATATAGAGAATCACCAATGCACTCTATATGCCATAATCTAACAGGCATGTACATATGATGTAAATACGATGTAGTAATTTAACGTTTCATCTTTTTTAGTGATAATGAATAGTTACCTGATCGACAACGCTGTTCATTATGCTAAACATTTACCTGATGACCTAAACCTCTGAATTTTTTGTTTTAAAAGTGGATAAAAGTGTTTATTGGTTTGCCTATCCTGATCACTTGACCTGTATTACATCATTACATGTTTTTAACCCAAACCCATGTGAACCGTTACCCAAATAATCCTTTTTGCACCTCTAATTGCATTGTTAAGGTCCTAAATTTCTGTATGAAAATATAGTACGTGGAAAATGATGTACAGATTCTAGCATTTTGTCGATCGTTATTGTATTAGGCTATCAGCAATTAACTATGGAAAGTTGGAACCAAATTTTTTAGAATTTGGGGAATCTGAAACAGCAAACAACCGGTACTATGGCAATGATATAAACAGTAAAGAATTATCTGAGTTGCCTAGCCTTAATTAGCAATTTTTATAAATAGTTTTCAATACAATTATATGTTTGAATGAATAAGCAATCATGTGAAGCTTTATTCCCACACCGATGGGTTATAAATTTTAGTTGACCCAATTTTCATTATGCCATAAAATAAGAATAATTTAACCTCACAGTGCGAATGGAGATCAATAGCATTGTAGACTAAAACAGACCCTTTAGCAGCCCATTATGAGCTTAAACAATATTGTTTATACACAGTTTAAAAAAGATTCCCGCAATGTGATCTCAATTAGCTCTCCTTTGTTGACCCGGTGGATGATGATATCTGTCACTTTCCTCGATAACAAATTTAGTGAGCTTCATTGCAATATAGTAAAAAATCCCTGTAAATATAACAATCAGATCCTCAAGGCCACTTCCAAAGGGTCGTTTAGTAAATGGAGAGTTTTGGGTGCCGATAAACAATCAAGCTCAAGAGATATCACCCATTACTTAATATTTTGAACATTCATTTCGATGTGTACTGCTACATTGTCTTTATACTTGCATAACGTCAGGTCCTTTTTCAGGTTCGGGCTAAAACTATTTATTTTATACTACATGTAGCTTGTGATTATAAGCACTATCTCATAAAACTCAAATTCACTTTTATAGTGACTGACCCAGTAGCTTATTAGTTAAATCCATTGACTTGACCCATCTGGTCCTCTAGAGTTAAAAGGGTCAAATCTGTCACCTCTCTTCATTACCATACACATTGTGGAAGCTTAGCCAAATACCCTTTTAGTTGAAAAGTAACTTTTACTCTATCTGTAAACATGATCATATATTAGAAAAAACTGTGTCAATGTATAGCAAGGAAATATTGAGACGGAGGTTTTTCAAGCAAGCTCGAAAAAAAAAATTGTTGTGAACTAATAGAATTTTTCTCTATTTCATTTTTTCCCTTTAACCTCTTATCAATAGGTAGTGTCCTTTATGATTGAGTTTTATTTTATATAACTTGTTGACCCGAACACCTTGCAAGTACCTTAATGTTCCAAATCTTTGACCACACAAGTTTATCCCAACTTGAAACTGCTTTTACAACCTTTTTTAAGGTAACTAACTATCTCACAATAAATCAATCAACCCTTCTAGCTAAAACTGGTTATTTCAAATGCTCTTTTTGTTTCACGATTAAACAATCGAACAACGACACAAATTGAAACACCAAAATGCCCCATAATCTTCCAATGCATGAGCTTAAACCAATCACCATAATACTGTGAAAAGAAGATAATTTATTTTCATACTATTTTGTCAATAATAAGAGTGCAGAAACTTTACACAAAATTACAGTAAGATTTACCCATAGACTTGAAGAAGAACCTCAAAGTACACCAAAAGACTATTATACCCTCGATCTCATTGTTTTAAATGAATAAACTTATATTATAACAAACATGTCAAATGGATCTCAACTATCACCCTAAAGAACTTTTCCATCAATAATAACATCAAGTAGACTTGGTGAGTTGGCATCTTGCCTTCTATTACCAAAAGAGGTTGTGCAAAAAGAAAGGGAAAAGAAGCTTTGCAAAAGCTAAGGCCGAAGCTCTTTGGCTCTAAGATATTTATTTGAACAATTATGTGTAACTTGGAAAAAAAAACCGATTCATTACTGTGCACACTATTATCGCCTTTAAAAAACTTCTTAAAACTCAGGAACGTGCTCACAAAGAAAATTGAGACAAACCTGATCATCTTGCAACAGCAAAGTCTGAAACTTTAGTTCGTGAGCGCATTTTTTGCACTACCTCTTAATGATTCTTATCTCTAATGGCTGCACCAAAGATCAACATGTTAAAAAGACAAAACGCCCCTGAACCTGAACATGGTGCAGACCTAACTTAATATAGAAACATAGATATCTGAAAAATAAAGTGAATACCTGATAGGATATGGTGATATAGAAACTTGTGAATACTTGAAGATTATACGATTACTCCGACCTGCTCCAAAACAGAGATGATTAAATCATGTCAAAGTTAAAGCATGAAAATGGAAGAATTTATGGCAAAGAAGCCATTTTTCGGAGGAATTTGTAGAGCCTTAAGCCCTCAACTGCCTGCAACCCATCTCCGACCACCACAACTATAGCGCCCATCTTTTCAAGAATTATACTTGCTACTTGCTGGAGTATTGGTGTATCTTATGCCAACAAAATACGTACGCCTTCAAGGGACTTGTTTCCAGTTATGCGCTTCTCTGCATATTGTCAATAGTTGAAATATGTCTATTACAGTTCTACCCAATACTATATTGTCAAGGTCTAATGTCATAAAGTAACTTACATACTTATCTTAGTGTTCCCTGCCTGATATATCCTTTATTGTACATCAGGTTTAGTCAATTTATGCACTCCTTACTACAAATACAATGCCATTAAAGAAGGGTCTCCAACGATTCTGGTGGTTTGTGTCATGGTCACAAGGTAGACCAGTAGACCACTATAGGACCTTCTTCTTTAAAATCTGTTAGACGTTTAAGGGCATCAAGATAACCATTGTTGGAGTAATCTCGCCTGGTTCAAGAAGAAATAAAGGCTCAACAATATTCCAGTCTTATCACAATGATACCTATTAACTGTTACTCATACGGTTGCAACATGTTTCACTGCAAGAAAGATTCAACCAGTTGTAGAAGATGAAAGAAAAGAGACGTGAGACTAAGTTTTTAAAGTTATTCCCTGAGCATGAAACAAAGAGTCAAACTAACCATTATGTATCACCAGCAACAACACCATCTTTTAAGTTCTTTACTCATGCAAATTGTAAAATAATAACTGAAGTTGATACCTTGATCATTGTTTGTTATTTTCTGCCAAAATATGGTCATGGGAGATGGCGGTTCTGGGCGGCTCATGAGGCAATCTTTCTTCATCGCCGCTATTATCATACATGGAACTTGTAAACATAAACATGAACGTATTACTTGTGAACATAAACATAAACTATAACATATTGTTTGGAACCTATATCCAAGCCGTGTGTGTTGTAGAAAAAACAAACATTAAAATCAATAACTTTTAAATAAAGTAACTGCATGTATAAGCTTGGTGGAAGAAAACACATATGATGGAGAAGTTAACCCTATATCACAATTAAAGAAACAATATTAGTCTTCTACATAATCAGTTAAAAGCCAAACAGGAGAAAAGATGAAGTACATAAGCACATCTGTGAATTATAGAGCCATGAAATAAACGTAAAGAGTAGCCATACAAATTACAAACGTGAGTAAAATAACCTAGGTGAAAATACTTTCCACTGGTTGGTCCTTCAGCAGCAGCAAACTCGTGGTGTATTAGGGTTGAGGGAATTTGTTTTAGGGTACGTACAAGATATAGGATGAGTTTGGGCCAGGTTCTAAATAATAAGTTTTATAGCTGGCATTTTTTTGAGTTTATAGATTTGGCTTTGCATAATCAAATAAAAAATAGTTTGCTCTAGTGGTTAGCATGTTGCCTAATTTACAACTTGTCCCAAGTTCGAAACTATGTAGGTTCTTTTTTAAAAATAATTAATCTGGATTTTAATAAATTAATTTGTTGCTTACGTTGCCTTAATTAAAAAACGAAATTAATTAGGAAAATATTAAATTAATATATCTTGCTTACATGACATGGCTGAAATTGAATTACTGGGCATTGACTGGGCAATGAGATGACATATTCTTCAAATGCCTTTGTAGCTAATTGACTGCAATTTTATACTACACACTGTGGGACTCTTTTTGTGTGTTTCTAAGTTCTTTATGTGGGTCCTTGATTCATTTTTTATGTATTTTTTTAAGGGTTGTAACCAAATATATATATAGACACACATAGTCAGTCTTGAGTGCCATGAGCTTAGAGCAAATAACTATTAGGATGATGATTGCGCACGTTGCAATTATACTATAACTTTATTGTCCACTACTATTTACAAATTTATGAATTCACTCAACCTTTGTGTTGACTTTTTAACATATTTATCTCATGTTCGAAAGGAATTAGCTGGCATGTGAAGGCGCATGAAAAATATTTTGAAGACGATGCATATTATTATCGTTTGAAAAACTTTACAACTTTTATGTTGTACATATTATAAACTTTTGGGACCTCTTGGTAAACTCTGATATTTTAATCGAATGATAATTTATTTCAAAACTTCTCATTTAGAGTCATTTTCTGTAACTTGTACTGTAACCTATGAAGTAATACCCTAGTGACATTATATTCCGCTGCGAATATTTTGAAGGTGTTACACTAGTGGCGAAGAAGAATGTTACCATAAAAAGAAAAACTCTGAGCCTAAAGAGAAGTAAGTCTGGAACTGCGTTGGTTGTGACACTTAGTTACACCATGTAAGAATTAATAATGATAGTGCAGTTTCAATAGAAGTCAAGAAACTATCTTTTTCTTCTTTCTTTTTTTTGGTAAAAGGGATTATTTTTTTCTTATTTCTTTATAGCTTGTCAACAATATTTTATTATGACATATTATTGTTGGTGGCATTAGAATCACAAACAATGATGGTTTATTGCTTAGCCAAATCTTTACTTGCTAATATGGCATGAACAATTGCACACAACTTTTTGGTGTTTTCCTTTTAATGCAATCTATATGGGTTGCATGGATTTGATGTAAAAATTGGAACCATCATACTAAGTCTCCATGGCGAGCCAAGAAGCTACTACTCACTCTTCACACTTGTCAGGATTCATTGCTTGAAGAATTGCAGAATAGAAGATTCTCCTCTTTTTAATTAAGTGCAAGCAGCTCTAAATGGGGCATGATATAGGGACCCCTGAGTAGGGGGTGGGGGGTTTGCTACAGTACCAATGGATTGAGGGTTGTACTGTATATATCGCGGTGTTATACTGTGTGCTTTACGGTTTGTACAGTTAACTATAGGGGGTCCTTATAGTATATCCCGCTCTAAATATGCATGTAGTTTTCTTAACAATGTCAACACCTTTTGAAAGTTGATTTGCACTTTTTTATTTATTTATTTTTTTTTCCCATCATGATACAAAACATGAAAAGCATGTCTATGATATATAATGTTGTGTTCCTTTTTTTAAAGTTGAAGATGTGCTTATCAATGTAGCTAATTCCATATTCGAAACATATTTTGAAACACATTAGAAGGACTTATAGTGAAGAAATATAATTAATAACAATAGGATGAAGTTAAACCTAGTTTCCTAAAGAATACACATGGCTAGACTAATTTAGAAAACTGAAATAAAATGGAATCCACACATGCTAAGTATAGATTCACTAGATTTTATTTAATAAACACGTAAATATAGGTATCCGAGATGCATGGTATAACCACTGGTTTAGTCTTTAGAATCCTCAAATAGATACGTTCAAATAGATTTTTGTGGTTTCTCAAATCTTTATCTAGTGTGCATTCAATATTAAAATTCAAAAGGGATTCATTTAAACCCTTTTGACGTAGAAACCATTCTCAGAATGGTTGAATCCAGAGCAATGACAATTGTATGATTGTGTATTTCATAAACTACTATTGCTCTGGATTTGATCAATTCTAACTACAATTTTGTTGAATTTTCCAAATATATTAAGACATTACAATGGATAATAATACACCATTGAGAAAATCATCAGAATCTAATCCTCATGAACACAACGAAGTTATCGTGAAAATTGACAGTCACAATACAGATAAGGATGAGATCGAGTTTTGGAAGGATGATGGTGGAGGTAATACGAACAAAAGTTCTACCGAGTTTTTTAATATGAATTCTGAGAGTCCTGTTAGAGGTGTAATAGATAATGAACATGTGAATAAGAATCAAAGAGTTTCGGACTCTAGACAATCCTTTGAAAACAACGATGATCTAGCTGACGATAAAGAATCAACTGACAATGATGATGAGGAAGATGAACGCAGGTTACTAAATCAACAACGACAAAGAAGAGTACCAAGCAATCTAAGTTATATGACTAATCATGATGGCGGCGGTGAGGTTTTGAGATGCACATCATTTCAAAGACGGGCGAGTTTAGTAAGAACTAAAACTACGCAATCTAGATTGATGGACCCTCCTGAGGTTTCATTTTCAGGGACTCCCTATCCTAAAACAGGTGGTTACACGCCTGGATTACCAAAAGGATCTGCGGGAATGGATCACGATGATGAGGATGAATCTCTATTTGATGACGATAATCCTGGTGATTTGAAGAACAACAAGATCGATGCATTGACAATTATTCAGTGGGTTAGTCTTTTGTTGATTATTGCATCATTGATATGCACAGTTAGATTTCCGACATGGAAAAAAAGACCGTTTAGAGGACTTTTCATGTGGCAATGGGAGCTTTTAATCCTTGTCTTGATATGTGGAAGGTTGGTTTCGGGATGGTGTGTAAGGATTGCTGTCTTCTTCATTGAACGAAACTTTCTTTTGAGGAAACGCCTTTTATATTTCGTATATGGAGTTCGGACCCCAGTTCAGAATTGTATATGGTTACTTTGGGTTTTAGTCGCTTGGAATTCGATATTTAATAAGACAGTTGCAGCCTTACATATCCCACTTCTTGAGATTATAAACAAGTTCATGGTGTGTATGCTTGTTGCAACATCATTGTGGTTAATCAAGACACTAATAGTTAAAGTTCTTGCATCCTCATTTCATGTGAATAAATTCTTTGATCGGATTCAAGATGCATTGTTTAATCAATATGTAATTGAGACGTTGTCCGGGCCTCCATTGGTTGAGATTCATAACAATCAATTTGGAGAGAAGAGTATGTCGAGGATATGGAAGCATGACGGGACCACTTCGGAAGTTGGTAATTATTCGTTTAAAAGGGGTAGTGGAGGGATAGGTCAAGTAGGAACAGGAGATCAACCTATAACTATAGATCATTTGCATCGGTTGAATCATGAGAATGTTTCGGCTTGGAACATGAAAAGATTGATGAAAATCATCCGTCATGGATCACTGACAACGTTGGATGAACACTTACACGGCTCGTATGATGATGAATCTGGGACAGAAATTCGAAGTGAAATTGAAGCAAAACGTGCTGCAAGGAACATATTCATGAATGTCTCAAGGCGTCGGTCCAAGTAAGCTTTTGAATAAATTACCCGTATAATCGTTTTTTATTTGCATCGTTCCTTTGTTGAATCATAATAATGTAACATCTTCTTTTAAATTTTAGGTTCATCTATATGGATGACTTAATGAGGTTTTTGAGAGAAGATGAAGCTATCAAGACCATGTCTTTGTTGGTAGCATCACCCGAAGATGAAAGAGTCGGAAAGAGAGCTTTGAAAAATTGGGTCGTAAGTGTTCTAGGCTTTGATACAACAAATAACATGAGAGTTCAAGATTCTAGTATCCTGAGTAGATAAAGAGTGTTTCGAGATATCGTTGCTCGATATTTCTGTTTACATTTAAGAAATTTTCGTTGTTACAGGTTAATGTTTTCAGAGAACGAAAAGCACTCGCCTTGACACTGAATGACACAAAAACTGCCGTCAACAAACTACACCGGATGATAAACGTTTTGGTAGCACTTGTCATATTGGTCATTTGCCTTGTTATCTTAAACATCGCCACCACAAAGATTCTAGTTCTTGTAAGCTCTCAATTTGTCGTGGTGGCATTTATATTCGGGAATACTTGTAAAACCGTATTCGAGGCCATTATCTTCTTGTTCGTGATACATCCTTTTGATGTCGGTGATCGTTGTGAGATTGACGGAGTTCAGGTACTTAGAAAATAACTATGATCTTCTTACATATAAAGACATCATCTTTGTGCATGTAACATATTTTTATACAACAAAATCAGTGTATGTATGTATGATCTCTATTAGAGGTGGCAAAAATCAAATGGGTTTGGTCATCATGATGAGCCAAACTACAAACGTTTTATTTATTTATTTATTTATTATTATTATTTTTCTATTTTTTATTTATTTTTTATTTTGAGACATTGAGGTGGAAATGAGGTGTTCTCGTTAATTCTAAATACTAAGTTACTATACCACGATCGTAACTTTATTTCAACAAAGCAATCATATAATCTGGTATAGATTTAACCCAAATTAATCCCTTAATAGGTAAAATGAACTCAAAAATAAGTTGTCATGTCATATTTATTCTGTTGTCTTTCATTTTGTATTTTAATTTGTGTACTCGACTTCTTTCAGATGATCGTGGAAGAGATGAATATTTTGAACACAATTTTTCTTAGAGGCGATAATCAGAAGATATATTTTCCTAACAGTACTCTTGCATTGAGAGCTATAGGCAACTTCTATCGTAGTCCTGATATGACAGATACAATCGACTTCTTAATCCATGTCAGTACACCGATTGACAAGATCGCTGTCATTAAGCAACGAATAATCAAGTATGATTTCGAGTTTGATCTACCATTTTACGTTTAAAAGAAATTCATTTTATATAGAGGTGACAAAATGAGTTGGTCACTGTTTGGGTATATATAAGACGGCCGGGTCCAAAAGGCGTTGACATGCATTCAAACAGTGGCGAGGTGGGTTACGCCTACCTCATTCACACTTTTATGTCACATTCAAAAAAAAAAAAAAAAAAAAAAGAGAGAGAGAGAGAGAGAGAGTAGTTGTGATAGTGAAACTAAAATTTTAAAATTGATATTTTATCGAGTTTGGGTGGTTGTTGAGGACACTGAGTTTGTTTTGAACTCGTCGACTCATTTGATATCTTTTATTTAAATAATGTTTGGAAATTTTCACTCTTAGAATCTTATGATGTTATTTGTGTTATGTAGCTTTGTTGAGAACAATAAAGATCATTGGTACCCAAATCCAGGCATCATGACTATGGCAATGTCTGATTTGAACACACAAAAGCTATCAGTTTGGGTGAAACACAAAATGAACCATCAAGACATAACTGAAAGGCTGACGAGGAGAGGTAAGATTATTGAGGAGATGAACAGAATCTTTAAAGATCAAGACATCGAATACAGAACATATCCAATTGATATCAACATCCGAAGCATGCCTATGGCCGTTGGTCCTACTCGCACTCCTTCAACATGGGGAGCTCCTAACTGAAACAACAAAAGGAAACCAAAGGCCTAAGTCACCAATAGCAATGAGTACACGAGCTCATTACTCAGTTCATGAAATGGAGAATGTGTTTCAACATCAATATGCCCATGTAATATGTTCCACGAATTTTTATTCATTATTTCACTTTCGAAAAGAAAAAAAAAAAGAAAAGAAAAGAAGTTATTTGGCGCGTTTGCCCTTACTAAGTTTCACGTGACGCAACAAATAGTTTTTAACCCCATTTAACAAAACCACGATTATAATGGTCAAACTGCTTTTGTGTGGTATGATAAATGTAATGATATTGGTCCCTTATGCCAACTTGTGAGTAGGAGGGACATTTATGAAGCTAGATTGCCTAATAATTAATGCTACTGTGGCTGATTTGATTGTAACCAGTGGATTTGAAAAGAGGAATGGGCTTCTAAGTTCCCTGATTTAGCTACTATGAATGTTCTAATGTTGGTTGATAGTTTAGATAAGATTGGATGGAAGAGTAATAATGGTGATATGAAGAAGTTTTCTATTAAACAAGTATGGAAAAGCTGGTCTGGTTCTCTCAAAATATTCCAAGCCACATGTTTGTTTTGTGGATGGTTATTCACGGGACATTGCAGACTCACGGCACGATGTTTGTTTGAAATAAAGATGCTACAATGAGAGTTCTTTATGTAAGTCATGTATGGTCATCTATTTTTCCAGTGCACTTATGCTGCTAGGATTTGGAGTGCTCTTAAAAGGAAAATTCATGCTTATGGTATTCCTGTCGAATGGAATGATTTAATTGAGTCCATGGCAACTCAATTTCAGAACAACTCCATTAAAAGTGTTATTAGCAAGATCGTGTTGGGAGCTGGTGTATATTTCATTTGACAAGAGAGGAATAGAAGACTATTCACTCAAGATAAAAGACCTGAAGATGTACTCCTTGAAACTATTTTGAGAAATATTCAGTTGAGATTAATGAGTATAAAAGTCTTAAGGATTGCACAAGTCCTCAAAATGGCCAAAGAATGGGATGCAGTTTAAGGGTGTTTGGGATGAGTCTTAGTAGATGGCTCTGTATCTTGCAGCAAAACAGTGGCTTCTCTAGCAATTACTCCTTGATGTACCATGGTTGGTGGTAGTCATTGGGATGATCTGCTCTGATAAGTTGCCTAGTAACTGCATTAAGGTGAGTTTCCTACTGAGAGTTCACATGTTATGATCTGTTTGGGTTATTATGAGGTTTCCTTGATTGAATGACTATCTATGGATGGTATGCCTGCTATTGGTCAATATAAATCATCTGAAAAAGGAGTCTTTTGGATTTCTTTGAAGACATGATTATTGCAGAAGATGAGGTTCAAGTAATTTCTGCTCTTATGATGTTATTAACCTAGTTCTTATTCCTTCAGTATTATTGGTTTAAGAGTTCAGTCTATTGCAACAGTTGGCCTTGTAATTTTTAGGCTTGCAATCTAGATATATTTTTGATTGCCCATTTTAGAATCTGTAGGGAATCATTTATATTTGGGTGAATAGTCTCGTCATAAAGGTAGGTTTCCTGTTGTGAAGGGTTACATGGACTGGTGGGACAGTGCATGTGGACTGGAATAGAGCGCCGTGAAAGATTACACTTCTTGGTCCTAGCCGTGCACTGTCAAAGGAGGAAGGATGGAAAATCGTATTGTTTTAGTCTATTCTAGTGGTGATGCCGGTTTCTATGATTATATCTGATAATGAGCCTTGTGAGGGGATGGAGGGTCTAATTTGTCAATATATGGGAAATGTAGCCACTATTAAAAAACTCTGATCCACTGCTTTTTTACTTTATTTCTTCACTTCTTTCAACCTTTCTCAGAAAAGAGATAAACCCGGAATTAAGGTAAATTTCCTTTTGCATTTTGAAAGAACTAAAAAAGAAGAATTTCTACACAAAAAAAACTTATCAGTAATCCTACATTAATTATAGGTTTGATTTGAGTTTTAGGTCTCAAAATGCTTGGATTCAACTCATTTACTGTTGTTGACCTGGATAACACATGAAAGGATCCATTAAACATGCATTTAGAGGGGAAGTTTGACGGTTTTAAATCTGTATATCTCCATTGTTCAAGTATTGTTATATATAATCAATCAACAATTTTCCAAAAGAGTGCCTCTTAAGTTTCTGTTCTCTCCAATATAAGATACAGCTTTTAACACATAATAATGTACACGACACTATTATAAGGCGACTCGTGTTGTTAGAACCAAAGTGTAGAAGAATGTTAAAATCAAATAGAATGAGTAGTGTTTCGTTTCATTGATGTCCCCTCCTAAGCACTGATAGGAATCCTTTGTCCTTTCGTCGATCATCTACTTCTTCTCCAACCTGATAATACGAAAGAATACAATCTCTTCGTCAACCAACTTACATAAGCAAAAATGCAAAAAACACAACTACATAGATTCTATTTGTTGTTGCTATTTTACAATGTCATTTACGGGTTCCAATTGACATTACATCAGAAGAATTAAGATATATGTGTTGTGCGAGTCTTCTTCATTTGATGCATAGAGAAGCGGAGATGAAAAATAAATAACGAATAAAAATGGGATAGACTAATGTGACTTATAGCTTAGTATGCAGAGTTCTACATTTAACGAATATGATGCATTAATAAATCCTATGATGTATCTTTGTTAAGGATGCTAAATGGTCAAAAGAGGTACATCCCCAAATGGGCTCAAGTAAAAAAAGTGATTTCTGAATACAAAAAAATCAGGAAAAATGATAAAAAGGGTCCGCGTAAAAATTGATTTTTCCCTGTGAGTCGGGTCAGGCTGAGTTGACTTGCCCACGCATTTTTGTCCAGAATTTTGAATTTCATTAACAACTAATGTGTTTGATATGATTACAAGAACCAACCACGAATGGAATAATAATCAAAATTTTTAACTAAAGCATTAAATACCTTTTAGGAAACGTTGAACCCGTTTGACTTGTTCAACCCATTAGACTCGTTTCATTTTTAGCCAAGTTTTAAAATGATACCCATTTGACTTATTGCAGACAATTTTAACCCAAAGCAACATGTTTTGAAGTAAACGGGTTAAAATTTAACCTGTATATCGTTAGCATAATTTTCATACATATACATTAATGTTCTGTAATTGACAAGCATAGTAAAAAAGCTTTTGGTTGAACAGAACAAGTATGCATTTCATAATGAGGATAAAACAACTCAGCGCCAGAATGCTTCTCAAAACGATGAGACAAACCACTTTTAAGATGTTCAACGTCAATCATTGTATATATTTCCCGAGTTAAAACCATTTACCCAAAAAAATAATAAATAAATAAATAAATAATAATAAAAAAATAAAATCAATCATTCTATGTTTTCTTTTTGAAAAATTAACTTGCAAACTAGTTATGTTAGACCAACTGAGAAGGCAGGGAAAAGGGTGGAACATACGATTAATCTACCAAAGCAAACAAAAGATTAATCAGACATGATTCTAAATTAGGTAGCATACCTCTTTAGATATCTGATTAAGAATCTCAATAATTTCTGTAAAGTCGGGTCTCAAACTTGGATCTTGTTGCCAGCATTTCTCAAGCAGCTCAACAAGTTTTGGCGGAGTGTTCTTTGGAATAGTAGGACGTAAACCCTGAAAATGGAGTAACATTCTGTTAAATTTTATACTTAGACAGTTCCGGAAAACTGAAACATGCTTTTGGGTATCATGTTAAGATGACCTGTGTGTCCATCATTATCGATCCGTATATACTAATGATACAAAACTGAGTCTACATGATAATCTTGTTTTAAATAGATTAAAGTTTAATTATATATTACTCAATTTGTCAAGACTTTGTTAAGTTACGAGTTGAATGAAAATTGCATTTTTAACAGATAATGCAGAACAAAAGTAATGACCGATGCTTCACCTTTTGAACCACGCCAACAGCTGCCTGTAGGGGGGTCAAGTACTCGTAAGGAAGCTGGAAAAAAATGTACGTAAAATTAAATAAATTTCTTTGTATACAACACATACAATCCAATGAATCATTCTAAGTAAAAAATATACCTTTCCGGTTAGTAACTCCCATAATACTACCCCAAAACTGAAAACATCCGCTTTGAGATCATAGGGCTTGTGTTCAATAACCTTCATCACAAAAGAAATATCATTAGGGATAAATAACACAAACATGCAAGCATTGGTTAGAACTGGACCTGTTAATAGAATCATTTGGTTAAAGGTTGGTCAAAGTTTAACTGGTCAGAATCATTTGCTTTGACTGACTTAGTGCTAGACTTGAACATTTCATATTTTCATTCTTGTCACTAAAACTGGTTTAATATTTCCTTTTGTCCCCCTCATCATTTTCTTTTTGTCCAAACTGCGATCTTGAAAAATACAGCCTTTATGGGTCTATTTCAGTCAATATGAACAATATACCCTATGTATCATATTATAGCATACACAGACCCACTACTATTATATATATGCCAGCTTATCAAGGCTCGAGAAGCATATGGATTTCAGCACTCAGTGGTAAAATATCATGAATTAGAAATACACAAGAGATATGGCATCTAAAAGCTACCTCTGGAGCCATCCATCGGTATGTCCCTGTTTCTGCTGTCATGACACCAGTCTGAGCCTTCACTCTAGCAACACCAAAATCAGCTACCTTAACTACCTGAAACCAAAGTATCTCATAAGTTACAAGTCAGAATCATGGTAAAGAATCTGAACAATCCTATTCACGTGGTAAAACCTAAATATTGCATTCATTTATTAAAAATGAAAAACCAAATATGTGAATTTCAAGAGAACCAGTATAAAGATGTCAACATTGAAAATAGAAAAGAAAAAAAGTGATTACTACCAGTTATAACCCAACAACACATAATATAATATCTGAGAAATATATATATATATATATATATATATATATATATATATATATATATATATATATCATTACTATGTAGAAAGATAAAGCGTCTTACTTCATGTTCATCTAACAGAAGATTTGCAGCCTTTAGGTCCCTGTGTATTATGTTATTCTGATGCAGGTAATTCATACCCTTTGATATATCAATTGATATCTTGAGTAATGTTGGAAGCTTAAATGAGCCCCTTTGTTTGTGTAAATAGTCGTAAACACTTCCCCCACTCATGAACTCTGAAAGCCACAAAAGTAAAGGCAATGACACAAACCATAATTAGTAAACTGTGGAACAGGATGAATACTGAAATTAATATACTGCCTCTGGCCCATGAGAATTACAGAGTTTGACTTGGCACATGATTTAATGAGTGTGTTTTACTATTTTGAGCATCTTAAAATTCTCTAATAACGAGTAAAAATAGGATTCTTGAACTACAATCAATACACCAATAGATTTTGATAATCACAATGCAAAAATTAAATGACTACATCCTTGAAAATGTTTCAAATAGTAAATGGTGTAATTTCATGGAAATCCACAAATTGGAGTTTATTTTGTTTCATTATTCGTGGGATGGAGGCAATGGCTTGTTACATATCTGGAGAAACTGCTGATAGAAAATATAAAATTACCAGTTACAATGCACAAGCTTGGAGGCTTGGTACACGCTCCTATGAACTGCACAACATTCTTATGCCGGACTTTCCTGCACATTATAAAATAAATCACCAAGTGGAATATAATGAACCTGCAAAGAAACATTGTATAACCCATTTTTTGTTGAAAAAAAAATTAAATTTAAACTAGTAGCATGTGGGAAGATCCAGTATTTGATGATATAAGCTTTTCATATACGCATAGACATTAGACAGTGCAGTCTAACAATGCAAAAATGCACAAGAGACTATTGTCTGACCTCAAGATGTAAACTTCTTGGGCAAATTCTTTCTGCAGATCAGTGTTTACACGCTCAGTTTTAAGTATCTTGATAGCCACTTCTTGACCATGATATGTACCTTTATATCTACATTAAAACACATGTCAATAAAACGGTTCTAATCCACAAATGTGACCATTATATTATTTACTTAAATAGACTTACAGGTCGCCATATGAGCCAGATGCAACTTTGTGGTCAAGTATAAGAAACCGAGAATCAATTTCCCATACATCCGTCCCATCATTAGGTATTGCTAGGTGATTAACTTGCATTGGTACGCTTGTTTGGTCAAACTCACTTGAAGGAGATGATGAATTCTGATTTGACACAGACTTTCTCTGCACATAAACCAGGTTTATTATTAAAAATTATATCATAACAGACAATTGGCATCCAGAACTTATGCTGTGTAGGTGACTTCAACACTAATTAACAGGATTTAATGTATTATTGACAACTGCAACAAAAGGAAGCATTTGGACATAAACCCCATGGTAAATATAATTGTATTGTTTGAGCATGATTAGTAACAAGGATGTGCGACATTATATCATTACACAAGTAGTGTTCGGAGACTAAAGCAACCGTGTTAGTGTAGATTTGACGTTTCTTAATATCAAATGGATACCGCTATTCTGCTCATTAACATTTAATACAGTTTTGGCATTATTTTGTTATACTATGTGTCCAACCTTTCTGACGTAGTTATGAGAAAAAGTAATATATAAGCAATAGTCAGCATATGGGTGTATTAAAAAAAAAAAAAGAAAAAAGAAAAAAGAAAGATACATATCAGGACAAAATCTTAATTGGCATGTACAAACCTCAAGCTTTAAAAGTTCTCTTTCCAATGCAGTTCGGAGCTGCTCGGTTTCCTGAAAATAAGTAACGCAAATTTTCATAAATAAAAAAACCAAATTAAACAAGCATCATGGCTCTTTAAAAACAGAAAATGTCTCTACACTGATTGGTGATGGAAACTGATGACAAGCGTTGTAGCCAAAACCGAGTAAAATATAGATTTCTTGTAAAATTACTAAAGAACGTTCAACTTTAAAAATAAACAATTAGCAGAGTGAAGAACTTTACCGAGTTTCAGTATGTTTGAAGATGCAAAAACGACACTTCTGACAGTAAAAATCAAACTGACAAACATTTTGGATTAGAAAATTACTGTATTAACCCGGTCTTTAAGAAAGACTCGTTACCGTTATTAAGATTATTATGATCAAGAGTCACACATAAATGTATCTATTCGATAAGTTCTCAAGCTGAAGTTAAAAGTCCAAGTAAGACAGAAGAGGTGCATGCAACATGCGGGTTTGACTTTGACCATCAACAACATGATACATGCAACAACTATCAACAACAAAGACAATACCTCATACGGCCAACCATCAACAACAAAGACATCTAATGAGTAGCGATCCACTGTGGAAAAAGCATGTGCTTCCTGGATGTTCAGTCCTACTTCAGCCAGCAAGGCTGTCAACTGAAATATTTGGAGCATGTTAGTATTCGTGAGCTACCAAAAGCTACACAAAACGAAGTTTATAAAGGTGTAAATCATTCCATACTGACGTTTATTTCTTATTCAGTGACCTCTGGCTCATGTTTTATGAAATGGTAAAACTCTAATATGACAACTACACTAATATTCAGATGCGACATATAGGAATGCAGTATCCCATCTTGAATAAATATCCAAATGAGCAAGAAAATGCAATGCAAAGAAGCAGGTTCACAGGAAGTGCACACCGAACTGTAAGAATTCATTATTGGAGAATTGCATGAAAAAATCGCATTTGTCCATGTGAAAACTCCCAATGGGGATGAACCTACTATTAAAACTTGAGAGAGCAAATAGGCACCTGACTCAGAAGTTTTGGTTTGTCATCTGTTGAAAAGGTAATCTCGTGCATCGGCCTGTATAAGATTTGATGACATAAAGAGTGTCACGAGATAAGATCTAATGAAGGAAAACTGCTCTAAAATTAAGAATACATAATAATGTGAGAATTCTTTGAGAAGATGGTTCATAATACAAAAATGAGAAGTTTAGAAGTGATTTACGATAGGCTAATGCATTATTTTGGGTGGTCAAATACAGCAACATAAAGCAAGAAACTAAAGTGTGAATAACTGTTTCTTTCTATTAGATCCATTTAGAAGGTCTAATACTCGAATCAAAGAATAAAAAAAAAAAATGTATATTTTGTCCACTGATATACCTGGGAAGATTTTTATAGCTATTTACAGCACTATCTCCGTTCCGAACTTGAGCCTCAGTTGCTTCAAGCGCAAGGGCTTCAAGATTAGGTGATGACCCGAAGGCCGGTGCTGGATGAATGCTGTCGTAA
>JARVZY010002741.1:0-62172 GCA_030686995.1 Artemisia argyi | reverse complement strand
CTAACATCGAAATCATTCATCCAATACAACTATAAACAAGCAATCAACCTATAATCAACATCTAAGTTTCATTACATCTAAGCAAACACACAAAAGATCTAGCCTAGCATGTTAAAATCAAGACAAGCGTAAGATGTATTCAAACAACACATAGACATATTGAATGAATTGAAAGGAAACTTATCTCAATTGAACATGAAGGGTTTCAAGGGGTGAAAACCCTTGAAAATATTGTTATAAACGAGCTAGGGTTTATTAAGTTCGACCCTAAAATTCTCCACACAAGTTCCCCACTTAATGAATGAAACTTAGAAAAGTATATATAGATTTCATGAGGTGACGGCGTCAAGAAGAAAGTTCTGACGCCGTCATCTCGCTGCCAATAAAATTCTCGGACTGCCTAGATCCAGATCTGACGTCGTCATGTGTATTTCTGTTCTGGGCCGTCACCACTTTTGCTCCTGACGGCCTTGCTCTGACGCCGTCATGTTTTCTCTGGGCCGTCATCATTTTTGCTCCTGACGCCGTCATAAAATTGCTCTTGACGCCGTCAGGTACTGTTTCCAGCAAGGAAAATTAAGATTTTGCCGTTTTCTTCACTTTTATGCTCCAAAAACGTCCAAAATGCTTCCTTTTCCAGAATTCTCTCACAAAGTACCTAAAATCACAAAAGGAACGATTTAGGGCAATAATTGATCAAATAAATTCCAATTCCGGCTTAAATGCCCCCTAAAAATGGATCATTTTTCACCTCATCATATACCCCCACACTTGAGATTTGCTTGTCCTCAAGCAAGTGCGCTTTTATTCTAGTCAAAATACAAGTTAGGGGTCATTTAACACTAATATAAAAGTAATTACAACAAATAATCGTTCCACTAAAGACCAAAGACAAGCACGGAGGTCATACACTAGCACCTCACAAATAGTGTTTAGATACTCACATCTCTCGGGTGTAATAAAGTATATATCACAATATGGAAATGGAAAACATCTCTCACTACCTGTCATAGCAAAATAGATTACCATAGGCTTGGGAAAGGATCAAACCTCCACCACATGGCGTAAGCACCTAGGATAAACTATCAAAGAGGTCTTTCAAAGGGTTATAACGTTAGGTGTAGGGATATGGAAAACACGGTTTTGTTGGATATAGGCAATCTTTACTGGTGGCGAGTTAATAATCTTGGTTAATTACATGTACAATATGGCGTTGTTAAGCCAAGACTAGACTCGACTTAAGCTAATAAATCAAAAATAACAAAAAACATAAAATAAACATAGAATGAAACGGGATGGTAGTCCGTATGTTTTTCTCTTTTTCTTTTTCTATTTTTTTAAAATTTTTTCGATTTTTATTTTTATTATTTTTTTTTGCATACACTCTTACCCTACTATCCAAAATAATACATCATAGGGAATGAACATTCCCCTTACACTTGAATTTTTACATACTTTACATAAACTAATCTAATGAGTCGAATTAAGATAATCAAAACACTTGGAGTACTTTTAAGATTAACGTACATATGGGGGTAATAAAATGATGTTCTTCCCCATTACTCCATAACAATAGTACTTTACCCATGAGTCCCAATCGTCCCAAAACAATATGTACAAGGATATGACTCGACTTAGCAAACATGTAATCAATTAGATAATTAACTAAGGGTTTAAACATGTAACAATAATGCACTAAAGATGAGTGCATACACGGAAGGCTAAGGCGATTTGGTTGTACATTTAAGTGGGTTGTAACAAATTCTTCCTTTAAGTAAGATGCTTAAAGTTACAAACGAAAAGATAGGCTCGGAGGGGTGTACTAGGGGTTTCGTGTACTAAAAATGAGTACAATGCTAAGGTGTGGGAAAAATTAGTTGACTTAACTAGCCAAGTAATATGACTTAAATGGTCAAGTAATTATGATACGGGTTTAACACAAGGGTGATCCTAATGCCTCTTATCATGTAGTAAATCCTACTACACGAATGTAGTCTCACTAGTGGTCTCGAGATGCATCACTAACGCAAGTTCTAGAATCTAAATGCTACCGGTACACTCATAAGCACTAATAGTGAATGCTTTTCTTATCAAATCTAAAGGCGAACCTCACATATTTGGGTGGAATTTTTTTTTGAATAGTACGGTTTTGTGCTATTCATACAACTCCTTTCCATGAGACGCTTGCTAAGGCTAAAGTTTCACTCCTAAATGTTGTAAAAAAATTTAAATTTGGCGCTAAAATTACACTAACAAGTATTTCTCATAGTTTTATTACACACCTACCATCAAACAAACAAACTCAAGTGCAAGTTTATCTATAAGGTATCATGATTTACCCTCCCCTTACACTTAGGGTGAACATTGTCCCAAATGTTCAATTAAAGAATGTAAAAGTAAAATAGGTAAAAGAATGAAATCAAATACTCCCCTGATTCGCTCGGTATGGATAGTGTGGTAACAAGGTTAGATCTTCCTCCAAGAAAATGAACAATCAAAGCTTCCCTTCCAGAATATAAATCATCTTCTTGTCAAATATAACCTGTTAAACCTGAGAAAACAAACAAGGCAACCTCGCGTAAAATCGGCGGCAATCTATATATGCTAACAAATCCTAGAAAGCAAAGTAAGATATAATGCTTGTGGAATGAATGTTTGCAGATTTCTTGGAGATTATAAAACTAAAGATTCAATAAAAACTTCAAAACTCCGTTAGAAAAACAAAACTGGTAAAATTTCCAGATTTTTACACGTGACCCCCGTCAGGAATTTCTTCCTGACGCCGTCAGAAGTGACCTGCAGAAATCTTTATGTTAAGTTTCCGGTAAATTTCTGGAAAAACTTTGTCCTACTTCCTGGAAAATCCTGCAAAACATCATTATGACTCGATACAAGCATTTGACTCTAACAAATATGAATATACATGTCCATTTAATATTGTGGAGAATCATGATCGGTTTTGTTTCTTAAAAACATATTTGGGGTTTCCCCTTACACTTATCTTTTGCGAAATACCTTTGGATGAAGTTAAGACAAAGCCAAACGACAAAATGAAGTATTTTCACTATTTTATTTTGAAACATGATCTACCAACAATAAAAATAAAGCATGCATACGGAAACAAATAACAATCAAACAAATAAAAATCACACAAAGCATGGGTTGCCTCCCCAGAAGCGATTTTCTTTATTTACGAGTCTTGTAGCTAGACTCAAGGTCATGGGCAATTACGTGACCTCATCGTTGGTTTCACTCTCTAGGTCATCTCCTATCTCGGTATCGCTTTCATAGTGCATGTATTTCGGGTCTTCGAACTCAAGGACATCTTTTCGATACTTGGACCCAAGTTTACTAACATCCTTAAAGAATCCACATGATAAATCAGAAGTGTTCTTACATCCTCTCCGAACATCTTCATCACATAAGATAAGTTGAGAACTTAGCTTATCAAGCCCGTCACAATCTATTTCTTTGAGATCTCTTCTCTTGTATGGCGTTTGGTATGACACCCTCCTAATTCCATCAGCGAAGGTCATGATTCCGTTCCGGTCGTCAACTATTAAATTAGTGACTTCACAAAAGGGTGCTCCGAAAATAACTTGCGACAACCTTGGGTCGACATAGTCTTCGATGTTGTCCACGATCGTAAATTCCATAATGAATGCCATATTTCCTACGAATACCTGGATTTCATGATCTCTACCGACCACTTTTCCTCCCTTATAAATCATTCCCCATCTAAAGATATTGTTATAGTGGAATAGGGACATAAAATTCTTAGGTAGGATTACGTTAATGTAGACATTATCGAAATATTTATGACCGATCATGCAGGGGATTTTGAGATTATTCGGATCACGCCGCCTTATCTTCCCCGATCCTCCATCCCTTGATCCATATAGATTCCCTTCTAGTGATGGACGGTACTCATACACCTCCTCATTACCCATATGAAAAATTACATTCTTGACGCCATTGGTGAATAATGCACTACCATCCTTCTCATCAAGGATTACTCCCGATTCATTGACAAATGGTTTCCCTAGAGCAAGGTTGGTTAATGTTAGATTAGTGACAGGGTCTATGTCATGGACCACAGTGAGGTCGATGTTGTAGACAAGTTCTCCAATCATGACTGATAAATCTTTTATTACCCTTGCGTTATTGATTCTTTCATACGTCGTGCGTTCAGGGAAGGCTTCGTGGTATAGGGAAAGGGGGATTATGTTGACAGGGAGGCTAGGATCTATATGAGTATCGGTTAAGAGCCTTTTCCTAATAGTGCAGGAAATCTTGAAAACTTTAGAATTGCTTCCCTCAGTCCTATCACTACTCCCATTAGTCATATCCACCAATTTTTTTTCGGGTTCCTCTATAATAGATTTACCCAAAATCGCTGGATTTCTCGTATGCTCTTTCAATCTCTCTTCTACTTCATCCAATTTTCTAGACTCTTGCGTGACGGAGTGTTCGAATGAGTTGGTAGGGCTCTTGGTCAATTCGTGGTCCAACCTTGAGGTTTCATCCTTAGCTGTATGACCCATATTTCCAGTTGGTTGTTGGTTCAGGTTAGGTGTAGGAGCAGATATTGTGGTGATAGTATTTAAAAATGGATCGGTCCTAGGGGGTTGACAGGGTCCCTTACGTCATTTACCTTTGGTGACAGATGTTTAAAGAGTTTACTAGGACTTTTTATTTTCACAGGAGAGGTCGGCTGATTCATGACGGTAACGGATTTGACCTCTTCAGTCTGAATTGGTTTATTAACAGCGTGCTCTTTAATAGCAGTTAACAGATTACAAATCTTGTTATTCATGTTAGTTTGCTGTTGCCTAAATTTAGTCTCGAGCGTAGAGAGCTGTAATTCTTGAGATAGAATGAAATTTCGCAAGGCATCTTCATAGTTTTGCCTAGGAGTACTCTGTGATGGAAAATGCTCGGACCATTCGAGTGGGGAGGAATCATTGAAGGATACACTCCTAGTTTGGTACCCTCTGAAATTAGGTTTATCCTTCCATGCCTCATAGGCCTCATCAAAGTTTTGAGGACTTCGACCAACGTGTGACGATGTGAATTCTTTATAAGCATGTTTTGGAAGCTCCATGCAGTTATGTGTTTCGTGAGGGCCATTACACAATTTACATGAAGAAGCGATTTTGCTCACTTGGTTTAAAGGCTTAGGAGCTTCGTAAGATTTCATGAGAAAATTGACTCGACCTTCAAGTTCCATGATCCTACGGTCGGGAGTGCTAGAATTGTTCGAAGGCAAAGATATTGCCTTGACCGTTTTGTTCAAATCACGGGGATCATTCTAACTTTCGTTGTCATAGAGAGCAAGATCTTCTATGAGTTCTCATGATTATTCCGCACTTAGATCACGTAGCTTACCACCGGCCGATTGGTCAATGGTTCGCCTTGTGGAGAGATCGATATAGTCATAGAAGATTTGGACTTGGAGCCAAAGATCTATGCCATGATGAGGGACTTTTTGGAGTAAGTCCTTGAAACGAGTCCATGCTTCATATAGAGTTTCACCTTGACATTGTTGGAACATCAAGATATCATTTCTAAGCTTGGTAGTTCTTCCTGGTGGGAAAAATTGAGCAAGGAAACGAGTGGTGAGATCATCCCAGGAGGTGATGGATCCCGCGAGTAAACGTTCAAGCCATTGACTAGCTTGATCACGTAGAGAGAATTGGAATAGGCGTAATCGGGTCGTCTCTCTAGTTGTAACATCAAGGTCTATAGAATCTACGATTTTAAGGAAGTCCTTGAGATGTTGATTAGGATCTCCGGAACGAAGTCCATGGAATGCACATCCGCTTTGCACCAACCGGATGGTGTCGGATAGCAAGGGTGACACATTGGCTCCTTGGGTGAGCTCAATGGTGTTTCGGTAGCCTTGGTGGCTAGGACGGGAATATTCTCCTAGGGTTCGGGTCCTAAGAGGTTGGTTAGCTAGTGGTGGGTTTTGTTGTGGTGGGTTGATGGGTTCAAAGATGTTACCACCTTCCATGATGTCAGATGGTAAAGATTACGAACAAAGGCACGAAGAAATAAGATATACTAAAGAAAACCTAAAAATAAAAATAAAATCTTACTAGAAAGGAATCTAGCAAGTAGACCTAATAAAAAGAAATTCTAACCTAGACAATAACTATTCACCGGGCTGCGGCGCCTAAAACTTGATGCGTGGGAATTGCACCAGGCTTTACCTCTCGAGGGATCTCGAGAAGCTTACAACCCCCACCAGGCAGTGTACCTGATCGTTGTAGTATAGTATAGTGACAAGTACCAGGGGATTGATCGTTCAACTCAGGAATAGTGTCGCTAGGATTAGAAAGCCTAAAAACTAGGTCTAGATGTGAGGGATGATTCTTTTTGGATTTTTATATTTTATGAAAAGCAAGTAAAATCTCGGGTTTTGGAAGAGTGGGCAGAATTAGTTGCTAGTCAACTAACCCAATAACTAAAAATGCAATCAAAATAAAATAACAAAAATGTAAATAAAGCTAATTAAACTAACGTGGTGTAAACAGTAATTGGGAGAATTGTGTTTACTTAGATTTCATTACTCAATAGATATCTTTTACAGGTTAATTGTTTGTTACAGTTGCGTGGATGACGGGTTATATTCCTTAATACCAATTGTGGGGTAGCGTACGTACTTCCCCAACGCTATAAGCTCCTACTTCACTCCTATGTCGAGCCTGCAAGAAGCTCCTAACATGGGATCACTAGAATTCGCTCATGCATTAAATACAACCATAAAAACCTAGTACGCATTGGTTCATGTTTCTTAAGACGTTCAAGTAAGTTACACAATGGAAATCTGCCAGTTTTCTTAAGCCTAACATCGAAATCATTCATCCAATACAACTATAAACAAACAATCAACCTATAATCAACATCTAGGTTTCATTACATCTAAGCAAACACACAAAAGATCTAGCCTAGCATGTTAGAATCAAGACAAGCGTAAGATATATTCAAACAACACATAGACATATTGAATGAATTGAAAGGAAACTTATCTCAATTGAACATGAAGGGTTTCAAGGGTTGAAAACCCTTGAAAATACTGTTACAAACGAGCTAGGGTTTATTAAGTTCGACCCTAAAATTCTCCACACAAGTTCCCCACTTAATGAATGAAAATTAGAAAAGTATATATAGATTTCATGAGGTGACGGCGTCAAGAAGAAAGTTCTGACGCCGTCATCTCGCCGCCAATAAAATTCTCTGACTGCCTAGATCCAGATCTGACGCCGTCATGTGTATTTCTGTTCTGGGCCGTCACCACTTTTGCTCCTGACGGCCTTGCTCTGACGCCGTCATGTTTTCTCTGGGCTGTCATCATTTTTGCTCCTGACGCCGTCATGAAATTGCTCTTGACGCCGTCAGGTACTGTTTCTAGCAAGGAAAATTAAGACTTTGCCGTTTTCTTCACTTTTATGCTCCAAAAACGTCCAAAATGCTTCCTTTTTAAGAATTCTCTCCCAAAGTACCTAAAATCACAAAAGGAACGATTTAGGGCAATAATTGATCAAATAAATTCCAATTCCGGCTTAAATGACCCCCTAAAATAACATAAGCTATAAACACAACATCATAAAATAACATAAAAGGCAATAAATACATCATGTATAAGCTGTAGAAACAACAACATATAAGTTATAAAAACTATGCATACAAGCTGTAAAAACAACATATCATGTTAAGACCTTAAAATGAATATCAATATTGAATCCCTAACACGTAAACATCAAACCACTAACAAGTATACACATCAAATTCAAAACCCTTACTTGTTAAGATCGCCAAAAATCAAACCCCTAACATATTGATAACATACAATCAAAAGTCGAATAGAAAAGGGAACCATTACCTATAGATGTTCTTCCAAAATTTAAAACTAGACATTCAAGAGCGATTGTTGATTTGAAAGAAAATGGATCAAATAATAGCATATTTGATGTTTGATCTGTCAGAAATAATAGCAGAGTTCGATAAGGATCAAATGAAAATGCTGAAACTCTGATAGCCTAAATTGAAAGTTCGTGATTCTCTGACCCCAACTCCCTGAGTGAGAGTTGAGGGAACTTAACATGAGGATTTATACAAATTGACATATTGTTCATATTCAACCAACACATTTGTTTCAATAAAGTGGAATGATATGTTGTAGCAGCAAGCCGTAACAAAAGTTAGTGGTTAGCCCTACGCCAAAAACAAAAGTAAGCAGAAGTCCTAGGTGGGTCAACTATCCTATTAAACGTTCACATTTTTAACATTAAATCTACCAAAGTTCAGTTCTGGTCATCCCAAAAAATAACAGTTTGATTGGCATCACAGTGTGCATCCAAACATACGAAAGTAGAGTACTATAAATCATTATATTCCAGTTTATGTTCAACTCAAACACATACAAATGCACACCAATTTACGAGAAATTAGGTCAGACGTTCTGCAAGCAGCCTAACGCCAGATCATCCAGAAATCCTATTGCGTAAAAGTGTAAAAGATTCACACATCTGAATGGAATTGTCTACTTGTGTTTGATCAAAAGTAACTCAATAGAACCTCTCATTTATCTTCTGTTTTAATTACATTCAACGCAAACACAGAACAATTCACATCATGTTATCATCTAGGATTTAGCTTGCGTAAAATTTTGACAAAACGAATGGGATATGCAACATTATATACCAAAAGTAACTCCATAGAATTTGTTTTTATCTACCTTCAACATAAAAACATAAAAATGCACAACGATTCACAACACATCATGTTACACGTTCTCCAAACACATCAACTATAAATTTGTTTGCGTACAATTTCCACAAACGACTCATGGGATACAACAATATCGATCAAAAGTTACTCTTCTTTCAATTTACGTTTAACGCAAAACTAACGCATAGCAATTCACAAGTATTAACAACATATTATTCGGTTAAACATTGTCAAAACAGCCTAAGATCCGATCATCTACAAATCAACTAGTTCAACATTTTCATTTTAAATAAGTAAATTACAGTGATTCACGAGATATTAAGTACACATTCTCCAAGCAGCGTAATGTTAGATCATCCAGGTATCCCAACCGAATTATCTACGAGTGTGCGATTCTATAGCTCATAACCATTTGTTGAACACATGATAAATATTTTAGAGCTTCAAAATCACAATCACAGATTACAAATCGTCTTAATACATTTACAAAATATAGTCTATAATTTTCCTCCATAACCAGAACAAAAACATAATTAATCACTAATTAAGCAGATTGATGCATTACTCGGTCAAACAGATTATAACTTATATCTTAATAATCTTACAAAAATTATACAAATCAGTAACTCAAGTCAATCCAAAATTAATACACATAAACAAATCGATCAAAATTGGAGTAACAATACCTTCGGTGAGATAACAGGTAAAGATGACCTGCGACAGTGAGATAACCGATGAAGATCACCGACGACGGTGATATAACCGGTGAAGATGACCGGTGACGGTAAGATAACCGGTGATGGTGAAGATGATCCGAGACGGTGATTAGTTGGAGAGTAAATGAAGCGATGAATGTGTGTTTTGGTGAATCAAGTGGTGTAGAAACCTGGTGAAAGAAATATTTTTATTTATTTATTTATTTTTAACTTTTCATCTTTTTAATACTACATATCTATACTTACAATTTCATTTTCAGTCCTTATAGATATCAGTCACAAAATATCATTTATTTTGTAGTGTATATGCGTATCAAGCATACGGTCAGTGATTTGTTTTAAACGCTCTGGTTGGAGTCATGTTGAAATATTGGATTTGATTTGGTTAATTATTGCTCATGCTTATATGTCAGAATTAAGCAAGCTTTCACAATTTTCATCTTATAAAACCTGATTTTTTTTTTTTTTTTTTTTTTTTTTTTTTTTTTTTTTCAAAATGGACCAAGCCAACATAAGAAGCATACTGGTGGTTGCACATTGTTGGTTTGACTGGTGATTAAACATAAAATGTTGTCACAGGTTTGCCTAATAAGTACCCATCTCTACAACTTATAAAGGAGAAATGGTAAATGTGAAATTGTTGAGTTTTCAAATGGTCAATGTCAAATTGTTGAGTTTTTAACCTGCTATTGATGCAAACGAGTAATGTAATTAATACTCTTATTAAAACACACCATTACTTA
The DNA here is from genome assembly GCA_030686995.1 of Artemisia argyi. Lineage (NCBI taxonomy): Eukaryota > Viridiplantae > Streptophyta > Magnoliopsida > Asterales > Asteraceae > Artemisia > Artemisia argyi. The sequence goes on along the minus strand of JARVZY010002741.1, from coordinate 51,977 downwards.
AAAGTACAATGATTTATTAACATTGTACAACCAATTAAAAATATATCTACCAAATTAAATACAACAAATTAAAACACAAACCGGGTTGACCCAAGATGCTTCAAACCCGGCGGGTTGACCCGGTTTAATTTGACCTGTTTTCGACCCAACCTAGCAAGTTGACCCGGTTTAAATCGACCCATTTTTCGACGAGAACGGTTCAACCGGTTGAACCACCCGGGTCGAACCGGGTTTCAAAACATTATATTTAATTCCCAAATCTTCAAACTTTTATTATTTTTCGTTTATAACCTATAAACTTTTTTTATCAATAAATTATCCGTCGCTATAAAATCTCGTTGCTATGCACGGGTACTCGTCTAGTATACCAAATTGCTAAATCATTCATTACCTTCAAGAAACAACTTTAAGAAAATAGAAACATCAAACATCAGCATTATTAGCCGGGGCTACTAAGGTATAAAAATTAACATTTTTCTTACTTTGTTCTTTATTAAGAAGATTCACATTTGTCGATTTAGCATTCTTAGAAAAACAGTAAGGTAACGCCCCAAGCATGTTATTCCTTAAATTTTGAGCGTTAAAGTGCGTTAAGCCTTACCGGTCTCCTGCATTATTTCCACGTTAACGTGGGAAGTGAACATATTAACGCAGCGTTAAGCTGCTAGGTTTAATTAAAAAAAATTACACTTTGGCCCCTTGTAAAATAGTTATATTATGTGAATTCCAAAAACCAAAAAATCCAAAACACCCCCTTTGATTAAAATTAGTTATAATGATTTAAAATTCAATATCGAATACAAAACAATATGAAAACATAAATCATTCAACGATACTCATGAAGGTTTTATATAAAATTCAAATTCAAATTTCAAACATTTGTGTATTTAAATACGCATTCACAGATGCACAAAATTCACACACAACTCATACACAATTCACAAACAACTCATACAACAATGTCACACAACAATTCACCGGATAATGAATCTGTTTACAACACCCCACCGGAATATCTCTTTCCGATATTCCCAAATGAAGACGAACCACAAAACACTCCACCAGCAGATCTGTTTCCTATATTCCCATATGAGAATCAACCACAAAACACTCCACCGGAAATTCTCTTTCCACCGGTGGAATACCAACCCAATCCATTTGGGTTGACTGATGAAGAACTCCTGGAGCAAGATTTGCAAGTCTTGAGAGAGCATCTAGAAGCCGAAGAACGTGAGGCAGCTGCTCGTAGGAATCGGGTAGCTGCTCGTAGGGAGCAGGCAAACAGAGAAGCACAATACCGATGGGCCATGGGGTTAGGCCCTAAGGAATCAGAGTCTTCCACTTCAAGTGAGGAGGGCTATGTCTCAGATGATTCCTTTTCTTAATTCGTTGTTTCATTTAGATGTTTAATATATTTTCATTTCATCGTAATTTTTATGTTTAATGTAATTCATGTTTAATGTAGTTCGTGTTTTAAGTTTAATGTAATTTGCGTTTTATAAATGTTTATGTTAGTTATTAAATGAAATATTAGTTTTAGTTTAGGGTTGAATTTGAAAATATTTGAGTTAAAGTTGAGTTATTGTAACATGTGTTTTTTTGTGAGTTAAGGTAAAAAATGTTAAAGCTGATGTGTCGTTGACGTGACACTGAGTTAAAGGATAACTCACCGTCACCATACCTTGTGCTCTTAAGCACATTAACCGAACCATCATCCCCTTTCTTCGGTACATTATCATTAGGACCAACAGTATCAACGTTGGTAGATGAATTAGGGGTACCCTGAGTTAAAGGATAACCGAACCATCATCCCGTTGATGTGGCACTGAGTTAAAGGATAACTACTACTACTACTACTATCACCACTACCACTACCACTACCACTACCACGACCACGACCACGACCACGATCACCACGACTACCACTACCACTACTACTATTGTTATTGTATGCTTGAACTAGGGATCTCTTACTTTATGTTACAAATAACTACAATATTATGAACATGTGAATTTAGCATGTAACGTCTAGGGCAAATATATATATATATATATATATATATATATATATATATATATATATATATATATATATATATATATACTTGCCACTGTTTCATCTTTTGGGTAGCGAACAATTTTTTTTTTTTTTTACTTTTGAAGGTAATTTTCTTTCAAATTCATCATTTTTAGGGTAATATATGACATTTTTGCCCTACAGGAAAATAAAAATATATTAGCTAAGAGGGGCAAAATTATCCAAAAATTTCGCAAAATACCCGAAAGAGAATGAATTTGAAAGAAAATTACCCTCAGAAGATAAAACAGTGGCAAGTATAATAGTTTTTTAATAATTTGCCCTAACGTCTAAGACTTACCAGTAAATACTAAATACACTAATGAAACCAAAAACCTGTCACTTGCTAAGCTTTACACTCACACGCGCGTATGCATTTGATGATGGGTGTCCCTAAGTACGAAAATGGGTGAACGAACGGATAGAAAAGAATTGGGACGTAGCTTCTCAACTCTTTGCTTTCTCGACAAGCTAGCACTAGTGAGTTCTTAAGTTGCTTTCGTACGTTGCAGCACATTGGTAGGATGGATTATCTCATTCCATTGCTACGTTAAATATATACGAACACGAAATTTCGTTTCTAAGTAAAAAGTTTCCGTTGGTTATTTTAAAATACAGATACTCATATTCCATTGGTATATTAATTAGCAACGATGGTTACAGCTATATGTCCAAATTGGACGAAAGCACCTATTTATATTAACGATCCGTGAGTACGTGATAAAGAGAAGATAATGTCACCAAGGGTACTGACTTTCTGTGGCTGGTTTGGGTCGAAGTAAATTCCATTCCTTAAGCACCAAAACAAAGCTAGATGAAATTAAACAATACACCAAAAAAATATGACCAAAAGCACCCAAGCTAAAGTATACAACGAGCATCTGTAAATTAACAACACCCCCTCCAAAAGTACATTAAGACAATAAAACTCAAACTCCATCCTACAGAAGAGATGAAATTACTTTCAACTATCACCGTGAAACCTAAATGAACAAAGGTAAAAGATAACCTAGTCTATATTATATTAAATTTTCATATTGTAATATACAGTTATTGTTCTGCATTCAACGTACATCAATGCTGCTATTTGTCATCGTAGCGCTAGCAGGACTAGCTTCAAGGCCAGCTGGTTCTGCGGAAAACGTTGGCACTGGCATCTTCTTTGGAAGTTTTGGGAGTGCACCTTCAAACTTGAGAATCTGAATTGCTTGGCTGATAGACGGCCTCAGACTCGAGTTGGGGTGTGCACACCATAAACCCACTCTCATCAAACACTCGATTTCTTTTTCATCAAATTCAGTGCTCAGCATCTGATCCACACCAGAAAGCAACTTGTCTTTTCCAAGTAAGTCCCAAACCCAATGCACCAACCCAAAATCAGAATTTGGGTCAACTCTGTCAGTCGCCTTTCGGCCGCAAGCAATCTCTAATGCAACAACCCCAAAACTATACACATCCGACTCTTTACTTGCCTTTCCTGTTGTTAGATACTCAGGGGACATGTAGCCTAAAGTTCCGGCTAAACCAGTTGTTCGAAAGCCCAATTCATGGTCCATGAATCGAGCCAATCCAAAGTCTCCCAGCTTTGCATTAAATCCTGAATCAAGCATGATGTTGCTCGTTTTGATATCACGATGCACTACACATTGTTCACACTCTTCATGGAGATAGAGCAAAGCAGAAGCTAATCCCATGACGATCTTATACCTCACACGCCATTCCAGGGGACTTTTATTCCTGAAGAGGTAATAGTCAAGGCTGGCGTTTGGCAAATACTCATAGACAAGCAAGAATTGTGTTTGATCATGGCACCAACCTATGAGTTGCACCAAGTTTCGGTGCCTTAAACTGCTTATGATCTTCACTTCGGTTATGTACTCTTTCTTTCCTTGTTTAGAACCTTGTGAAATTTTTTTTACAGCGACCACCATGCCTTTATGCGATAAGTAACCTTTATAGACACACCCGAAACCCCCCTCACCCAACTTCAAATCATCAGAGAAGTTATTCGTAGCCAAAGCAAGATCTCTGAAAGAAAATCTTTTAGGTCCTGTTCCTCTTTCAAGCTCATCAGTCATTGATATCAATGCTTCTGTTTCGAGTGAGTTAGGTCCAGATTTTCCATGTCTCCTCCTAAACATAACATATGCTACTATGACTACTACAATTACAATACTAATAGGAATTGTTATTCCCAATGTTGGTTTCCTTTTTATTGGGCTGTCTTCTCTTTTTCGTGCTGTATTCAAGCTTGAACTGAACTCCCAATATTTTACGAAATGTCCCTCAACGTAAACACCCGTGGTACCCGAAAAACCAAGTGTTACCCACTCAGGAAGAATGTCCCTGAGGTCAACTCTATACGAAAGACTGGTGGTATTTTCTAGATCAGTGGCGTAACGCCAAGACATGATCATCATCTGCGTGGTAGCATTGTAAGAAACACACACATTTGCAGCACGTGTATGTCCACTGTGAAAACTAGCATTCCAAGCAGTATTATTAACTGATTTATTCGAGTTCAAGTTGATACCTGCATGTTCATACGGAGGATCCTGTGAGTTTATAACAGAATCAAACTCAAAGACAATCATTTGGTTTTGGGGTGAGTCGTTGTTAGTTGTGTTGAACAGGCCTAAGAATTCACCAGCTGAGTTGGGTGGGATTTGGAAGCCAACTGGAGCAAGAAAGAAACTAAATGCATCGCCATATCCAGATGATCGACCTAGTGTATCCATGACAAAAGTGAAATGAGTAGTGAAATCAGCGAGCCTCCTAGATTTTCTGTCCCATATTTGGACTGGATCTGCGTATATGGCATGGCCAACACGCATCTTGTAATCAATTTGGTTGAGCTCTATGACTCCATAAGACGGTGCGGCATCACCTGAATAAGCTATGTTTTTTGTATCTTGAGAAAAAGTATTGAACTCAAAATATGTTGATTCAGACAAAGGCAAGCAGATGAATATGGAAGAAGAAACAAACAAGATGATACAAACAATTTCAAGTTGTGAAGCCATGATAATATTAGGCAAGATCAAGAAGAAACAGTCAATGATACTACCATTATTTGGATATGTGTGATTACTAATAATTGAGGGGGGAAAGTGAGTGTGAGGCTGTAATGTATGTAAGATCAGGTATACAATACAACACGTACATTAAAACTACGTCGTTTCACTACAAATATAAAAGACCTTATTTATCTCCAAAACCACTCTCTTCTTCCTCTCCCAAACTGAAACAAATCAAATTGTCCGTTCACTTTCTTTGATTTTTCCATGTATCGATCTGACTCACAGTTGTTGTCAAAGTTGGTGTAGTTGGTGGTGTTTTGGATACGTGTGGAGACAAAATGGCAACTTTATAATGTACTAAGACAAAAGTGCAGCTGAATGGAATTATGGGATCCAAATTGTTCTACAAGTTTTAGTATCTCGGATTCGAATCATCATTATTGAATGATTTACGTGGAATCATTGCTGTTAAATGATTTCAGAAACTTACTGTCGTATAGTGATAATAAATGAGCCCGTCAACTTAAACGAACATGGGTGAGTATGCGTACTATGGTTTCTAAGCTTAAAGAATCCCACTTTTATAAAGAATATCAAAGTGTACATCAGTGTGTTACACATGTCTTCCAATCTCAAATAATATCACTAATCAAGACTCCAAAAAGATCTAGTAACATAAAATCCCAAATGTTGGGTCTGCTATTTAACGTTTTTAAGAATTGTAGAACTTGGAATGCTCGTCTAATGCTCAAGACCGAGTAGCAAATCTCCATGACGTTGATAACTCTTGTTACTCGTAACTGAGTGTGGCTTGATTGTCTTCTCGTCATTTAAGTTTGCCATGCTTAGTTTGAGAGGTCCTGGTAAAGAATGCAAAATTAGACATTATTGTTATTCAAAAGTTATAAAGCTCACAATGAACATCAGTTCAATTATATTGAAACTTAACAATCTTTAACCTTTATAATTAAACTATAACTATATATATATAAGTCAAGAAACAAAATCTAAATTTAAGGTCTAATAATTAATTGTAACTTGGAATTGGCAATGAGAAAGGTCTTATGACATGATCACGAATTGGGGACAATGACCTCAAGTAAAATTTTAACGTGCTAAGTATATGGAGAACTAGAGAAGACTGGGGGTCGTCGTTAGGCCCGAAGCCATGCACGACTGAGATCGAGCAGAAAGATCCTACTCCATGCATGATCGACTTGTTATATCATTAGAGTCTTATCTTGCTTAAGATTCAGTCGTATATTTTATACGATTGAGTACGTCCAGTAAGTTATACTAATAACACTTTGCAATCATGAATGTAATACAGAAAAAAGATTATTCGTGCTTGTGGGCGTATGCCGATCATCTATTATCAGCTAAAACCATTTACATATTTGTGTTATGTATGTACATTCTTATATGTTTCTCACTAGTGGATATCTCGCATAAAGTTGACTAAACTTGCAAGGGTCATCAGAATGCTGTGTTGTATATTTGAATCGACCAATCAACTGAGTTTACAAGCCAATTTTTCAACCTACATTAATTTTGTAGACAAAATAGCAGATGATCAGACTTTGACTAATGGGGTTAGTTTGGCACCTCATGGCCCATTTGTGCTGGATAACAAAACAATCAACACCATTATGCGAGTAGACCACGGATATTAGAACGTCAAGGTCATCGTTTACTTGGTGTATTACAAAAATACCCTGGGTGGTCCTATTTTTTACCTAGCAAATTCAACTTATGACTATATATATAAATCTTATAATGGAGCTTAAACTATATCAAGTTATATCCTATCAAGGATGTAAAAGCTCTTGTTATAAGACGAATCAACTATCAAGTGCATATAAAACTGTTAGTTCATGTGATGATGTGAATATTAAGAATCTTTTATATCATAAAAGAATTAAATCATTTCGGAGTGACTTTGCAAAATTCTTCTCATTGAAAGAAAAATAGATCAATTGGAGAGCTCGATTTTGCCACGTACGCAAAATCAAACGACGTAATCGGTTAATAAAAAGTCAAAATTGAATTAATTTTGGTCAAACTTCAATAAATTTGGTGAAGAAATTTGGTTGAGAAAAAAACACAAAAAATATTTATGTCAAATTTGTGAAAACAACAACTTAAACAAAGATGAAGTAATTAATAAAACTTTAATGGTTGAATTTTAAATAAAATATATAGAGTTAAGTGTAAAATTACAAGTTTTCATTAAAAAAAAAAAAAAAAAAAAAAACTTTATACCCCCTATACTTTATAATATGAATTTTGTTTAAAATGACATGAGTATTAGTATTAGTTTCAGATTTCATCTATTAAAATTATTAAATTTTGTAAATATACGTTAAATATTTTTTAAAACTAATATTAGTTTTAGACTTTCATCCATTAAATATTTATTTGCTATCTACGTTAAATAAAGACTCGTGTTATTTTATTTTAAAATTTTAATTTATGCGTACACAAGCTTGAATATTAAATGTCGCTAAACTATTATTAACAGAAATATAAATATCAAATATAAGCACGGATTACTGTGATATGAAAATAAATATACGCTATTGTACTTATTATAATAATAAAAGTATTAGATACTTATAATAATAAAAACAATGTTGTGGAAAAATAGGGGGTTGCATAGTTTTACCGATTTATCATTTTAAAATTACGGTTTCAAAAACTTTGGATCCGAGTTTACGTGAGGTCAATCAACAACAATATGGACACTCAAGAGAATGGGCAACTACTAATAACTATGAAATAAAGAATGCAAAATAAATGTAAAGAGTTAGAACGATGGCACCGTGATTTATCGTGGTTCGGTAACGAAGCTCCTCTTAGCCCTACTCCACTCCTCGAGTACCTAACTCGAGAGTTCACTTCACTATGTCAACAAGCTCCCTTCAGGTGGGGAAAACCGTACACGGTCACTTATATCGATTTCTGACACTATGCTAAATGTCGAGTTCTAATCTAGCTAGAACCAATCTCAACATGATCTACCCGATCTTCACATAAACTACACAATCAACACCCGATCTACCCGATCTAGACACGATCTGACCGATCAACAGAACAACTACACAATATATAAAATCCACACAATCAACTCGATCTATCTAATCACACAACTACACAAGATTAAAGATGATGGGCTTGATGTATGCTAAAATACAACAAGGAAATAACCAATGTTGCTAATGCACTAACTATATTAAGACATTTGATATCTTGATGAATGCAAGTGTTCTTCTCTTGCACTTAGAATGAAACAATGTTTGGATCACTTCAGAATGAAATCAAACAAGTTTATGATCAAAGAAATGTGACTAATGTGTGTGGAAAGAATGACAGAAAAATCCAGTGCAAAGAGGTGAGTGAAATGTGATAAATGATCCATTATTTATAGGACAAAAATCTGGGCGTCTAACCGATAAACCAAATTATATATTTTATATACATTAATATGCCAACACCTCTCAGTTTTTGTTTAGCTAACCAAACGATATATTTCATTTCTTAGCATGTAGGCATTTGGCTAAAAAGTCAATGTAGGACTAAAAACTTAACAGCAAACTCTTTGTAAGTATGACTGAATCAAGAAAAATTTAGGTGCTACCAGCTTTTTGATTGTGGAATTCTTCAGCATGTTGTAACTTCTGGCACCTGTTACATCAATTGCTAAGTTATGTTGAAGCTTTGACATGCCTTGAGTCAATGTCTCTTCCGCTTGCTTATACATTTGCCTAAAACTCTTAACCTTAATTTACGAGCTATGTATCTACTATTTTTTTGCAACATGTATTATGTATATTAGTATAATACAATCTACTGTGATGAGTTTAACAATTTAAGTTACGCGTTAACTAAAGTAAAACTACAAAAACCAGGTTGCACTCAATTGTGCCAAAACCAACTTTTGCTATAACTGTTTTAGAGCATACCACGGTTGTACCGATTTGATTTACATTTTTGTTCTTTGTATGTACACTTAGTTTTTAAATTATTTTGGAAATTGTAGTGACCAAATATCAAACTCAAAGATCCCTGCTACATATTACCAAAAAGATATTTTACAACAAAAATTTAGTCAAACAACATCATAGTAGAGTAGAATTTGATTAGTAACTATGATACTCGCAGATTAACGTGTTCTCTGAAGCCTTTGTTGTTCATTTTTTCTCTAGATTTTGCAATTTAACTTCACCAGAGATCGTGCATACGTTTTGGAATGACTATGTGACACATAAGGAGTCTTTCTAGAGGAGAATAACCTTCACCAACCACGTCTCTTCGCAATCTACATTTACAAAGTGTAGAATTGGCTAATATAAGGACCAGTTTAATACGACCTTCTGGAATAGCCTTTGATGGGAACAATTCAGTAATGTAATCCATCAAGACCTTAACCCGATAAACATTTAATCCAAACATGGGGTATGTTTGGCGAAATGAGCTGGGGCTGGGCTGAAGCTGGAGCTGGGGCTGGGGCTAGAGTTGGGGCTTATATTATAAGCCGAAATTAAAATTTGTATTTTTATAAACTTGTTTGGCAAATGGGCTGGTAGTGGGGCTTGTTATTGCAAAATTACTAAAAATGACATAATTAAATGAGTTTTTGTATATGTTAGATATTTTTGTGGGTAAATAAGTAATTTATTCTTCAAAAGCCCCGGGCTTAAGTTTGTAGCCTTTTTTATGGGGCTAAAGTTTTTAGCCGGCTTATTTTATAAGCCTTTTCATAAGACCCATGACAAACGAGACTTATTTAATTAGCCGGCTTATTTTATAAGCCCAAACCCCGTAAGCCCCTTAAAAGCCCTCCCCAAACATACCCATGGAGTGTGGTATTTAAAATAGAATCAATATCATCTTTCTTGTTAAGTACTGATAGTTAACTTCAAATTTGTACTTCTCATGTGAATTTATTCTAAGCACTCGAATGCATACATTCGCAACTTGACCCACATCCTCCAAATGATAAGATAGGAAAAGAACTTGAATGTAATTGATTATAGTAGAACCAAAAGATATTTCACCAGATAAATGAGAAACAACAATGACTTTATAGCGTTCTAAGACCGCCACAAGACAAGACGACTTTCTATACAAAATTTGTAAGAATTAATGAAATCAATGGAGCTCGTTCTTGTGCGCAGTGAATGATTTACTACCCTCAAAAGAAAATCCATCTTTAAAGATCATGAGAATTGTAGGAAGACCGGTGTTCATGGTGTTCATTAGTTTATATTCTTTTAAAATGGTGAAATTGATTTAAATTTGGGTTTCTTTTTTGAATGTCCATGGTGTTCATTAGTTTGGGTTAAAAGTAATTGTAGGAAGATAAGAGGGTAAAATAGTCATTTCGCAGGGGTTAGAAGAGTGACTAACGAGATTTTCTAACGATCGTTAGGCCGAGGGTTATAATTTGCAGGGAAACATGCACAGTAGTGGTATGATTTGCAAAAATATATTTTCAGTGGCATAACTTATGAATCGGGTATTATTACTCAGGGACATTTTTTAGAGTTTACTTTAAAAAAGAATTTTAATGTTCATTAGTTAAGACTCAAAATAGCAAAAAACAATCACAGATAAAAAAAAAGAAAGGCACTTATCAACATATGATGACTTTATAGATATTTTAATTTGTGTTTATATTTTAGAGGATCACATCTCATAAAAACAATGCATGGTAGAACATGACAAATGCTCTAAATAAGGCTTCAATGTATTACCACTTTTTATGTACTCAAGTAGAGTAGTAGATGCACGTGTGAGTCTTGTTTGATCAACCCAGGTAAGCCCATATATAAAGCATATACAACTCTCAATTGGATAGTGAAGATATATCCAACCAAACGGCTACAAGCTATCCTCTGAAATTCTAGTGTTCTAGATGTTTGTAACGTATATTCCGATCACTTTTAATTTTTTATGTTGACAATTCTTGAAGACTCTTGACTTATGCAGAACTTTTCGCAGTTACATAAACTACGTGTATGACATCTAATATTTTCACGAGTTGTGTTTTACCGCTTCGTAAATAAATGAAACGATGCAGAATTCCACTTCTCGTGCATCGCCAGTTAATAAAAGCCGCTATGTAAACAAATGAAACGATGCGGAATTTTACTTCTTGTGCATCACCAGTTAATAAAAGTTAACGTATATGGTCCCTTCTTGCTAGTTGAGTCTCATTTTAAATCAACTAAAATGATAAACAAACTCTCTACAGCTCAACTAGACAATTTATTTCTAACATGTCATATGGAGCAACAATTTAGGAACCATAAGTATGATGTTTCATATCATCAGTATGCTTTTACTTGTAACATCTGTCCCGAGTTTTAAAATGAAAGACAAGAAGATAAGACACAAATAAGCAAAAATACATAGAGGAATGCAATACCGTGTTCCCGAGTTTAGAAGAGAGAATAAAAGAAAACATATGATTTTACAATAATAACATTTGTTGCATATAAAATTTATGTTTTATTTTAAGACATTTAAGTCATTGTTTTGGTAAAAAAAAAAGTTTCCTGATATACTTTCCTACCAAATAATTTTTTGGGAAGGAAGTAAAGGGAAATTTAAGCAAATTCCATCTCCTCTTCTCTCATGAAAAAACTTAGGAACACAAATTTATTTTGTTTTCTTCCCACATCTTTTTTCTTTCTTTCAAAATTAAAACTCGGGAAAGCAGTGTTAAAAATAACGTATATAACTAGCGCTCATGAACCATGGCCTAATGGATCATAATAATTTGGAGGTTTTAGCAACTTGGTACAGTTTTGCTTTCACCTTGTTTATTTCAAAGTTGAGAACAATTCATTCAATGACTTAAGAAAGCCATGATACTGTAGTCGTTCATGTATTTGCAAGTCATAAGTAACAAGTAGCTCTAACAAAGGATAGGTCACAAAACATAAATAGCGAGTTGCATAAATTATGATGACTGAACATAGAATATTTAGAGGTGTTGCGAAAATAAATATGCAGCGAGATATGGATAGGACAAGTCTAAAACACAACATTACAAACTTGTTAGCATTTTTACTTAAGTTGAAGCAACATAAACGCTACAAATGACAATATAAACCACCTAAACATGAATGTTAAACTTGTACGCATTTCTACTCAAGTTGAAGCAACAGATATACTACAAATGAACACACAATCGACCTATTAAACCATCGCCAAAGAGCACAAACAATCCATGTTAAAAAGAATTAAACAAACGACCAGACTCAACACATCCTCATTTGTTTTTCCAGTAACACTAAAATTCAGCACAACCTAAGTTGAAGGTACAGCTGCAAAAACCATCCTGTGGTTTGTTCAATGTTAAAAAGAATTAAACAAACGACCAGACTCAACACATCCTCATTTGTTTTCCCAGTAACACTAAAATTCTGCACAACCTAAGTTGAAAGTACACCTGCAAAAACCATCCTGTGGTTTGTTCATTTTGACGGTAATCATCCATTATACTGTCAAAATGAACAAAGAGCGCACAAATGGTTTTCACAATTAACTCTTAATCTAATATATGCCACATAAATCAACTGAGCAAAACAATAGAGATATAAACCAAGTTTGCTACTGAAACAACAATTACAAGTTCTAGATTATGGCAAACCAAAAGCCGCTAACCTACATGACAGTAAGTAGTAATACATTTGGGATACTACCAAGTATTCTATGTAACTCCAAATTTTGGATACTACGGAGTAAAACTTATTACAATCATATGCTAACCTACATGACAGTATGACACTAGTAAGCTCAAAATACCAGCGAACTAAGCTGAAGCCATTCATGAAAGAATTGTGGCATACCAAAAGAACAGAACTAGCCAAATTTATCTACAAACACTTGCATAAGAATAAACATGACGCCCCTCTTGAGAACTAATACAAGTTTCAACCTACAACTCACTAATTCAAACTAGTAAGTTGGCTACACCAATGACTCACAAGCGGAGTGAGTGGCATTGCAATCTGACACTAAATACCAGAAAATAATTCACATAACAAATATTAAATTTTAATTCAATAGTAGATACTGCTATTGCAATTCATTTCACCTCCATATGTTGTAAAATCAACAGACAAAACTTGTGAAGCAAATGTACGATCATCAAGTACTGAAATTAAGAACTGAAAACATAAGGTTCCAACATAAACTATAAGACATGATAAACCTAAACAAAGCACCGATTCAGGAATACAGCATTTAAACCCCAAAACAAACTTGAGTAGAGATTTACTTAGATCTCTGCCTCATCTTTCGGCGCTTCCTCTTCAACCTCCTCATTCTCTTCTTCTTCCACTGTATCACAACAACAATATCCACACATCAGTTTAAATTAAACCAAAAAATGGATGCATATGTGACAGGTAAAAAAATCATCAAACAAAAACAAATAAAAATGAAGTAAAATGTTACAAACATAATACATTGTATACATAAAACAGGTTTAACTACATATAGAAACAAAAAGCAGAAACAAGTTAAAGGGGTGCTTGGCATTATTTTATTTTCTGTTTTCTGCTATTTTTAAAGCAGAACACCTAAAGCTTAACAGCTTATTTTTTGGTAAGCAAGTAAGAAGTTAATTTAACTGTAATTTCTCTTTTACAAGGATAGGTACTCACATATAAAAAGTTAGAACTGTGGACTTGAGACTAAAATAGGATAATATTGTAAATTCCATCCATCTTCCCTTCCCTCATTTTTATAAAATTTCTTTAAATCACAATATCTTTTATACCAACACATGTACACATCGCCTAAAATCGCTAAAAAATTTGATAATTATCAAAACAATGCTAGTACTTAGGGGGTGTTTGTTTAAGCTTATATGCGGGCTTATGAGCTTATTTGTTTTGTTTTTTTTTTGCTTATATTTCATAAGCCCCAATTTTCCAGCTTATTTTGAAACTTGTGAGCTTATCTAAGTTTATGACAAAACTTATATAAGCCCACAAGTCTTACAATAAGACAGAAATTTGGAGCTTATGAAATATAAGCCAAAAAACAAATAAGCTCATAAGCCCACATATAAGCTTAAACAAACACCGCCTTAACTAGCAACCATTTATAAATAAAGTGGATTTAAAATTTTCAACAACTTACTATTTACTAAAGAATCATAACATTTTTTTTTTACCAAATCCAAACGCCATTTTAGGCAGGTTTTTAAAATAAACAATAAGCAACCCCAAAACACCCCATATATCAAATTATTTCAAACAAAACAACATATAGCAAACTAATAACATATTACCACAATACTCAAAAAAGTTGTACAATATATAACAGCATAATAATAACTAACGGTAAAGAAATAAAAAAGAAGCAATCTGACTAAAAAAAATACAATAACAATAAAAATAAAATGAGATGTGATGGTTGTAATGAAGAATTTACCTTAGCCCTCATGGTGACGAATGAAAAGTTGCAAACAGTGCAGGTGACGGAGACTTTTGTGGTGGGTTTTGCAACGGCGGTTAATGAGGCGGTGAAATGGAATATATAGTGGATGAAACCCTAGGTATATAGTGGTATTCATGGGTTTGGGAGTTGGGCTTGGCTCATTGTACTCTGGGCTAAAATTGGTTCTGGATTTTGATTTCTTTGGTAAGCCCATTTCTTTAAAGACAATTTTATTGTCTTATAAAAATATTATTATAAAAACAAAATTTTTAAGAAGACTTTAGTGGTAGACCACTTGAGCTCTTTAAAAAAAACAGTAAGAGCTCAAACCCCACTATGCATATTTAAGAGTTATCGAGGAATGGTTAAAAACAGTGAGAAATATCACGGTTAAGTCGCGTACATTTGAGTCAAAGACTCACGCTCCTGAATAAGAAATACCTCATTCTTTAATCCTTTACAAATGTTATTAGAATGTTACGGAGTATTTTTTTAAATATACAAAACGGTTTAGAATGGCGTGCATCTATTTTGTGACTATAAATACAATCTCGATGTCGAATCAGTTTTGCTACTCCTTCCGTCCAAAAATTTAAGTCCATATTGACTTTAAATCCAACTTTGACCATAATTATTTATGTTTTTATTATATAATATTTGATGAAAATTATATCATATGAAAATACATTTAAAACTCAATCTATTTATATATTTTGTATTAAGTATTACATACAAAAATATTTAAAGTAACAGTTGGATTAGAAAAGTCTTGGACTTAAATTATGAGACGAAGGTAGTACATGTTATATATTGTTGGTGGGCATGAGTAACACGACATCAATTAATCGAGCAACATTAAAACAACTATTTTAAAAGTACTACATGTGTCAAATTTTTAAGTTAATTGCGCAGTAACATTAGGGTGGCAATTCGGGTCGGGTTCGGGTTGGCGGGTTCGGGTTGTCAGGTTGGCGGGTCAGAAAACCCCAACCTGAACCTGACCCATTTAAATCATCAGGTCACCTATGTCAACCCTAACCTGTTTACACGTAACCCGAACCCTAACCTGTTTACACGTAACCCGAACCTGACCCATTTAACCCGTATATATACTTAGGTTGACAGGTTAAATAGGTTACATGAGTTGAATATGTTAAACGGTTTCGCGTTGACCCATTTAATCCGTTTTATATATAAAAGTTAGCACATTACACGAGTTAAATGGGTTAAACGGGTTAGTGGGTCGACCCGTTTAACCCATTTAACCCGTATAATTAAATATAAATAATTTTTAATTAAGAAAAAAAACTTAAACGGGTTGGCGGGTCGACCCGTTTATTTTATTCCCAACCCGAACCTGACCTGTTTAATAAACGGGTTAGATATGTCGACCCAAACCTGACCCACAATCTATTTAGCTCAACCCGAACCTGTTAATTTTCGTGTCGGTTTCAGGTCGGGTTTCGTGTCGGGTCAGAATTCAGAAATTGCCACCCCTAAATTAACATGCACATTCTTACTGACTTTTTTGAAATTTTGAAGAAGAGAAATGCTTTTTTCCTATGCGCTTAGCAAAAGACTACTTTTAGTCATTTTCTTTATTAAATCATTAGATCTTTATCTAATGTGCGATTACGTGTCGAATAGATTTTATCTTCGTTGTATTGTTTGTAGATAAAAAAAATTATGATAATGAAGAAAGAACTAAAAGACGTGTAACTCAAGGTCCTATGTCTTCATCCAAAACGCTCATAAGTGGTAATGTTGACTAGCTTATACACACGTTTAAACGAAATGCTCATAAGTGTTTGGTTAACTTATACAAAGTTACAAATATACATTCTGCTTGATGAAGTATAATTCAGAATATCACATGGAGGAAGGAATATGCTAAAGAAGAAAAAGAGACTAGCCCATCACATACATATCTCATACCGTATTAGCCATGCGGGTATGCCTGTATCGCATAACTTATCCACTACTTTATATGTATGCGGTCTTGTTGATATAAAGACAATACCAATAATAATTTTAGTGGTCAATCAACATCATCTTAAAGTTATGAAAAGTGCATCCAATCTTGTGTCTGGATTTCCTCTTATCCACAAACAATTTATGACATTGTGGGCTACCTGCCATAAAGTTCAAAATGTTTATCATACAACACAAAAATTCATACATGTCGACATTTCTTCTTCGAAACTGTATATAAATTATATTTTTGAGAAGAATATGATGCTTTTGGAAACACCACCAAAATGGTCCAAGTCGTCATACACTAATGTCCTTGTAGAGAGTCTCTCGGGTTCTAATAATAATGTATATTTTAGTCAAAGACTTGTAAATCTAAACATGAAAAATACTATCCATCGACGTGTTTAGAATGATGCTTTTGCCACTTGCTAAACTTAGGCAATATGTTAAAAATATTTAAAATAAATTGATACAATTATAACAACGTTATCTTAAAAAGTATTTTCAATGGACCAATTTTAGGTCAATTTAAGCTATACAAATACTCTAACTTATACGTTTCATGACTTTATCATGATCCTGATCCTGATTATGTCCATATTATATTAGATCTTTAACATTTTGTGTAGTTACATATTTACACAAATAGTTAAATACCAACATCATACAATCAAGTCAAAATTTTGAGTTGATTACAACACATGTGATAAATGCGGGTAAAGGGATTATACCCGGTACACATGTGATAAATGTAAGAGGTATATGATGTGAATGATTTGATTGATTGAATATTACAGACAAATGAAAGAGTACATATACGAACATTACAAGAGCTATTTAGGGTAAGCCCACTAATCAAGCTAATCCTAATAACTTTGTAATTATCCATACATGTACAGAACTTATCCACATAATATACGGTTAATACTCCCTCGCAGTCAGAGCGGCGAAAGCTCTGACTGGAGAATAAAAACTAATAAATAATAAAGTAAAACTAACAAATAATTGTTGAAAAAGACATTCGACAGCAAGCGAAATCGCATCTTCAAGCAGCAACATACATAAACATGCAATAAACCAGATAAATCAAAGTATCTGTACCAAACAGGATAAACCAAAGTATTCTGACCAAATGAGATAAACCAAAGTATCTCTTACCAAACATGATAAACCAAAGTATCATGACCAAACAGGATAACCCAAAGTATCTCCTACAACTAAAACAAACGGGATAACCCAAAGTATCCCCTACACTAAAACAAAGGAAATTACAACTAAAACTCATGCACTTACATAAAAAAAGATGAGAAAACAAAAGTTGGTTCTAAAACTTCAACCCCCAAAGAACCTTTCAAACAAACGGGCCGTGTTTTTCCCTAGAAAAACATAAAGATCTACCGCACAAATAAACATCAAAACATGGGTGGGGTTTATTATAACACTTACAGAGGTTAAGGTTTAAAGGGAGCCCTCCGAACCTTCGGCGTGTAGCCGGTGACGAAAGAGTTTAGGTTTGTTAGAATCGGTTGACAAAGGCTCTCTGCTACCATGTAAGAGATATATGATATGAATGATTTGATTGATTGAATATTACAGACAAAATGAAATAATACATATAGAAACATTACAAGAGCTATTTAGGGTAAGCCCACTAATCAAGCTAATTCTAATAAATTTGTGATTATCCACACATGTATAGGACTTATCCACGTAATAATACGATTAACAATAAATGCATACGCCAACTATTTGTAGATTTATTTATTTATTTATGACCAAGTTGAGTCAACACATACTTAAATAATATATATATATATATATATATATATATATATATATATATATATATATATAGTGTATCTTTATTTTCAGAACCCTGTTAAGTGCGAGAACTGCGAGAACTCTAATTTTGCATTAGAAAACATGCATGTTCATATAAAACATGTATGTTTTCTTACATACACCTTAATACACATACATGCATAACATACATGTTCATATAAAAACATGTTAAGTGCAACAAATCAATGCAAAATGCTTTTATTTTTAGAACCATATTAAGTGCGGGAACTGCGAAAACTCCAATTATGCATTAAAAAACATGCATGTTCATATAAAACATGTATGTTTTCTTACATACACCTTAATACGCAGGCATGTGTATTAAGGTGTATATAAGAAAATATAAATGTTTTATGTGAACATGCATGTTTTCTAATGCAAAATTGGAGTTCTCGCAGTTCCCGCACTTAACAGGGTTCTGAAAATAAAGCCCCCTATATATATATATATATATATATATATATATAGGGGGCTATTCATGTGAGAAATCTAATTTTTGTGAGAACGCGAGAACTAATCTTACCCACTCATTTTATCCTTTTTAAACTTTGATCTAATGGCTATTATTAGTTAACTATTTTTTTTGAAAAATTTCAAAAAATTTTCAAAAAAATTTCGAAAAAATTTCAAAAAAATTCAAAATTTTTTTTTGAAAAATTTTCAAAATATTTTTTGAAAAATTTTCAAAAGATTTTCGAAAATTTTTTAGTTAAATTTTCGAATTTTTTTTTCACATGTGACGGATTTTTTTTCACATGTGACGAAAAAAAAATTTACATGCGACGAAATTTTTTTTTCACATGTGACGATTTTTTTTTTCAAACGTGACAAAAAAAATTTCGTGAAAATTTCCAAATTGTTTCTCACATGTGACGAAATTTTTTTTTCACATGTGATGAAATTTTTTTTTCACATGTGACGAAAAAAAAAATTTACATGCGACGAAATTTTTTTTTCACATGTGACGAATTTTTTTTTCACACGTGACAAAAAAAATTTAGTGAAAAAAAAAATTTCAGAAAAAAAAAATTTCGGAAAAAAAAATTTTGAAATAAATTTTTTCGGAAAAAAATTCGGAATTTTTTTTTTTCGAAAAAAAAAAATTCAGAAAAAAAAATTTTAGAAAATTTTTTTTTCGAAAAAAAATTTTTAGAAATTTTTTTTTTCGAAAAAAAATTTTTAGAAATTTTTTTTTTCGAAAAAAAATTTATAGAAAATTTTTAAAAAAAAAAAAATTTACAAAATTTTTTTTTCGAAAAAAAATTTTTTGGAAAAAAATTTTCGAACAAATTTTTTTTTGAAAATTTTTTTTTCGAAATTTAAAAAAAAAAAAAAAAAAAAAAAAAATTCGAAAAAAAATTTTTCGAAAAAAAAAATTTTTCGAAAAAAAAAAAATTTCGAAAAAAAAAATTTTGAAAAAAAAATTCGAAAAAATTAAATTTTCAAATTTTTTTTCGAAATTTTTTTGAAAATTTTCGAAATTTTTTTTAACTAATATTAGCCATTAGATTAAAGTTAAAGGAAGTTAAAATGAGTGACTAGGATTGCTTCTCACGTTCTCACAAAATTTAGGCTTCTCATTTAAACGCTTCACTATATATATATATATATATATATATATATATATATATATATATATATATATATTTATTTATTTAAAAGCTATTTAAATTAATATGTATAGAGCCACATTTTGTATAACGGCGTTTAGCTACACATACACACAGTGTAAGATTCGGGTTTTAGGTTCGGGTGTGTGTTTTCTATGTGTGGCTCACTCGTCACATCCCCCTCATCATTTGTGTAATAAACATTTTTAACAAATGGTTAAAACGTATTCTTGAAAAGGAATTGATTTGCACACTTTGAAAATTGATTGGGACACTCCATCTGTGCATTAAATACTTGTACAGTATTAAAAACTGTGATTCAATTATTTGTACCTTGAGTGTGCAAATAACTTTTGTGAGTATGCAAATCATTAGTCTTCTTGAAATCATGTTGTCACTACAACTACTACTATATTATCCTTATCAATCAGCAACCTCAAACAAAGACTCGACACCATGGTGTCGCACTTCTAGCTCAAAAACAAAAACAAATCTCAACCAAACACTTTTTCGAGTACCCCAAAATCATTTGGAATAAACCTATAAACCAATTTTATTCCTTTGGATATAACCAAATAATGATGCAAAGGCTGACGTCACCAACTTGGTCCATTTGGGACCCAATCCCATTCACACGCCATGTGTAATAACCCGACCCCACAAACACACACAAACTAACCCATAAAACACCCTTTTTCTTGATTCTTGATTCCAATATCCAAAAATGTCAAATACTAATCTTTACACAAAACCGTGAAAAACCCACTTGTAATTTGATAAAACTCCATCTGGGCATCAATCAAAATCATAAATTTTGGTGTAGTTAGTGAGATAATAGTAGTATAATGGGAACTGGGTCATCATTAAACCTTGTAGGATCATCATCATCATCAAGTAGTGAAGATGATGTGGCAGGTGGTCAATTGTATGTTTGTTTAGAGATGGAAGATTATAGTATAAAAGGAGACCTTGTTCCTCATGTTTATGGTTCTGTTCCTCTTGTTGGTTCTTGGGATCCTCAAAAAGCTGTATAACCTTTTTTTCCCCACTCTTTTTAATCCTTGTTTTAGTACTGTACTTGTTTTATGATTCTGATTATTGGGTTATGTTTATATTACAACTTTATTGTTAGTTTATTCTTAAACTGAGTGTTTTCCACTCGCGTAACTGGCCCTGTCCGCGGTCTACTCCTGACATATCAAGTACCATATTTGCCATGTTCAGCATTTTCCCATAAATGAAACAGTAAATGGTTAAGTATATATTTGACATAGATGATATTCGCGACTTCTAGGTCATGGTTAATGTATACTTACATAAATGATCGTCGCGACTTCTAGGCTATGTTTAGCATTTTTCCTTAAATGACGCAGTAAGTGGTTAACTATATTTTTACCTTATTTGATAGTTGCGACTTCTAGGTCACGGTTAAATAATAAATGATACAGTAAAACGTAAACTGTTAAGTGTTAACCATAGTCTTAGGGGTTAGGGCTATGTTTAGCGTTTTTCTTGATTGTTTGATCATGCATTTAGCTTCATTTACGATTATATATAAGGGTTGTTTGGGATTGCTTATTGCATTTTGATATAACATATAAAATGATAGTAAACAAGTTTTTGGGTGTTTGGGACTGCTGATTCGAACTGCTTTATCTCAATATGTGGGAGTGAAATAAGTTTTTTTGAATGATCTGAACACTTTATCTCTAAAATCAATTAAGCAGATTAGAAGTTTCGGTAAGCAATCCCAAACACCCCCTAAAACCGCTTACTGCATCTTGATATCTGAGGGTGTCTAAGATTGTCTGAAACCGCTTATCTCATTGTTTATGAGTGAATATATCAGTTCTGAGTAATTAATTTGATAGTTGCTTAGTCATTATTTCCGAAAGTATAAGCAATACCAAGCAACCAAATAATCTACTTTGATACCATGTTCGTAATTTTGCATTTTTTTTGCATCAGCTTGCACTGGAGCGCGAGTCAAGCTCAATGTGGCAATTGAGTTTTGTTGTCTCTCCAAATCACGGTATTTTTTGCTTTCCCTGCCTTTTATTTTGTTTTTTGTAATTACCTAATAATCACTTCATCAGAGCCGATATGTTTCACAAACAGAGATCAATGTGGTTGCCAATCTTGTGAGTTATTATGATTTATGTTTTTCGGATAATAAAATATGTAACAACATTGAAGTTTATACTTGATTGATCAATTTCCGCTTGCAACTAGTATCAAGTACCATGGTGTGTAATGTTAATTGAAATAAGAAATGACGATTTTAATTACAGAAGTTGAGTTAAGGGGGTGGTTGGACGTAAATGTTTAAAGTGAGTGTCTATTATTTCACGTTGATAAAGAGAATCATATAATGAGTTGTAGTAAAGCGCACTGTAATAGTGTTTGGATGTGTTTATGTTGTTTGAAGTGTTAAGAATCACATAATAGACTTTGTATTGTCTGGCAAGTTGGATTATGTAAGAAGTTGACTAAATGACTTAAAAGGACATACCTGTCAAAAAAGAGCCGTATTAATATTCATATTTGACCCTAAAATAATAAAATTGATCAGAAACAAAAGCAGTTTACATGAATACAAAACCCCTTACATTGCCTCATTACGCAATTGGAGGATGGTTGCTTAATAAAATTACTAATAACTACTAATTTCTGTTATGCTTTTAGAAACATTGGACTTTAAGTTCTTATTGAAGTCGAAGGATAACAATGAACCATGCATAGTGGAGGAGGGTCCAACCAGGCAGTTCATGGGTGGGACCTTGCAAGGAGTCACGAGGTTGGCTTTGTTTAGGCCAAATGCTGATGAGATTCTTGAGTACAGGGTGTGTATTAAGGCTCATAGAGTTTCACCCTTTGACCTTGCTGCCAGTTGGAGAGCTTATCAAGAAAATCTTGAACCCTCAACGGTTCGTGGGATTTCTGATGTTAGCATAAACACATTCCCTGAGGATAGCGAGGTATGTTTTTAACATTTGTATAATATATTAATAAACAGTTATCTGATTATTACACTTCAAATTCTCTTAGTGTTAGAGGATACACTAAAACTATGTATCTACCAAAAGTTTATTGATTACGAAGTACTTTTTTATACAATCACAACTTTCCAATATTTAGTACCATTAAAATTTATAAGTGACTATCACAACACTTAAGGCAGTATTATGTTTTTTAAAGCATGCATATATGTGTTTGGAAAGATTACTTGATTATTATACTCTAAGCCGCAATAGTTGTCTTTCATTTTGGTAAGTGTTAAATTACTTTTGATTATGCTTATCCAAGGGTAGAGAAATATTAATTACATTTCCTAATTTGTCTTGAACTCAATAATACAATCAGAAAATTTTAAACATTTTAAACCATCAAAAGTGGTTATTACAACTTCATATAGTGCACACATATATGCGTTCTGAGAGTGATTATCTGATTATTACACTTCGTGCAAGAGTAATCAATTTCTAGTGTTTGGATAACCATTATATTTTCTTTTATTTACTTGGATAATAAGAATTTGCTAAACCCTATGCACCATCAAGTGTGGTTATTACAACTTTTAAGCAGCAAAAACACACCCAGGCACTCTCCTGCACCATGTTTTGTTGTAGTTAATTACATTACTCAACAATTCATAATCACTGTTCATATGCTCGTTATCAACATGATATAAAAGTTTTGTTTGTACATAATTTTACTCAGAATGGCTCTTCACCAACTTTGGATCTTGATCTTGAACAATACTTGGTCCCTATTCCACCAACTTCTGTAGTATACGCCGCTAATTTGACGGAAAATCCAAGTTCAATGAAGCATGCCACCGGGTCTACCAATGGTGTTGATGGTAGTGCGAGCGTTTTCATCAACCCGCTTTCAAGTATTGAGGTTACTCTTTCTCTTATAATTATATATTATATTTTATGTAGTTGTGAACATGAAATCGTGTACATGTGGTAGTTCTTCTGGAGCTCTACTCTATGTTATCAGTCCCACTTATTTAAAAAAAGTCAACTTTTGCTACCATATTTCTTGATCAATGTTCTATTTGGTATGGTTGACTTATGGTACTAAACTAACTGAATTTTCACCAGATGACATTGTTATAATATCTGATGAATGGTACTCCCTACATTCAGTAAAGTTGCAATGTGTGATGATAATAGTAGAGCCAAAATATTTATGAAGGGGAAGCATTTAGTAGTTCAGGCATGTACATGGAAAGTTTAAACGGCCTATAATTACAAAAAATAAAAGGGGAGGGGGGGGGGGGGGGCACGCTTTTGTCACTGTCGCTGAGTACTAGTAGAGGTGGAAAAATGGCCGTGTTTAGTAATTCGTACGGGCTGGATGACTTGAAACACTGTTTGTCCATTTTTTATATTTAAACAATGATGGAGTCAAAATATGATCAATGGAATGGAATAGTCTAAGATGCTTAATAGCTCCAACAAGCTCAAAAGCCATTGCTTCTTGCTTTTGAGCCCAAGCCTATAATCTAGTATTTTTATGTAACGATTTAAGGGATGCATTAAAATACATTTGGGTGCCTTTTGACCCAATTTCTTTTGTGCTATTTTTTTGTGACCCCTTTCATTTGTTAGAGATAAAAAGCCGACATCATAAGTAAATGGATCTTGCCACCTCAACCGCATAGGATGATTTTGTTTTTGTCAGGTTATACATCATCTCTCTAATATTGATGTTAACCACACAATTGGCTATGTTATATGAACAGGAACGGGAAGCTGAAAGCCCTGAAACGGAAACTGTTGTCTTGCATGATGCCGCTAAAGTAGACAATACTCCAGGCATGGTTGAGTCGAAATCCATGGGTACGTCTTCACCAATACAGAGGCACAACAGTGAGAAAAGAATTTACATAGATAGAGGTGTGGGAGCTTCTCCATTAGTTAAATCCGCTAGTGAAACCTGCTTGTCGGATTCAGAAGCCAAGGTTTGTATAACTTTATATCCTTACATTTTTAGGGCACTTTTCGTCTTTTAACTTTGTTACATGTGAAACTTATAGAACTCAATGCCGGCTGCTGCTGGAGCTGTTGCAGCCGCAGCAGTTGCTGATCAAATGCTTGGACCCAAAGAAGATATGCATCTGGCTATTGTCTTGGTAATCTTGTCATTTTTTTGTGGTTCAGTACCTTTCTCGATTCTTGCTACTAGAGGTGGCAAAATGTGCGGGTTGGTACCAATTCAAAATGGGTGATCTTTTCGTACGGTTTGGGTTGATCCAAGAAATTATTTATTTAAAATTCTCAATTTTGTATTCAAAATCTTGTATCATTTCAATAATCATAATTATTAAGGGAATTAATGCAGTAAAAATACACATTCAATGACTTTTGCCAAGTTTGGTTTTTAGTTAACTTTTACAAGCAAATTGTTTGTTCTGTTGGAGACAAAAAATGACTCTAGTCGATCTATAATTCTATATATGAGTCAATATAGCCACTTCTTTATGAGAATAACATTTCTAAAGTTTGGTTATAATGGTAGGTCGGGTTGCCAGCTCGTGGAAAAACTTTTACTGCTGCTAAACTTACAAGGTATCTCCGTTGGTTGGGTCATGACACTAAACATTTCAATGTTGGAAAGGTAATTACTTTCTAAAATTATATGTTTCAACTATCCATTTGAACCTATGGAAGTAAGGGAAATAGTCTGATAAGTTTTTTTCTTTCTGCAACAGTATCGGCGGCTTAAACATGGAGCTAACCTGGTACATCTGATTTTCTGGAGACTTGCTTTACAGATCTATTTATTTTTTCTGATTCTGATACAACTCAAAAAGTGAAAAAGTGAGATTGTAGCTATTCTAGCAATAATATTGATAGAACCTTATGATTGATGCAGACTGCTGATTTTTTCCGAGGTGACAATACAGAAGGTATGGAGGCTCGGAATGAGGTGAGTTTCCATTAAAAAAAAGTTTTTTTGAGGTGTAAAAGGGCTTTAGTTGACACTGATTCATGCTAAAAATCTTAATTTTTATTTATTTATTTTTGCAATAATCACATGTATGGTTCATATTTATTGGAATTTAAATTTGCTTACAACATGAAATTTTAAACCACATGCTGAGAAATATATCTACCTAAGCATCTATAAAATTCATTTACTATTTAAACGCTATATGGGTATACTGTATTAACATGTTTCTTTGCAAATAGTTTTAATACATCACGTGCTACTAGGTAGCAGCTCTGGCAATGGATGACATGATAGCGTGGATGCAAGAAGGTGGCCAAGTGAGTATTGTTATAATCTTAAATCTTTTGAAAACCTACCTAGAAGCAAAAGAACACGCACTTGTATAACCTAAAAAGTATTTTAGTATGAAAGGATTGAAGCCATTAAAAGATATATAAGCAACATTTATTGATGTAGTAAATACCCTGTTAGGATGCTGAGAGAGGTTTACGGTTGCATGCAGGTAGGAATATTTGATGCTACAAACAGCAGTAGCAACCGAAGGAATATGCTAATGAAGATGGCTGAAGGCAAATGCAAGGTATATTGCTGATCAACAAGGAGCGCTGGGACTATTTACAAGTTGTATTTGTTTTTTTTATATAATTGTTTTTCAAAGTGACAGAACATTATAGTATTACTTGTATGTATTGACTTCTGATCTCTTCAATGATTTTGAATACAGATAATCTTTTTGGAGACAATATGTAATGATCGGCAGATTATTGAAAGAAACATACGGCTCAAAATTCAACAAAGTCCTGATTATGCAGAAGAGTAAAATTGCTGACTAAAACTATCACATTAATTTACATAGAAACTTGTGTATATATAGGACTAAAGTGTATATATATCTGCAGGACTGATTTTGAAGCCGGATACCGGGACTTCAAAATGCGACTCGATAATTATGAAAAAGTATCTTCTCATCTATACTTTCTTTAAGTTTTCCCTTTGGCGAATATATATACCGTTTCCTCCCTTTTCTGATTTGTGAATAAAGCCTAAATCTTTTCCCCTCTTGTTGTAAGATGTATGAGCCGGTAAATGAAGGTTCTTATATTAAAATGATCGATATGGCTAGTGGAAAAGGAGGGCAGATACAAGTAAGTTGTCTACTTGCTTTTTCATGACGTACATTTCTAGTGTGGATAATGTATGAATCCTTGTTGTTTAAACTCACATAGAGATTTTCTATTTCTTTCAGGTGAATAATCTTGGTGGATATCTTCCTGGACGGATTGTATTCTTTCTGGTATGTTATTCACAACATAGACATCCATATCAATTTACACTTGTATTCTTTTTAATACTTGTAGAGGAAGCAATAAGCATGTACTGAATTAGAAAAAAAGACTGGATAAGGAAAAGGCTAATTGATCTCAAATAATCTATTTCTATACTACTTATTACGTGGGTAAATTATGTAGTAATACATATAAGACGATTTGCAGGTGAATGCACATCTCACACCTCGTCCGATTTTGCTTACAAGACATGGAGAGAGTCGTGATAATGTCAGAGGAAGAATAGGCGGTGACCCTGTTTTGAGGTTTGTTCTATCCATTGATAACTTGATATAGACATGTATTGCCTCCATCCAAACTGAAAGTGGAAAAGACACGTTGGGTAACATGTTAAAATGGTTATTTTAGGCACGGGGCATCAC
Organism: Artemisia argyi; assembly: GCA_030686995.1. Lineage (NCBI taxonomy): Eukaryota > Viridiplantae > Streptophyta > Magnoliopsida > Asterales > Asteraceae > Artemisia > Artemisia argyi. The sequence goes on along the minus strand of JARVZY010002741.1, from coordinate 24,323 downwards.
GAGTCTGGTTGGGTTGAGTAGAGGCTCCGAGGTTTTTTATTCTTATAATAATAATTACTGTGTCAAATATTATTACAAAAATATATTCTTTCAGTATTAAATCACACTTGTGCGCTTTCGGCTCGTTGACCCCTTGACCAATTCAACCTGCTTCCTTTTTTGCTAGCCTTTTTTATTTACCCGTTACATGGGGTAGGGGTATGATCTGTCTACATTCTACCTCCCCCATACCCCGGTCCGGTGGGATTGGGTATTGTTGTTGTTTACCCATTTGACCCATTATAGATGAAACTAATCCCTTCTTATCTGAGCTATGGTATGAACTATGATTTTTGAGCTAGTTGTGCGATCTATTCAACTTGTTTAACAGTGAGAAAGGCGAGCTTTATGCAAAGAAACTTGCTAACTTTGTGAAGAAGCGATTCCAAAACGAACGAGCTGCTTCTGTAATATTTCCACTTGATTCACTTGTTCTGTTGATTTAAATGTTTTATGCTACAACTCTTTTATGTAAGGAATTTTAATATGTGATTCACTTCAAATTCGTAGATATGGACAAGCACATTGCAAAGAACCATATTGAGTGCAAATCCAATTGCCGGATTCCCAAAGGTTAGTGTGAATGTGACATTTTCTGGTTTCTTTGTGAATTATGACACTATCGATCTTCGCATAATTGCATTTGTTTTTTTTATTTTTCTCTTAGGTACAATGGCGTGCACTAGATGAAATAAATGCTGGTGTGTGTGATGGAATGACTTATGAAGAAATAAAGAAGAACATGCCTGATGAATATGAGTACGTTTTTCCTACTTACTGATTTCCATATTTTTCCATCTTCTCTCATGTGCAAAATACCATTAATTGCTAGCAAAATTACATCCACCTAAGGTTATGTACATTAGTTTTTTGTCGTCGATTATCTAGTTGTTTTAAGAATCCTTATTTGATTAATTGAAGGTCACGGAAGAAGGATAAATTGAGGTATCGATATCCTCGTGGAGAATCTTATTTGGATGTGATACAAAGGTTTGTCATTAGTTACCTGAAGAACTAACCTTAATCAATATTCAGTTTCCATTATAATACATGTAAACAGACTTCTAAGATGTTTTTCTTATGTAGGTTGGAGCCTGTGATCATTGAGCTTGAACGGCAACGGGCTCCTGTCGTAGTAGTATCTCACCAGGTCAACATTTGTATTTCATCTCTTTCACTTTGATTCTTCTTTTTCCTCCCTGCTTAGACAAGTGAACAATAGTCTTATTTCAACACAAAGATACCATGTTTATGGGATATGATGATATATTAATGCTGTTAAATTATTTCTGCTTTTGCGCAGGCTGTTTTGAGAGCATTGTATGCGTATTTTGCTGATAGACCGTTGAAAGAAATTCCACACCTAGAGGTAAAAATCACCACACATACTAATTAGAGATGGCAAGTTCAGCCCATTTACTGATGAACTAGTTGGTTTGGGTTATCCTTTTTATTGCTAATGGGCAAAAATAGCAATATAGCTTAAAGGAAATTGGGTCAAATGGGTCCAACGCCGAAAGTCACCCAAACTGTATTATTAATGTGCAAGACTTTCCAAAATCATTTACTTAAAGTTGATAAAATAAATGTAGTTTAGCATACCCAACAATTTATAATCGGGATAGGTCTAAAATGTTTCGAACCAACCTATATAGAACGATATGTTTTTGACCTGCATCCAAAATACGAGTTTTTGACAAATATGCTTCGACACATTACCCTACCACCCATTTTGTCAAGTCTAATACTGACTTTCATGATGCGATTTGCAGATGCCATTACATACAATAATAGAGATACAAATGGGAGTCACAGGAGTCCAAGAGAAAAGATACAAGCTCATGGATTGATCTGATTCCGCGCAAAGGCGAGACATTGTTTGCTTGTAAGTTGCTAACACTTCATTGAAGAAACGTTTACGATTACATGATTCATTGAACTTCCAAGTCTCAGAAACAAAACATTACAGGAAACATTTGGTTACTGAACATTGAATAATTGTCATAAACGAAAATGTATTGAACACACATTTGAATAGAATGACCACTTTTCTGTTGCATACACACACACAAAAGTAAAGCCAAAGATGTAAAAAGAAAAAGGCGGATGAGCAGAAATCAGGTTTAGTCTCAGGCTGAGTAGAGCTGATCTGCAGACACTTTTGTTTCTTTTATTTTTCCCGAATGGCTCTGTAAACAATTTTTATGCTCATTTTACATTTCTTATTAGTAATCAATGTGTTAATTATGATTACAAAAACAATATTATTGCAATGATGATTTAATCTTCGAATTAAAAATGGTTTTAGCCTTTTAGGATTGTTGTTTGCAATCAAAAGTAAAGCCAATTTGTTCACTATTGAACCTTTGAAACAGGAGGGTTAACTTATAATATATGTACACATCACTAATTTTATAAAACGCTTTATGTTAGTAAACTTATAAAAAAGTGTGTTCAAGACTTTAAGTCACTAGTATTAATGCTGGAATTCTTTAATAGTGGTCTAATGTCGTTTATTATAAGTTTAGAGACCCAAGTGAACAACAAAATAGTTTAATAACTCAAGTGAACAAAACCGTATTCAATAGTAAGCGAATCGAAATTGCCATTGCCATTTCTAGTAAAGGACGCCATTTACAATGTATTGACATGTTTTGTACCGCTGTATCAATGAAAAATGCATTGATACGGGTTTTTCAATACACTAAACCACTCTTAAACGAGAAGACGCGATACTTTCACACAAGTGTATGCAGTTTGCACACAACTAGAACTTGATTTAGGGATGAAAGTTCAAGCCCAGAGAGCAAGAATAGACATGGAGATAGAGCCAAGAACAAGGGCCAAAAAAGATGCCTTTTTCAACCATGTTTCAGAACTCATCAACTTATTATGAAAGAAATCGAGAGCAATGAGATCCACCAGTCCCATGTATATAAGTATTCCGGAAGACAATGAACCCAAAAGTCCTTCCATGATCAATGCGTTTGGGTTGCTATCGTCGTATCCAGTCATTGAGAACAAGACCATCCCCAAAACAATCCCCATTGGTGTTGTCACCGAAAACATGATGCACATGTAAGCCGTTGTTCCAAACTTGAAACCCGCCTGTATATCAAACACGTCAAGTTAACATTAGCTAATTTGATACATTTTCTAGAAAGGGTTAGTTGCTTACTTATATCAATGATACTAATTAGCAGTGTTGCAAAAATCGGCCTGGGCGGCCGATTAATCGCTAGGCGGGGATTAACTGTCACGATTTTCACTAATCGGCCTTATTAATTGGTTTGATCAAAAATCGGTCAACATGCCGATTAATCGGATAAAATCCGCCAAATCGGGCATAAATCGGCCAAATCGGACAAAAATCGGATAAATCAACCAACTCAGTTATGGATAAAAATCGGCCAAATCAGGGAAAAATCGGCCAAATCAAGAAAAAAACGGCTAAATCGACCAAATCGGGCATATAGTTTCAATTTTTTTTTTTTTTTTTTTTTAATTTTATATATAAAAAATACAATCCACTTAACCGATTAATCGCTAGGCGGTACCCGGCTGCCACGCTACCACCTAGCGATTTTTTCAACCTTGCTAATTAGGTTGCATTATATCACCAATCATACAACATGAGCTTGATAACATTGCTATTATTAGGATCACTGTTATCAGTTTTTGGTCAGTGTCCAGTTAGTTACTAGAAGCATCTACAAAAGCCACTTATTTGAGGACTTTTTTAAAGTAAGAATATTCCAAACACGTAATCTTTTACTAACAATCACATGATCTCTTGACAAAATGCAATCGACACATGGTCCCAAAACGATTGCAACCTTCAGATATGAATGCAAATGGACGGTCGATATCAAACTAAATATTGGTAGATCGTAGTTACCTGAGCAATGCAACCACCAAGCCCCATCCCTTCAAAAATCTGATGAAAGGCTAACGCTGCAACTAACGGCTTAATCGTACATTGATTCTGCGACATCCCCATCGTTACTCCTATGATCACTGAATGAAATATAATCCCTATCTCCAACACCTACACAAATTCGTATAGTTAACATCAAATGTTTTCGTCCAATACCAATTATCACTGTACAAAAGTAGTTGTTTACGGACAAAAAAAAAAAAAAAAAAACTTTTGTGCAGCATGACAGTTTTACCTTTCACGGCATAAAGTCAAAATCTATTTTCTTTAATACACAATATGTTTGTACAATACTAAAATAGTAAGGTGGACAATTAATAATACAGGTTAGATGTATCTGTCTAACCTGCGACACCATTCTTTGCTTCATTTTCACCATTTCCTCCTCGTTCAAACGTCGTCGTTCCTCCTGTGCCACCACAACCTCTATCTCCACGACCGTTTTCTTCAACTCCTCACCTTCACCATTATCAATCCTCGAATACCCCGTAGCCTCCTTATTTCCATGAACATGACCATGACTATATCCATCAACATGTGAAGTAGCAGTTAAGTCAACTAACAAAGCCGTCAACACTCCAATCAACGTAACCAATCCCGAAAAAGGAAAGTCCTTCCACGGATGCTGTGACGACACTTGGCAATCAGCCAACGCGTCGTAAGCATCAGGAAGGACATGTACTAATGATGTTGACAATATTACACCAGCTGCGAAACATTTTATTATTAAGATAGCTTTGTCGTACGAAGGCTTGCCATGAAATACGCGTGCAAGCATAACTGGAGTTGATATTCCAATGATGCTTGTGAAAAATATCATGAACATTGATATGTATTTGAGCGTCGCTGCAGCATCCCCGTCACGACATGCTAGTTCGTGAGCGGATGCTGCGGTGGCGCACAAAGTTGATGACATGATGATAATTTGTTGTTGGATTTTTTAGGGTTTCTGTTTGTGGTTGAGTGGAGTTATAGTAACTTATAACTTGGGGTTGTAAGTATATTTGGCGTGATTATGGCCATGTTTTAATGTGCGTGGAAAATGCTTATGCAACCAACAACATAGTGATCATACTATGACTTCCACAAACTTTTGTTGGCATACCAAAAAACCCTTTATTTTTTACAAGTTATAGCTTCTCACCTTGTACTTTATCAAAAGTGTTGATGTGATTTTTAGATAAGAAAAAGACTTCATTTAGAGTTCTAACGTAATAAACTAGGTGGCCGCTGAGACGGACATAAGATTTTTAAGAGGGTGCTGCACCATTTTTTTAATGATTTTGTGTACCAAAGCCGTCCTATAAAGAAGTTATTAGGTAAAATTGAGGGTTAGACGTGCCCAAAAAAGACATATTTTATAAACAATTTACACTTTGTGACTTAAAATCGGTTGTGACCGGTGTTACACCAAGCTCCCATATGGGTCGTCCATGGGTGGCTGTAAACTCAAACAAAGCTTAAGAGTAGACGATAAGTTGTATTCACGTCTACAACATCAAGTTACGTAATTATTTTTGAAAAGATATATCTCTTATGGCTGCTTTTTGAGATACACTTTAGGATTCTACTTTTTTAATGTTGTTTGAGTATAAAATGTTTAGGTGATTGTATCTTTTTGTTGTTGACATCTAAGCAAGTTAAGTCCATGACAAATGACAATATAGATGGCATATTTACAACTAGAAAGTGATAACTTCTTTTAATATGTGATACAAGTTACGTAGTGTTTGGTATACATGAACCAAAATTGCAATGAAATAAATTATCATTATGAGAAAAAATGTTGTTTGTTTTAAGTTTTGTAATGGAATGGTTTATTCATTGATTCAATCCATTACGTACGTCTGTAACCACCAATTTCATTACATGCCTACCCCTTAGTTTTTCTTCATTTTATTACGACATATAATCACATTTTGCCATATTTCATTCATTTTCAACATTTATTGCATCGTACTAAATACATGCGTAAATGCTTGATTTCATTCCAATATAGCAATCAAATAGGTTAATGGAATGATAATAACTTATTCAATTAACTAAATTAATTACGTTTAACCAAATTAAGAAAATTATTTATAACTTGGCCTGTAAAAGATAAGATGTTACAGAGAAGTGTATAGTATACCAAATTAAGGAAATTTTCTAAGCTTAGCTAGCAGTCGAATTACATAGAAAATAATTTATGTCGTATCAATGTAAAACTACTAAAATTGGCCATTATTACCTATTGTGATATTTTCGTAAAATCAAGGGCAATATTTGTCATTCGAAAGAACCTTAATTAAGAATTGGTACACGCAAATACGCAATTAATAAGTGGGGTTTCAGTGCCCCATGACTAGCTCTTTCGCTTGGCCTTTTGGGTCCCAATTCTTTAATTTTACTTTTTCCTCTTTTACGTACTTTCTTTAAGTATTGAATTTAATAGTAATACTTTATTCATTTACGCTATGACACGTATATATGCACCTTGGAAATATTTTATGTAAATGCTTATTTTGTTTCAACTATCTCATTTTGGACGACATATGTACAACGTTTCACTTGATGATGTCGACATTCGTTGCACATGTGCAATATGTGAAAGATACTCTACAGATTAGGAAAAAATGTTGTAGTAGTTAAGATAGTTTAATATTTTCTTTAATCAAGATATAATAGGTTGATATATAAAACATGATTAATTACCGGACTCAAAGGTTGTTGTCCGTTTCTTTATTTCGTAATTTCTTTGTCTTTTGAAGACTTGTTTTACATATTTCCGCAAAAGTAAATTGCCCAAATTTTCATATGTAATCATGTTGTGGGCAAATATATATGATGCTTGTGCATAAATTTCTTGTGGAAGAAGTGAAATAATTGAAGATGTGAAAATAAACGCTAGAATAATGTCATTTTATAATGCATTTATGAATAAGAAAAAAAGTAAATTTTGTTTTATATGTTGATCGGCAAAATAAAAAAATTTATCATTATCATTATTATTTGAAAACTTTTTAGGTGCACTATATTATTTGATGGTAACTCAACTTGTGAAAGAAAAAAGAATCACTAATTATATTTTTTAGGTTCTGTTTTTTAGTATTTTACAGTCTCTAATTTGTAAGCATTGAATCCATTTTTCTTCTCTTTGTAAACCAAATTTATTATTTAGCTAATACACAAACCAGGTACATGCACACTGAGTCACTGATACAAACATACGCACTGCACACACAATACACGTGCACACACACGATAAAGACATGCACACACAACATACGCATAAATATTTTGGGCTAGCTTTTTCGTTTGTTTTCCAAAGGTTAATTTACTAGTAATAACACTATTTTACTGTTAATTTCAAAACACAATTATAAACCTTTACAAAAGTTTACTATAATGGATGCTCTTAGTTTGTAGGTTTTGGTTGTGTTTATTTGGTTCAACAATAATCTTAGATGATTATATAATGTAATTATTGATTAATGAAATAGCAATCCAATTATTATTCCAACATTGTATCCCAGCCTACGATCTAACTCTAATTATTTTTAGTCGACTTCTTCTCCCATTTTTTCCAGCCCCTATTTGCCTACTGTTCTTGTTCTACAATGACGGGACCAACACTCATACCTACTTTAACCACTGCCGATAAATTACTCACAGTCCATAATATCACTTCTCCTGTTCTCGCAAAATTAGATGTTGGTAAACTCAATTATTCCTGTTGGAGCTATTTTTTTAAGATCCTATTTAAGGGTTTTGAGGTTCTTAAACATATCAAAGGTGAAACATCTAGTGAAACTGTTGCTACGCCACCAACTGTTGAATGGTTAAAGGCCGATTTTATTGTAAAGTCATGGATTTTTTTAACCCTCCTTGATGCATTTAAAAAACGCCTTGTTGTGGTGGATCCCAAAATTCCAAAAGATGCTTGGGATGTTCTTGAAAAAATATTCTTTAAACGAACCAAAATTGTTGCTTTAAAATGTGAATTAAAAATGATTCAGATTGGTGATTTTTCCGTTGAGCTTACTTTCGGAAAATTGAATCTATTAGTACACTCTTGTGAAAACTTGGCTCCCCAATAAATAGTGACGATGTGGTTACATATGCCATTAATGGCTTAGGTGACAAATATGAAAAAGTTAGGGGTATTATTGCTTATCAGGATCTTGACACGCTAAGGTCCATGGTTACCATAGAAGAGATGCGGTTAAAGTCGAAGTCACAATCTTTTTGTCTAACTCCTCTTCCTTATCCCCGACGGTTCTGTTGTCCGACACCAACTCCTCTCATTGTAAGGATAATAGGGACAATCGTTAAACATAACATTGTTTCAACTTTGCTAATGGTTTTTGTAGGTTCGAGAATACTTATAAGTTTTAATTTCCTTTACTAATTCACGTGAGACAAGTACGAATAATAAGTCTCTCTGGTCACAAACGACTAATAATACACAAACTGGAATGAATCAGTATCGTGACCTCTCCTAAGCCCAGTTGTTGGCTATGCTTAAGGCCCAAAATGACTTGTTAGCCCATCATGGAATGTCCACATATACGAGTCCTGTACACCAGCCTGCTACTCGTTCCATAATACAACATGCTTCACAGACTCACAGTCCACCAGGCTTTGGGCATGCTCCTACTTCTGGTCCCACTACAACACGCTTTTCAGACCCAACATATGTCTACACCATCTGTTAGAGGATCTTCGAGACAAGAAACGTTATTGCCTCAAGCATTCAGTGCTATAACTCTTCAAGATCCGACTATACGTGCCTAGAACATATATACAAGTGTTATGCTTAAGGCCCAAAATCACTTGCTAGGCCATCATGGACTATCCACATATACGAGTCCTATGCACCAGCCTGCTACTCATTCCATCATGCAACCTGCTTTACTGACTCACGGTCCACCAGGATTTGGGCATGCTCCAATTTTTGGTCCACTACAACATATTAAGCCCAATTGTTATCTATGCTTAAGGCCCAAAATGACTTGTTAGCTCATCATGGACTGTCCACATATACGAGTCCTGTGCACCAGCCTGCTACTCGTTCCATCATACAACCTGCTTCATAGACTCCGGGTCTACTGCGCTTTGGGCATGCTCCTTGATGAGACGAAAAGTGTTACGCTTTTAAGGGGTCATTTAAGTCTTAAATAGTGATTATATGATCAAATATTGCCTTAAATCGTTCCTTTTGTCATTTTAGGTACTTTTGAGAGGAATTATGAAAAAGAAAACATTTTGGACGTTTTTGGAGCATAAAAGTGAAGAATACGACAAAGTCTCAAATTATGCTTGAAACGGTACCTGACGGCGTCACGCATTACTTGGTGATGGCGTCACTTGTTGACAAAGAGGTGGATAATTATTTTACACTAGACACGCCAGAAAGGAATTTGGAAGTTAAAGAGTGACGGCGTCACGTTATAATTCACCAAGGCCATCACGTATTGGAGTAAAAGGAGATGGCCCAAAAAAATTTACAAGGTGACGGCGTCAAGAGTGGATCTAGGCCATCAAGGAACCCTAAACATGGTGAGGTGATGGCGTCACGTCCCATATGGTGTCGCCGACAAATTTGTAAAATTTATATATACTCTTCTAATTATCATTCATTATGTGTGGAACTTTGGAGAAACTTAGGGTACAAACCCTAGTCGACTTTTGCAGCTATTTTGAGGTTTCTAAACCTTTTTTCTTCCATGATTAATTGAAGATAAGTATTCTATCAATCATTCAATATGTCTATGTGTTGTTTGATTCTATCTTACGCTTATCTTTCTTTTAACATGCTAGGCTAGGTTTGTTTGTGTTTGCTTAGATGTAATGAAACCTAGCTATTGATTATTGATTGATTGTTTGTTATTAATTGTTGTTGGATGAATGATATCAATGTTAGGCTTAAGAAAACTTGCTAATCTCCTATTGGTAACTTGCTTGATGTCTTAAGAGACATGAATCGGATGTGTACTACGATTAATTGGTTGTGTTTAATGCATAAGAGAATATTAATGAGGCCATGATAGGATACTAAACGTGTCGTCATAGGAAGAGATAGGATCTTATAGACTTGGGGAAGGACGTACACGCCCCCACGAATGGTATTAAGGAATACAACCCGTCATCCACGCAATTGTAACAAATCTATTAATCAATGAAAGATAGCTAGGGAATAGTGAAACCTAAGTAAACACGTTTTTCTCCATATTAGTTTTTCACACATTTATTTTCTTGTTATTTTATTTTTATTACATTTGTAGTTAATTGGGTTAGTTGACTAGCAACTAATTTCACCCACTCCTTAACAAAACTAAGATTTTTACTTGCTTTTCATAAAATATAAAAATACAAAAAGAATTATCCCTCACCTCTAGACCTAGTTTAGATCATTTTTAATCCTAACGAACACTATTCCCTGTGGAGAACGATCAATTCCCTGGTTCTTACCACTACACTATACTACATCGGTCAAGTACACTTGCCTGGCGGGGATTGTAAGCTTCTCAAGATCCCTTGAGAAGTAAAACTTTTGTGTGACAATCCAAATCGCATCAAAGTTTTTGGCGCCGTTGCCAGGGAATAGTTATTGTTTAGGTTGAATTTTATTTTTATTAGGTCTACTCATTAGATTCCTTTCTAGTGAGATTTTTATTTTTATTTTTATAGGTTCTTTTTAGTCTATCTTTCTTCTTTGTTCCTTTGTTCGTAACCGTTACCATCCGACATCATGGAAGGTGGTAATATTTTTGACCCCGCCAACCCACCACAACCAAACCAACCTCCTAGAGCCCGCACTTTAGGAGAGTACTCCCGTCCTAGCCACCAAGGCTATCGAAACACCATTGAGCTCCCTCAAGGAACCAATGTGTCTCCCTTGCGATCCGACACTATCCGGTTGGTGCAAACTAGATGTGCATTCCATGGACTTCATTCCGAAGATCCAAATCAACACCTCAAGGATTTTCTTAAAATCGTAGATTCCATAGATCTTGATGTTGAAACTCGAGAGACGACCCGACTGCGTCTCTTTCAATTCTCTCTACGTGACCAAGCTAGTTAATGGATTGAGAGTTTTCCCGCGGGATCCATCACACCTTGGGATGATCTCACTTCTCGTTTCGTTGCTCAATTTTTCCCACCGGGAAGAACCACGAAGTTAAGGAATGACATCTTGATGTTCCAACAACGTCAAGGCGAAACTCTTTACGAAGCATTGACTCGTTTCAAGGACTTACTTCAAAAAGTCCCTCATCATGGCATAGATCTTTGGCTTCAAATCCAAATCTTATATGGCCATGTCGACTACCAAACTAAGCGCACCATTGATCGAGCCGCCGGGGGCAGATTGCATGACAAAGACGCCAAAGAGTCATAGGAAATCATCGATGAACTTGCATTCTACGATGATGAACTATGGGTGATGAAGCAAAAAGTGTACCGCTTTTCGGGGGTCATTTAAGGCCAAAGTCAAGATTATTTGATCAAATATTGGCCTAAATCATTCATTTTGTCATTTTAGGTACTTTTGAGAGGAATTTTACAAAATGAAGCATTTTGGACGTTTTTGGAGCGAAAAGGTGCTGAAAATGACAAAGTCTCAAAAGCATGCTGGAAATTGCCTTTGACGGCATCACAAGGTATTAGTGACGGCTTCATGAGTTGATAAAAGGGTGGATAAATCAAATACACGTGACGCACCAGAATGTTTTGTGAAGGAGGTTTGACGGCGTCATGAACAAAAATTCCAAGGCCATCAAGAGTTATCTTAAAGAGTGACGGCCCAGAACTTGTATAGAGTGACGGCGTCAGAAGTGGATCTAGGCAATACGAGTTTAATTTGGCGGCGAGTTGACGGCGTCAGACTTAACTCTTGACGCCGTCAGATTGTAAAATCTATATATAGTTTTATAGTTTTCGTTCATTGTATGCAACTTTGAGGTAATAAAACCCTAGACGAATTTTCTAGCCTTTTGAAGGGTTTTAACCCCTTGTTTCTTCCATGTTCAATTGAAGATAAGTACTTTACCAAATCATTCAATATGTCTATGTGTTGTTTGATTATATCTTACGCTTGTCTTCTCTTTAACATACTAGGCTAGGTTTCTTTCGTGTTTGCTTAGATGTAATGAAACCTAGATGTTGATTATTGGTTGATGGTTTGTTTATAATTGTTGTGCATGAATGAATTCGATGTTAGGCTTAAGAAAACTGGCAGACCTCCAATTGGTAACTTGCTTGAACGTCTTAAGAAACATGATCGGAGGTGTACTACGATTATTTGGTTATATTTAATGCTTAGGTAACTTCCAGGGATACCATGTTAGGAGCTTTTAGTCGGCTCGACATAGGATTGAGGTTGAAGCCTATAGAGTTAGGGAAGATCGTACACGGCCCTACTACTAGTATTAAAGAATATAACCCGTCATCCATGCAATTGTAACAAACTAATCAACCGGTAAAAGATATCTAAGGAGTAATGAAATCTAAGTCAACACACTTTCTCTCATTATTGTTTACACCACAATTTAGTTTAAGTTTATTTTATTTTATTTTGATTGCATCTTTAGTTAATTGGGTTAGTTGACTAGCAACTAATTCCGCCCACTCCTTCAAAACCCAAGATTTTACTTGCTTTCATTTAAAATATAAAAATACAAAAAGAATCATCCCTCACCTCGAGACCTAGTTTAGTAGAATTTTAACCCTAGCGAACACTATTCCTAGAGTTGAACGATCAATCCCCCGGTACTTGTCACTATACTATAATACGACGAACAGGTATACTGCCTGGTGGGGATTGCAAGCTTCTCAAGATCCCTTGAGAGGTAAAACCTTTTGCGAGGGTGCAATTGCACACATCAATGGGAAACTGCTAATATTGTAAACTCGGCTGTCAAAGCAATTTCGTCACCGGAAAAGACTATTCAGCTCTCCGAAGAAAGCCTTTGTGAACTTGAGAAAAGGGTTGACTATCTAATTGAAAAACAAAAGAGACCCTTAAGTCCACAACGAGCAGCGGTTAATTCTATCTCTGACATAAAACCCGTACGATTATCCGAATCACCTCTTAGGGAAAACGTGGAATCCTTTCGTAAGCATGCTCGACCCGACCCACCTCCTTAGGAACTTAGTCCACAATTCGAAGCTCGAATGAGCGAGTATATGTCAACACACTCCGAAAGATTGGCAAAATTCTAGGAGGCCGTCTATAGACAGAAGGAAAAAATGGAAGAAAAGATGGCGGAGTACACGAAAATAAAAACTCCGGAAAAGGTGTTAGTAAGGAAGGAAAGCGACACCCCCACTACCAAGTTTGTTAACTCTGTATCCATTGTCCGCAAAAGCAATAAGGAGGAGGAAACCCCTAAAGCACGGACCATTGAGGAACCACCAAAGTCTCAACCATTAGGGTACTATCTAAAGCATGGTGTTAATGAGACAACCATAAGTAACTGGGTAAGGGGCGACAGACGTAACTACTCATCGAAAAAGGTCTCTGGAAAGGAAAAAGGAGGAGAAGGCGAGTATGATACATTACCAGGGGGGCCAATGTACGAGAGGCTACTTAAGCAAAAAATAGCCACGAAGCAGATGGCTTATGGTAATTTCGAGATACCAGCTAGCATTGGGAAATGGCAATATTTAGATGCTTTCTCCGATCAAGGGTCAGAGGTAAACCTGATGCCCTTAACCATTTATGCCCAGTTAACTAAAGAAATACTAGCTACTACTCACGTTAGGCTTTCCTTCGCTAGTCACTCTTACGTGTACCCTTTAGGAGTTGCAGAAGATGTGTTGGTTAACGTAGCAGGATTCATATATCCCGTTGATTTAATGATCATTGACGATCGAGAAAACAAGTATATGCCGATAATCCTAGGAGCACCATTCCTTACCACAGCAAGGGTTGTCATTAAGTACGAAAAAGGGGAAATTGAGCTTAAGTTCGGGCAAACAAGGATTCACTTTCTTATGACCATGATATGTTATAGAGGGCATGATGGAAAGAAAGCTTAGGAACAATGTCGATACACTGCGAAATTATGTTCAGGAAGGAATCCTTGCATGGGAGGCAAGGATTAAGAACTACCGAGAAGCTAAGTTTGAGAAATACGGAGATGAGAATAGAGATCATGTTAAATTTGAGTGCAATCATCATAGGGAGAATCATACTAAGTTTATAGAAGGAGATTTGGTACTCTTGAGCCATTCGGGGATTAAATTAGCTCCCGATAAACTACGATCCTGGTGCTATGGACCATTTACAGTCAAAAGCTTATTTCTAAATGGAACAGTAGTTCTAGTTAATGAAACAGGTGGAAAGACGACTGTAAACGTAGAGCGATTGAGACATTACCCCAACAATAGAAAAGGCTCTATCAATAATGGGTACATAATTTTGAGAGATGAGGTCACGTAATAGACGTGACTTTGAGTCTAGCTACAAGACTCGTTAATAAAGAAAAACGCTTCTTGGGAGGCAACCTAAGCTTTTTATTTGTTTGTTTGTTTGTTTATTTGTTTTATTTGCTTCCGTATGTGTGTTCTTATTTCTATTGTTTATAATTCATGTTTCAAATGAAATTGTGAAAATGCTTTATTTTGTTTTTAACTTCGTCTTAATTACATATAAAGGTATTTTGCAAAAGATAAGTGTAAGGGAAATTCAAATTTGTTTTCAAAGAACGAATTGAACATGAATGATAACAATGAGATATAGACATACATATTAGTACTTGTTTGAGTCAAATGCTTGTATCGAGTCATAATGATATTTTGCAGGAATTCTAGGAATTAAGGTATAGGTTTTTCTGAAAATTTTCCGGAAACTCAACATAAAATTTCTGTCAGATCAATTCAGATGGCGTCAGCAATTAAGGCCTGACGACGTCAGATACAAATTTTCAGGAAAATTTTGTAAGTTTTGTTTCTCTACCGGAATTGTAAAGTTTTGTTAAATCTTTAACTTATAAACTCCAGGAATCTGCAAACATTCATTCCACAAGTATTATATCTTTATTTGCTTTTTAGGATTTTATTTTATATAGATTTTACCGCCGGTGTTACGCTAGGTTTTCTTGTTTGTTTTCTCAGGATTAATAGGTTATATAGACAATAAGATGTACATGGATGGTCAATTCTTTGAGCATCAAAGTCTCAAGTTTTTGGCGTTGCATTAATCTTGAAGTTGTTACATTCTCTTGGAGGAGGATTTAACCATGTTACCGCATTATCCACACCGAACGAATCAGGGGAGTATTTGTTTCATTCTTTCATTTTCTTTACTTTTACATCTTTTAATTGAACATTGGGGACAATGTTTAGCTTAAGTGTAAGGGGGGTGGGTAAATGAAGATACCTTAGAGAATACCATGACACTTGATTTTTGTTTGTTTAATAGTAGATGCGTAATAAAACTGAGAGAAAAGTTTGTTAGGGTATTTTAGCACCAAATTTAATTTTTTTTGCAACATATAGGAGTGAAACTTTAGTCTTAATAAGCGTCTCATGGATAGGAGTTATATGACTAGAACAAAAACCGTACCACTCAATTTTTTAATGTAGTAACCATCCGGGTATTAGAATAATTGACTAACGTGCCAGCGATCTAGTGTATGACTTGGTGACCATCCGTTATGCAAATAACGCGCAAGTGATCCAAGAAGTGCACTAGTGACTATCCGTTAGTGGAAGCGTCAAAGACTCGTGCCAGCTATCTACTAAATTTATACAGGTGAGGTTCACCCCTAGACTTGTTAGGAAAAGCCTTATCGCTTATGAGTGTACCGATAGCACTTAGATTCTAGAACTTCCGTAAGTGATTCATTCCGAGACCACAAGTGAGAAAACATTCGTGTAGTTAGATTTACTATATGATAAGAGGCATTAGGATAACCCTTGTTTTAAACCTGTTTTAAAATTACTTGACCAATGAAGCCAAGCTACTTGACTAATAGAGTCAAGTAATTTTCCCACACCTTTGCGTTGTACTCATTTTTAGTACACGATACCCCTAGTATACCCCTCAGAGCATATCTTTTTTGTTTCTAACTTTAAGCATATTACTTAAAGGAAGAATTTATTTACAATCCATCCCAAATGTACACCCAAATCGCCTTAGCCTTCCTTGTATGCACTCATCTTTAGTGCATTATTGTTATTTGTGTAAACCCTTAGTTAATTATCCAATTGATTACATAGTTGCTAAGTCGAGTCATATCTTGTACATATTATTTTGGGACGATTGGGACTCATGGGTAAAGTACTAATGATATGAAGTAACGGGGAAGAACATCAATTATTACCCCCATATGTGCAAAACATTTTAAAAGTACTCCAAGTGTTTTGATTATCTTAATTCGAGTCATTGGATTAGTTACATGTAAAGTATGTAAAAGTTCAAGTGTAAGGGGAGAACCGAGGCCCCTATGATGTATTATTTTGGATGAGGGCAAGAGTGTATTCAAAAAAAAAAAAAAATACATACGAACTACCATCCCGTTTCTTTCATTTATGTTTATGTTTATGATTTTGATTAGCTTAAGTTGAGTCGAGTCTTGGCTTAGCAACGCCGAATTGTACATGTGATTGACCTAGATGATTAACTTGCCACCAGTAAAATATCCTTTATCCAACAAATCGTGTTTTCCATATCCCTACACCCAACATTATAACCCTTGAAAAGCCCTCTTTGATAGTTTATCTTAGGTTATTACGCCTAGTGGAGGAGGTTTTTGATCCTTTCCCAAGCCTATGGTAATCTATTTGCTATAACAGGTAGTGAGTGATATTTTTCTATTTCCGTTAGTTATATAGGCTTATAACACCTGAGAGATGAGAGTATCCAAACACTATTTGAAAGGTGCTAGTGTATGATTTCCGTGCTTATTTTGATTAAGGTAGAACGATCATTTGATGTAATTACTTTTATATTAATGTTAAATGACCTCTAACTTGTATTTTGATTAGAATAAAGGTCATTTGCTTGAGGACAAGCAAATCCCAAGTGTAAGGGTATTTGAAGAGACGAAAAGTGTTACGCTTTTAAGGGGTCATTTAAGCCTTAAATCATGATTATATGATCAAATATTGCCTCAAATCATTCCTTTTTGTCATTTTAGGTACTTTTGAGAGGAATTATGAAAAAGGAAGTATTTTGGATGTTTTTGGAGCACAAAAGTAAAGAATACGTCAAAGTCTCAAATTATGCTGGAAACAGTACCTGACGGCATCACGTATTACTTGGTGACGGCGTCACTTGTTGACAAAGAGGTGGATAATTATTTTACACTAGACACGCCAGAAAGGAATTTGGAAGTTAAAGAGTGACGGCGTCACGTTATAATTCACCAAGGCCATCACGTATTGGAGTGAAAGGAGACGGCCCAGAAAACTTTACAAGGTGACGGAGTCAAGAGTAGATCTAGGCCATCAAGGAACCCTAAACACGGCGAGATGACGGTGTCACGTCCCATATGGTGACGCCGTCAAAGTTGTAAAACCTATATATACTCTTCTAATTATCATTCATTATGTGTGGAACTTTGGAGAAACTTAGGGTACGAACCCTAGTCAACTTTTGCAGCTATTTTGAGGTTTCTAAACCTTTTTTCTTCCATGATTAATTGAAGATAAGTATTCTATCAATCATTCAATATGTCTATGTGTTGTTTGATTCTATCTTACGCTTATCTTTCTTTTAACAAGCTAGGGTAGGTTTGTTTGTGTTTCCTTAGATGTAATGAAACCAAGCTATTGATTATTGATTGATGGTTTGTTATTAATTGTTGTTGGATGAATGATATCAATGTTAGGCTTAAGAAAACTTGCTAATCTCCTATTGGTAACTTGCTTGATGTCTTAAGAAACATGAATCGGATGCGTACTACGATTAATTGGTTGTGTTTAATGCATAAGAGAATATTAATGAGGCCATGATAGGATACTAAACGTGTCGTCATAGGAAGAGATAGGATCTTATAGAGTTGGGGAAGGACGTACACGCCCTCATGAATGGTATTAAGGAATACAACCCGTCATCCACGCAATTGTAACAAATCTATCAATCAATGAAAGATAGCTAGGGAATAGTGAAACCTAAGTAAACACGTTTTTTCCATGTTAGTTTTTCACACATTTATTTTCTTGTTATTTTATTTTTATTGCATTTATAGTTAACTGGGTTAGTTGACTAGCAACTAATTCCACCCACTCCTTCAAAAAATCGAGATTTTTACTTGCTTTCCATAAAATTTAAAAATACAAAAAGAATCATCCCTCACCTCTAGACCTAGTTAGATCATTTTCAATCCTAACGAACACAATTCCCTGTGGAGAACGATCAATTCCCTGGTTCTTACCACTACACTATACTACATCGGTCAGGTACACTTGCCTGGCGGGGATTGTAAGCTTCTCAAGATCCCTTGAGAAGTAAAACTTTTGTGTGACAATCCAAATCTCATCACTTCTACTTCTCATCCACTACATCACGCTTTTCAGGCCTGACATATGTCTACATCATCTATCAGAGGATCTTCAGGACAAGAAACATTATTGCCTCAAGCATTCATTTTTTAAAGTCAAATCTGCTTGATTTATCACATGTGAGATATCATTAATATGTAAGTTTGAACACTCAACATGATGTCATAAAAAGAGCATAAGTATTTGTGTAAAACTTAACATGATTAATCTTTTAGCATTAAAAATACACATTGTTGATACAAATAATGTTTGAAAAAGTGATTTCTATTTTTCGATACCTTTAAGTTTTGATGATAACAAAATATAAAAACACGTTACGTAAAAATTAACGTAAACAGGTTGTTAGTCGAAATATCCTGTTTCTACGTAAATCACTCTAGGTAAGAACAAAAAAATTTGCAACTTGACAAATGATCAAAGAAGTGAATTTGTGTTTCAAACTTCACATTTTTAATGTGACAAAATATTTTTTTTTTCAAAAATACATTTTACAAATTATTTTGAATTAAAAAGAAATGTTTTAATTTGAAAATAAGTTTAAAATTAACAACAACTTGTTTTTCCCCCAAATCAACTCCAAACTTCCTCAAATAAACTTTCACCACTAAAACCCAAAAATGGAGTGTCCTTGTCTGGCACGGTACCACTAAATTTAGTGGTACCATCTGACATTTTGTGGTATCGTCCATTTGTAACAGTAAGATTTTCTTTGCCTATAAATAACAGTCCATTTCACAGTTTTTGGATATCCTTTTTCACACAAAATTTTCTGAGTTCAAATCCTCTATCACATACACTTTCCTTTGATCATTTAGTTAGTTTTCTTTTGTTTACAGAGTGATCCTTTCATCCAACCAAGTTATCACCTTAATTCCTCTACTAGTGCAATAGAAGAACACAAAGTATCAAGAAGATACAAGGTGTTGTAGTGTTAGAGTAGTGCACTTGTAACATTTGTTACATACTTGTTGTATCTAGGCATACATCAAGTTGTCCATCTCTTGTTTAGCTTGTGTGTAAGGATCATTGTGATCTTGTTGAGATCTTGGAGATCTTTTGTAGCTTGTGTGATAGGGTGTTGATCAAGTGGATCAAAAGTAGATTGTGAGGATCATATAGATCATGTGATAAGTGAGGATCGTTTGAGAAGTAAGGATCGTGAGTGAGATTGGTACTAGCTAAATTAGTACTCGACATTTAGCTTAGTGTCGGACATAGGGATAAGCGACGTTGTATGGTTTCTCCGCCTGAAGGGAGTTTGTCGACATAGTGCTTAGAACTCTCAAGCTGGGTACTCGAGGAGTGGAGTAGGGCGAAAATGAGCTTCGTTACCGAACCACTATAAATCTCTTTGCCTCGGGTTAATCTTTCCATCTCTTACCCTTTACTTTTATAGTTTATGCTTATTAGTGTAGTTTAGTATTCATATTGTTGTTGGTTGATTTCACAAACAATTAAATCAAAGTTTTTCACAAGTAAACTTTTATAATTAACGAAAAACCGAAAAAACTATTCAACCCCTAGTATTCCACACACATCGTTAGCTTTCCAACTATATATCAAACATAATTTGTGAACATCCAATGTAATGCAGTTTATTCATAGAAGTTATAGAAGATTTTTTTTGAAGTCAAACTCGCTTGATGTATCACATGTGATATATCACTAATATGTAATTCTAACGCTCAATATGCTGTCGTAGTGTATGAGTATTAGTATAGAACTCTAAAAAATTCACCATTTTTTGTATTGAAAAATACACATTCTAAGCTTTCTAACCATATATCTCATATAATATTTTAACCTCTAAATCAATACGGTTAATTCATAGCAGTTGTTGAAAATAGAAAAAATTGATATTCAAACTCGTTTGATATACCACTTGTTATATAACACTAATATATAAGTTAAACAATAAACTTGTTGTTGTAAAATGAGCATAAATATTTTTGTATACAACTCCAAAGATTCACCATTTTTTACATCTATGTCAATATCTTTTGTTTTCGAATTTAAAATTTTTATATCCCATGAGATATACCAAGCAAGTTTGAATATAAAAACAATTCAAATATTTTTTAACTTCTATGAATAAACTGTAATGATTTGAAAGTTCAAAAATTATATGTGATAATAGTTGAAAAGTTATGAATATGAATTTTTAAATGGAAAAAATGGTGAATCATTTAAAGCTATACACAAATACTTATTCTAATTTAAAATTTCATGTTTAGTGTTCAAACTTACATATTAGTTTTATATCATAAGCGATAACCAAGCAAAATATTGCACCGAGAAAAAAAATTTTGTCGATAGTTATGAAAGTGAACCTCTATTGAAAGATAAATGGTGTAATTTTTTTAGGTTAACAGTTTACGGTTTTTGAAATATGTAATTTTTAAAAAGATGGGTGAAAGTGGGTTTTAATGAAAAAAGATTATGTGGTAGTTAATGTATTTAATGTTTGATCTGGTCCCTTGGATCAAATATTTTGGATAGTTGAGATGAGTCCCTCAAAATGTAAGAAATAGATTGATCTAAAATAACTCAACTATATATAAGTAAATAATAATAATAATAATAATAATAATAATAATAATAATAATAATAATAATAATAATAATAATAATAATAATAATTTAGGTTAATCCGAAAACTGAAACTGAATTTAAATTCGGTTTTTGGTTCAGTTTAATCTGATTTGAATTCAGCTCAGTTTTGTTTTAACCAAAAAAAAATCAACAAAATAAACCAAACAACCAATAACCGAATCGATCAACACCCGAAGATTGTTTTGCAACTCGGCAAGTTTTGTCTGGTCTTGTTCTTTGTTAGGAATGTCGAGTGTATGGTGTTGGTTGTTAGTATCTTTTTCTCAAGTTTTGTTATGAGAAAATGTATATTAAATTAGTTTTGTAACATATGAAAAGTTATAATGGGCCTTTGTTAGCTTTTAAAACCTGCTAAACCCACTATTTATCTTAAGAGCAAGTAGGAACTTTGAAACCCACTATATGTATTGGGCTTCTATTATTAATAACAAGAGTATGGGTACATATCACTAACAAAAGAGTGAATAGCAAAAATAGTAAAATGGGTCTACAAGTTGGTCAATCTACTGATCAAGACAATTGACTTTGTCCAAACTTTGTCCTTGCGTCCTAAAACTTTTGCTAAAGATTTGATTTTAGTTAAGACAAATGACTACAAAGACAAGACATTAGGTTTGTCACAAATGATAGCATAATCATGGACACGAAATTTATTCCACAAGTAATGTCCATATCTACCAATGGGCTTGTGGTCCACTGGGCATGTCTTATTCAGTTAAGCGTGCCTAGTGGAGAGTAGTACCGGTTTGGGTGACCAAACCGAGAAGTCCTCCCTTGTGGATCACTGCCCTGTCGGTACGATTTCAAAGTCCTTCAATGAAGGTTTCAACCCACAAGGGTTCGAATCTGGAGAAGGCAGGGTTTACTTCAATTTAAGTGTCGTGCCTTCGGGCGGCTTAAGTTGAAGGTTTTCCCCCCATCGGGTTTCAAATTGGACTTGGATTTCCCCAATGAAAGTTAATTTTCAAAAAAAAAAAAAAAAAAAAAAAAAAAAGTAATGTCCATATCTTAATGAAAATTAAAATATCTTCACCAAACAGCTAATTTTGACCACACGTACTGGTCTATCTTTTCATGCCATGGATGAGTGACGTGTTCCAATTTCTCACACTATCAACAATATTTGTGACAAGACCTTATTTTTTCATTAACCATCTTGTCAGACAGATTAATCTAAGCGTGGTTCATGAACAAACCCTCGACATCAAATTTCGATCCTTTCATAGTTGTTATTGTCATAAAATTCGTTATGTGTAAGACTTTTAGGCATTGCAAGAAAAAAATATTTCCATATTGGATCCTTCTATACACAAGAAAGAAGATGTAGTCAACGGTACGTTGGATTATTAGTTGTCTATGAAAAGAGCAGTTGGTGAAATACTGAAATGAGATTTAAGTTGTTATTGATGATGCTAAGTTTATAGTATGATAACTAGATGCTTATCGTTCATGAAGATGCACAGTTTTATGTATTCTTGTAAAATTATAATTCTTGAGAGCATGTCTCTACGTGAGCCATGTTACTGCCTTGGCAATTTGAAGGAGCAAGACAGGAAAAAAGTTGAAGAGGTGAACTTTCCATTGTTACGTTATTGAATGCTCTTGGCTCTCCGTTGAGTAACGGTGATGTTGTTACTATGCTATTAATGGCTTGAGTGATAATTTCGTTCATGTTGCCGATATAATTGCTCATCGGGATCCTTTTCCCGATCTAGCTACGGTTCGCTCCATGATTAAAACTGAAGAGATGCGCCTCAACTCTAAGCAACATACAATTTTTACCAAGTGATACGACCTATTCGGCTTCTCCTTCTGCTTTGTTATTTGAGTTTCGAGACATTTTGAGTGTTCGTTTTACTCTCATTCTAAATGCGGGGGATGTTAGTGAAATTGTATTTGTGTTAGACTTATATTTGTGTTAGTATTGGTTTAAGTCCAACCTCAAGTATTATGTTTAGTGATTAACATAAATATTGAGTGAAATGTAATCTCAATAATGAATGAATGAATATTATGTTTAACACAGGTGACATGATGCTGAATTATACTTGGAGGTAGCGCATACCCTTATTTTTTTCTTAACGGCCATCGAGAAATATATCAAAAAGAAAACTAGCAAGGAGCCGGTAGGAAGTTACAATAAAAAATTGAAAGCAGTAAGCGGGTTTCAAACCCATTCAATCCACTTGGGAGAAAACCTTTTTTGTCTACTAAAGATCCATTGCCGCCTATAGATATAGCTGGGAGGTAGGCGGGGCTAGCTTGCTTCTCTTCCCCTGTACTTGCACATCTTATGTGCGAAAGTAAAAGAAGCGAGCTTGATATCATCTAGAATGAGATGTTTGTTGGGTTTCGTAGAGGCAAAAAAACATCTCATTACGGAACCTCTATACACTAGCTATATGCAGTGGCGGACCCAGGATTTTCAAAGGCGGGGGGCAAAAAAATTTTTTTTTTGATAAAATTTGTGATAAACTTTAATAAAAAGGTCATAAATTTTTTTTTAACACTAAAAACTAAGGTTTTTACATTTTTGGCTTCAAGGTGGGGGGCAATTTGATTTTTTGGAGGGGTGCACTTTAATAAAATGGTCCTAAAAAAATTTTTTTTACACTAAAATATGAACTTTTTCGGCGAGTCGTGGAGGGCACCGCCCCCCCGAAACTAAAGCATAGGTCCGCCCCTGGCTATATGTCTTAAGTACTTACATTTGACGACTGAAGACTATTGTTAATTTAACTCGGATAACCGACATATATATACAGATCATAAGTTGCATGCTGTCATGAAGGCCGTTAAAAAAAAATATAAAGATCATAAATTTTCTGCCCTTCTAACATAATATAGACTTAAAGTTCGAATTAGCATACAAATATATTGTGGTCATTCATTCTACAGGCTCATGACTATGATCAACGATTCAAGCCGATCACCAAAATTTTAAGTGATTTTGGGCATTAGCCAGACGACAGTCCATGCAATGAAAATGATGGATAGACCAAATGGAAGTGATATATCCATGTTCCTAATGATCAATGTCATGCATTTAAGCTTTTGATACTCATCCACAAAGGCATATATCAAATAAGTGAAATATGCATTATTAGTATATATGAACAATATAAAAACACAACCACAAAGGGTGGTCCAGAGGTTTACTTGCGGAGGTTAAGAGTTCAAATCCAATGAGAAGAAATCAGTCCCTTTGTGGCCACAAAGGTTTAATTGCGCCGACTCCGAGC
>JARVZY010002740.1:0-226184 GCA_030686995.1 Artemisia argyi | reverse complement strand
TGAATGAGCTTTTGACCTTTTGTTGTTTAAAACTTTATTGTAGCTTATGAAAATTAATGTAGGTTTTTGTTGTTACCAGTTTTTAAATCAGATTTAATTCCATTAAAGACTAACAGCGGTATTACATTTGACTTTTATTGCTGCTCAAGTGTTTGAAACTTAATAATATTTAATGAAATTGTAAATAAAATAGAGATTAAACTTGCACCAGTTGACGTTATTTCATATGGTACCAAATTAAACAAGCTAGCTAGTTTTTTCATAAATAAATAAATGATCACTGTAAACATATAAATTAGTCTAGAGTTAAAATTTATATTACTTATAAAAAAAATAAAAAAATTGAAAAATTAATTTGGTGGTGGTGCAGGTGGGACTTGATGGAGTCAGGTGGGTCAGTTTATCAGGACATGGATCGGTTGGCTGCACTACACACGGGCCTAAAGACATGGGCCCAATGGGTTGACTCTCATGTTGCTATCACTACCAAAAGAATCTTCTTTCAATCAATATCTCCAACTCACTACAAGTAAGTTCTTATCATATTCGTGTATGTACAACTGTTTAGCCAAGTTAAAATAAGCTGTAGGACTTATATTTCTCGATGTAAGTTAACACATTACAAGAAATGTAAAAATCATAGGTTTTTGTCGGTGAGAAAAAGGTTACTAGAGGGTTAAGTTACGCGACTATGATCAATGGTTGGAGTCTTGGAGACTAGTAAGATATGAACTTTAAACAGACAAACAAAAACTCGGCTTGAAAAATATCGTATATTCTTAAAACTGCCAAAATATCACCATCATATAATTGATATGTGCACTACTAAGTACAAAATTGAAAAGATGATGTATAACAATACACGCAATATTTATTATGTACAATTTAACTTCCATAAATAAATTTTTTGGTACTATAGTAAATGATACTGAAATAGAAAGTGAGAAATGGATATGACCAATGGGTGGAATGGTCCATCATGTTTAATGGCTTAAGTTTCAACCAATAATTAGCTGTCCAAATTGGACCCAGTATTATTGGCCTAATTCCTGGCCACAATCTATCGAGCAACCCCCACTGCATATGTTTAAACTTTAGTATATA
This sequence comes from Artemisia argyi, assembly GCA_030686995.1. NCBI lineage: Eukaryota > Viridiplantae > Streptophyta > Magnoliopsida > Asterales > Asteraceae > Artemisia > Artemisia argyi. The sequence continues at coordinate 225,080 of JARVZY010002740.1, read as the reverse complement.
AAAGTATTACTATATCATCTTAGATAATCTTCATGTTCGTCTTCTTACCAAAACAATCATACAAAATATGTCATTTACTAACTTCCTCTTAATTTAAGTTATTTGATTTTTCCATTTATCACAACTAGACGAGTACCCGTGCATAGCAACGGGATTTTATAGCGACAAATTGTTTAGTGATAAAAAAAGTTTATGGGTTATAAACGAAAAATAATAAAAGTTTGAAGATTTAGAGATTAAACATAATGTTTTGAAACCCGGTTCGACCCGTTCTGGATGAAAAATGGGTCGATTTAAATCGAGTGAACCCGACGGGTTGGGTCGAAAACGGGTCAAATTAAACCGGGTCAACCCGCCGGGTTTGAAGCGTCCCAGGTCAACCCGGTTTTCGATGTGTATTAATAGTTTCATTTTGAAATATATGTTTTCGTATGACTTTTATTAGTTAGACGAACCGGTGGCGACACCGGTTCCCGGTTGAATCTGTTGGTCCGGTCCAGTTTTCAAAACTATATGTACCATCAACTTGTTAGCTTGTATGAAGCTTTGTGTGTTTTATTAATTTGTATAATGTGTAAAATAACATTAGCTAGTGTGTTAATTATTTTATATTTAGATTATGTTGTAGCTTGTTTAAATTGTACATTTTGAAAATTTTATTATACTTTTTAGTAAGGGGTGTTTTAATTGGTTGTTTTTAATTTGATATATATGTTTTTAATTTGTTGTACAATGTGAATAAATTATTATACTTTAAAGTTATGGGGTGTTTTAATAAAAGTATTAATTATACTATGCATTTCTCTCACCTTTGACTTTTAAGATTTCACTTTTCAAAATTTGACCATACATTCTTTATAGCGACAAATAGTTTATTCGACAAATAGTTTATTCATCAAAAAAAGTTTATAGGTTATAAATGAAAAATAATAAAAGTTTGAATATTTAAGAATTAAACATAATGTCTTGAAACCCTGTTCGACCCGGGTGGTTCAACCGGGTGAACCATTCCGGCCGAAAAATTGGTCGATTTAAACCGGGTCAACTTGCTAGGTTAGGTTAAAAACGGGTCAAATTAAACCGGTTCAACCCGTCTGGTTTGAAGCGTCCCAGGTCAACCCGGTTTGTGATTTGTATTAATTGGTTGCACAATGTGAATAAATCATTGTACTTTTAAGTAATGGGGTGTTTTAATAATAATATTAATTATATTTCATAATTTCCTTTAATAAGATTTTTCAAGATTTTCATTTTTGAAAATTGACCATTTTTTCAAGATTGACCAATTTCAAGAATTTCAAGATTGACCAATTTCAAGAATTTCAAGAATTTCACTTTTCAAGTTTGACTGTTTTTACATTATAGGTAGTATAGATCATGCAAGTAAAAAGATTTAAAAACACAAATATGGAGTATGTGAATAGTTTTACTACTAATATATATAGACATCACAATCAATCTTTTTTTCATATCGAAAGATAGAGAAAGATATCCCACATGGGGAAATAATAAATTCCTAGTACATTTACAAATCTAGTGGTTGATATTATTTTTGCTTGTTGTTTCTTGTGTTTACTTTTTTGCATTAAACTTATCGACTGTTTTTGTGTCATACTTCTTTACCATAATAACTTCAACTTGTCGGTGGACAATTGTACAGCCCATCAGAATGGAGTGCTGGTGCCACAAGCATTGGAAAAAGTTGCTATGGCGAAACAAGCCCAATGAGTGGATCCGCCTACCCCGGGGTGTATCCGGACCAAATGAAAGTCATTGACACTGTGATCCAAGAAATGCAAAATCCAGCTTACATACTAGACATTACAACCCTTTCGGCTATGAGAAAAGACGCACATCCATCAATATATACAGGGGACTTGAGCCCGGGCCAACGGGCTAACCCGGACCACGTGGCTGATTGTAGCCATTGGTGCCTTCCTGGCTTGCCCGATACTTGGAACCAACTATTTTATACTGCTTTGTTGTTTTAGAATAAATGTATTTATGGCGTTTGTGTATAGGCAGTTTTCCTTTAAAAAAATTTATCAACTATAGTTTTCATAGCTACTTGAATCAATTAAGTTATGGTGTTTTAGGATTAAAAGATTTGTATGCAGTATGCACCTTCAATCAAATGTAATTTGTGTGCAATTGTTAAAGAACTTGGCAGTTTGTTTTGCTCTTAAGGTTAGTTAATGGCTTTCAAGAGCTATGGTTGCTCTTGAATATTGGTTAGCTAGTGTGTGATATCAATATGCTCTCATAAACGTGTCTTCTGAAAACATGAGTTTGTGTGATCTAACATCCACATTTGTTCGTTTAATGATCCCATTATCGAAGTTTGGATTTTCGATTACCATTCAAATTAAGCTTCCAAAAAGATATGAGGAGATAAGAAATTTAGACCATTTCTTAACTACCTCCATCAGTTAGATCATACGGAGTAATAGTTTTCCTTGCAAGGTAGAGCCTTTGATTCAACAATCTCTTTAATATCCAGAAATTCGTATACACTCTACCATCACTCAGCCCGGCCTGTAACATAGAGGTCTTCTTTCCATAAGTATACTAATAAACCATTAGCACCACCCCCGACCTATTTGAAGCCTGGTTGCCACATACTCTTTTTCGTGTTTTCGTACTCATCACCATAAACCTCAAAAACAAATATGGATTGTTCATTCCTAATGTTCCGTAAGTATACTATAAACCATTAGGAACGAACAACCCCACAGACTATACTTACAAATTTCTTATTCCTTAATCTCTTCGTAATTATACTAATTACCATTAGCATCACCTCCATATTTTTGAAACCTGATTACCACAAACTCTCTTTTGTGTTTGAGAGTTGAGACTAAGGTTTGGTACTTATCACCACTGGCACAAACCATCAGGAATGAACTAATGAACAGATATACTTACAAATTTCTTATTCCTTGATTTCTCTCGACACATACTTGAATCCCAGGCCTGTTTGAAGCTTTATTACCGCAAAAAAAATAGAATTGTTCAATCCTGGTGAGTTGTTTATGAGGCAGGCAAAGTTGAGAATATCTTATTCCTTTGTTCCTCCGCATGCCTGACAATCCCAATTATGAACACTTACGCACATTTGGACTATGTAAACACACTGCTATTTCCTCTCTAGGTCGATGTGGGATGAGCTGATATTACACTATAATTGCTCTTTTTCTTTTTGTCTTCCTTAAAAATTCTTTACATTGGTGATGTAGTTGTATGTTAAACAAGTTTAATTCAATTGAGTAACAAGTTACTACTTATTTTTAAATAATTAACATTGCAATTAACTAGAACTTATATTTTTTAATAGAATATGGGATGATCTCGAGCCTAGAGAGAGCGTGACGACGTCAAAATATCAAGCCCAACTTGGTCTTAGATAGAACCCATTCTTCTTGAGGTAACATGAGTCAACTTACGGGCTTTTGTGGGGAAAATGATTAACTATTCGTATTTATGGTTATATTTTAGTAAACCAATAGAACTTATAGCATGAAGAATATACAGATATAAGTTACCAAAAAGAGGTTCATAGAAAACAATGATACAGTATATATGTAGTTATTGGAGATAATAAGGCCAGGTGTTGAGGTCATAAATCATAATCAGTGCTAAATGTGTGTTGAACTCATCAAAACTACCAAGTGTTCAAAAAAAAACCAGCAACGTAACGTGAATAAATCCAACCGATAGCATAAGTAAGTACAATGTATATGAGATAACAATCCATTTAGCTACTCCCACTGCAAATGTTTAGATCAATTCACGTTTTAGTTCTTAAGATATACAACATTAACATATTTCGCCACTAACATAAAAAGTGTACATTGTATTAGGTTTCTTTTTTCTTTCTTGAAAACATAGATGTGGTAAAAGGAAATAGGTCAAAGAGTCTAGTCTTAATATGCGATGGATTCTTGTTCTTAAGTTTCTATGAGGTATGTCATTTTTCTTCATTGACAAGTGATTGTTAGGCCTGGATATAGTGTCTAATTTCATGACTAAATTCGTGTGGACATATATAGTTGGGTTCTCTTGAAAAACGCACTTTATTTTTTACAAATAAATAAAACACTGAACACATGTTTATGCATAAAATTATTCACATATATAGACATATCAATCCATTTTTCATATCTGAAGTATTTCAATTTTACGTAGACATAAGAATATACATTACTAAAACAAACATTTTATGTTTTTGAACATTTTTGCCTTTGAAAGAGTAAAGATTTCCCACATGGGGAAATAATAAATTCCTAGTAGATTGATTTACAAATCAAGTGGTTGATATTATTCTTGCTTGTTGTTTCTTGTGTTTGCTTTTTTGCATTAAACTCATCAACTGTTTTTGTGTCAAACTTCAAAACCATAATAACTTCAACTTGTCGGTGGACAATTTTACAGCCATTAGAATGGCGTGCTGGTGCCACAAGCACTGGAAAAAGTTGCTATGGCGAAACAAGCCCAATGAGCGGATCCGCCTACCCCAGGGTGTATCCAGACCAAATGAAAATCAATGACATGTGATCCAAGAAATGCAAAACCCAGTATACATACTAGACATTACAACCCTTTCGGCTATGAGAAAAGACGCACACCCCGTCAATTTATACAGGGGACATGAGCCCGGGCCAACGGGCTAACCCGGACCACGTGGCTGATTGTAGCCATTGGTGCCTTCCTGACTTGCCCGATACATTAAAAGATTTGCATGCACCTTCAATCAAATGTATTTTTTTTTATTTTTTTTTTATTTTTTGGAAAGGCAATCAAATGTAATTTGTGTGCAATTGTTAAGGAACTTGGCAGTTTGTTGTTAATTATGTATCTTGGGTTTTTTGTGGTACGTTGCTTTAACATTCTTACTTCAGAAAGTCGAAACTTGGAACAAGTTTTTATCAGGGCCAAAGATTTGGTAGCTTGTTACTAAACTACGATTGTTACTTCTTAAATGTCAATAGATATTGCCATATCATTAGATCTTGAATATTGGTTAGCTTGTGTGTGATATCAACATGCTCACATAAACGTGTTTTCTGAAAACATGAGTTTGTTTGTGTGATCTAACATCCACATTTGTACGTTTAATAATCCCATAACCGTAGTTTGGATTTACGATTACCATTCAAATTAAGCTTCCAAAAAGATGTTAGGAGATAAAAAATGTTAGACCATTTCTTAACTACCTCCATCATTTAGATCATAATATTTTTCCTTGCAAGGTAGAGCCTTGGATCCAACAATCTCTCTAATATCCAGAAATTCATATACTCTTTCCGTAAGTTTACTAATAAACCATTAGCATCACCCGGACCTATTTGAAGCCTGATTGCCACATACTCTTTTTCGTGTTTGAGACTAAGGTTTCGTACTCACCACCATAAACCTCAAAAACAAATTAGCATCACCTCGACATGTTTGAAGCCTAATTACGACAAACTCTTTTTTTTGTTTGTGGTACTTGTGAATTTCTTATTCCTTGATTTCTGTCAAAGTATACTAATAAACCATTTTCATCAGTCGAACATGCTTTTGCTAAGGTTTGGTACGTATCACACAGTAAACAACAACAAAAAAAATTGGAATTGTTCAATCCTTATGGGTGTAAAGACAGCATGCAAAGTTAAGAATTTCTTATTCCTCGTTCTCCCTGCATGCCTAAGAACAACCCATTAGAAATGAACTAGTGGACAATCCCAATTGTGAACACTAACGCACATATGGATTATATAAAAGCACTGCTATTTCCTCTACAGGTCGATGTGGGATTAGCTGATGTTATAGCTCTTTTTCTTTTTGTCTTCCTTAAAAATTCTTTACATTGGTGATTTAGTTGTATTTTTAAACAAGTTTAATTCAATGGTGTGACAATTTATTACCTATTTTTTAAATAATTAACATTGCAATTATCTAGAACTTACATTTTTTACATACATCACAAATATGTATCTGGACCTGAATTTGAGCTAATAATAAATAAAATATGATATGATCTCGGGCCTAGAGCATGACAACGTCCAAATATCAAGCCGCACTTGGTCTTAGATAGAGCCTTATCCTTGTAGAGGTTACATGAACCAACTTATGGCCTTTTGTAGGGAAAATGATTTACTATTCGTATTTATGGTTATATTTCAGCAAACCAACAAAAACTTATAGCATGAAGAATATACAGATATAAGTTACCAAACAAAGGTTCCTAGAAAACAATTATACAGCATATTTGTAGCTATTGGAGATAATAAGGGTGTTGAGGTCATAATAATTGCTAAATGCGTGTTGAACTCATCAAAACTACCAAGTGTTCAAAAAAACTGCAACGAACATAAATAAATCCAACTGATAGCATAAGTACAACGTATATGAGATAACAATCTATTGAGCTACTCCCACTGCAAATGTTTAGATCTATTCATGTTTTAGTTCTTAAGATATACACTATTGTTGTAATACTATTTTCTTTTAAGTAATACAACATTAACAAATTTCGCCACTAACTTAAAAAGTGTGTTGGTACTTATCACCATCAACCATCAGGAATGAACTAATGAACAACTATACTAATTAACCATTATCATCACTTGAACATGTTTGAATCCCGTCCCCGTTTGAAGCTTTACGACCATACTCTTTTTGGTGTCTAAGACAAAAAAATTGGAATTGTTCAATCCTCATGAATTGTCGCAAGCGGTACAAAGAATTTCTTATTCCTTGTTTGAATCCCGGGCCTGTTTGAAGCTTTACGACCACTCTCTTTTGAGACAAAAAAATCGGAATTGTTCAATCCTCGTGAGTTGTCTGAAGGTGCACAAAGTTAGGAAATTCTTATTCCTTGTTCTCTCTGTATGCCTAACAACAACTCATTAGGTAGTTTACAATAACAATTTCGAACATGTATGCACATCTGGACTATATAAACACACTGCTATTTCCTCTCCAGGTCGATGTGTGATGAGCTGATATTACATTGGTGATGTAGTTGTATGTTAAACAAGTTTAATTCAATTGAGTAACAAGTTATTACTTATTTTTAAATAATTAACATTGCAATTAACTAGAACTTATATTTTTTACATACATGACAAATATGTATCTGGACTGAATTTGAGCGAATAATGAATAAAATATGGGATGATCTCGAACCTAGTGAGAGCGTGACGACGTCAAAATATCAAGCCCAACTTGGTCTTAGATAGAACCCATTCTTCTTGAGGTAACATGAGCCAACTTACGGCCTTTTGTGGGGAAAATGATTAACTATTCGTATTTATGGTTATATTTTAGCAAACCAATAGAACTTATAGCCTGAAGAATATACAGATATAAGTTACCAAAAAGAGGTTCATAGAAAACAATGATACAGTATATATGTAGTTATTGGAGATAATAAGGCCGGGTGTTGAGGTCATAAATCATAATGAGTGCTAAATGTGTGTTGAACTCATCAAAACACCAAGTGTTCAAAAAAACTGCAACGTAACATAAATAAATCCAACTGATAGCATAAGTATGTACAATGTATAAGAGATAACAATCTATTGAGCTACTCCCGGTGCAAATGTTTAGATCTATTCATGTTTTAGTTCTTAAGATATACACGATTGTTGTAGTATTATTTTCTTTTAAGTATAAAACATTAACATATTTCGCCACTAACTTAAAAAGTGTTTTTTTATCTATTGTATTAGGTTTATTTTTTCTTTCTTGAAAACGTAGATGTGGTAATTAAAGGAAATAGGTCAAAGAGTCTAGTCTTAATATGCGATGGATTCTTGTTCTTAAGTTTCTATGAGGTATGTCATTTTTCTTCATTGACAAGTGATTGTTAGGCCTGGATATAGTGTCTAATTTCATGACTAAATTCGTGTGGAAATATATAGTTGGGTTCTCTTGAAAAACGCACTTTATTTTTTACAAATAAATAAAACACTGAACACATGTTTATGCATAAAATTATTCACATATATAGACATATCAATCCATTTTTCATATCTGAAGTATTTCAATTTTACGTAGACTTAAGAATATACATTACTAATACAAACATTTTATGTTTTTGAACATTTTAGCCTTTGAAAGAGTAAAGATTCCCCACATGGGGAAATAATAAATTCCTGGTACATGTACAAATCAAGTGGTTGATATTATTCTTGCTTGATATTATTCATTTGGTACATATACAAATCAAGTGCCACAAGAACTGGAAAAAGTTGCTATGGCGAAACAAGCCCAATGAGCGGATCCGCCTGTGTATCCAGACCAAATGAAAGTCAATGACATGTGATCCAAGAAATGCAAAATCCAGTATACATACTAGACTTTACAACCCTTTCGGCTATGAGAAAAGACGCACACCCCGTCAATTTATACAGGGGACTTGAGCCCGGGCCAACAGGCTAACCCGGACCACGTGGCTGATTGTAGCCATTGGTGCCTTCCTGGCTTGCCCGATACATGGAACCAACTATTTTATGTTGGAAAATTTAGTGCACTTGAGGGATCAAATCATACTTGGAAATGGGTTTGGAGGTACGGAGTGTACACCCATCAAGTCCCTGATTACCCTGACTCAATAGTGGTTGTGCTAGTGTGAATCTGATTCTGCTGATGCATGAATCTGATTCTGCTGCTAGTGTTGTGAATCTACTGCTAGGATTCTGCTGCTAGCTGATCCTGCTGATAGGATTCTGCTGCCAGCTGATTCTGCTGCTAGCTGATTATGCTGCTAATAGCATTCTGCTGCTAGTGTGAATCTGCTGCTAGCATCAGCAATTCTGCTGCTCGTTTTTAACCACTGATTCCTACTATTATGGAAAGTATTATGATATAATTAATGAGCCGTTAATTATATATAATTCTATGGGCTAGGGTTTTGAGTATTCTCTATTATAAATAGAGGTCATAACACATCTGCATGGAGATACGAAATCACAAAACCCTAAACACTTGAATACGCATCTGGTTCTTGGTTTGTGCCTAAAACAAGAACATCACTTGGTCTTATCCCATAGAGATATTCGTGTAACCCAGGCATAGGGTTGAATAGTTAGTGAATATCCGGTACCTTTATTGATTATCTAAACCCAAATCTGGGAACTTGTTAACACTTTTTAACCAACAATCAATAGAAACTATTAGTGATAATCAATGGCTGCTGCTATGAGACAAATGGCTGCTAACTTTTCCAAGTTGGAAAAGTTTGAAGGTGTTGATTTCAGAAGATGGCAAAAGAAGATGCACTTCTTGTTGTCAAGTATGAATGTGGTTTATGTTCTGACGACTGAGATTCCAGAAGATTTTGGAGATGATGCTACTATGGATCAGATGAGGGCAAGAAGCAAATAGGAGAATGATGATTATGTTCGCAGAGGTTTAATTCTCAATGGTATGTCTGATTCTCTATTTGATATTTATCAGAATGTTGAAACTTCTCAAGAACTATGGGATTCCTTGGAAGCCAAGTATATGGCTGAGGATGCATCAAGTAAGAAGTTCCTTGTAAGTAATTTTAACAATTACAAAATGGTTGATTCTAGACCTGTCATGGAACAATACAATGAACTTCTTAGTATACTTGGTAGATTCACACAACACAAGATGAACATAGATGAGGCTATTTCAGTCTCGTGTATCATCGATAAACTGCCTCCCTCTTGGAAGGATTTCAAGCATATGCTTAAGCATAAGAAGGAGGAGTTAACTCTTATTGAGTTGGGCAGTCACTTGCACATTGAGGATTCACTCAAAGCTCAAGACATTGACAAGCCAAAGAGTAGCATTGCTACTGGTCCATCAATTGTCAATATGGTGGAGCATAATAACTCCACCAAGTACAATGACAACAAGGGCAAGCGTAAGCATTAAGATAACACCAAATCTGATCTTAACAAGAAACCTAAGGTGACTTGTTGGAAGTGTGGGAAACCTGGACACTTCAGGAAAGATTGCAAGGGTGGTAAAGTTGGAAACAAATCCAATGGATCAGGCACAGGTGGAGGGAATGGTAACACCAATTCTCTGAAAGGTCAGAATGTGTTTAATAAGTCTTTTAAGATTTATTATGTTACATATATATCTGACATTTACTTTGTGCAGGATGATGATGTTGCATGGTGGGTTGACTCTGGAGCAACAATACATGTGTGTAAAGATAGAAACTGGTTCAAGACCTATAAGTCAATGAATGATGGTTCTATTCTTCATATGGGAAACGAGTAAACTGCCCTGGTGCATGGAAAAGGATGTGTTGATTTGAAGTTTAGTTCTGGAAAGATTGTTTCTTTGTTTAATGTTTCACATGTTCCTGATATTAGAAAGTATTTGGTTTCTAGTAGTGTTTTGAATAATTGTGGTTATAAACAAGTTATTGAATCTAATAAGTTTGTTTTGTCTAAAAATGGTGTGTTTATTGGTTTTGGTTATTTGTGTAATCAAATATTCAGACTTAATATTGTCCATGATAATATTGATTTTGCTTTTATATCTACATCTAAACTTTATGATTCAAACCTATGGCATGCAAGACTTGGCTATGTACATTTTAAAAGAATGCAAGATATGTCCAAGGATGGGTTAATACCAGCTTTTGATATGAACACTGAAAAGTGTAAAACTTGTATGATGAACAAGATAACTAAGAAACCTTTTCAAGGAGTAAAACGTGAAACTAAAGTTTTGGAGTTAATTCACAGTGACCTTTGTGATTTACATGCTACTCCCTCTTTGGGGAATAAGAAATACTTTGTGACTTTTATTGATGATGCTTCTAGGTTTTGTCATGTTTATTTATTACATTCTAAAGATGAAGCATTAGATAAATTTAAAGTATTTAAAACTGAAGTGGAATTGCAACAAAGTTCCCTGATCAAAAGATTAAGGACTGATAGGGGAGGTGAGTACATGGATACTCTGTATTTTCAGTCTGTTGGTATAATCCATGAAACGACTGCCCCTTATACTCCTCAGCAAAATGGTATTTCTGAAAGGAAAAACAGGGTGCTGAAGAAGATGGTTAATTCCATGTTGTCCTATTCAGGACTGAGTCAAGGGTTCTGGGGTGAAGCTATGTTAACAGCTTGCTATTTATTAAATAGGGTTCCCAACAAAAGGAACAAAGTTACCCCTTATGAACTTTGGACTAAAAAGAAACCTAACCTTAATTATCTTAGGATATGGGGTTGTAGGGCTGTTGTAAGACTCCCTGATCCAAAGCAGAAAACTTTGGGAGAAAGAGGCATTGAATGCATCTTTGTTGGATATGCTGAGCATTCCAAGGCATATAGGTTTTATGTTATAGAACCTAATGAGTCTGTTTCAATTAACTCAATAATTGAATCAAGGTATGCACTCTTTGATGAGAACAGATTCTCATCTATCCCTAGACCAAGTCAAAGGATTCCAAATGGAACCTATGAAAATGGTGTTTCAGAAGTATCTGATGAGGTTCCTGCTGAGGTTGTGGAACAACAACCTGAACCTGAGCTCAGAAGGAGCAATAGGGTCAGGACTCCAAAATCATTTGGACCTGAATTTCAATTATACTTAATTGAAGGTACAAGGAGTGAGGTCTCTGACCAATACTCCTATTGCTTCATTGTGGAGGATGATCCCAAAACATTTGAAGAAGCAATGAAGTCCCAGGATGTTGCTTTCTGGAAAAAAGCAATAAATGATGAGATGGACTCCATTATGGGCAATAACACTTATGTGTTGACTGATCTACCACTTGGTTGCAAACCTCTAGGTTGCAAATGGATTTTCAAAAAGAAAATGAAGGTAGATGGAACTGTTGAAAAGTTCAAGGCAAGATTAGTTATTCAAGGCTTTAAACAAAAGTCAGGAATAGACTACTTTGATACTTATGCTCCAGTGGCACGTATCAGTAACATAAGATTGCTAATTGCTTTGGCATCAATTCACAATTTGATTATTCATCAGATGGATGTGAAGACAGCTTTCTTGAATGGTGATTTAGATGAGGAGGTTTACATGAACCAACCTCAGGGCTTCAGCATGCCAGGCAATGAAAACAAGGTGTGTAAACTGATTAAGTCTCTTTATAGACTAAAATAGGCACCTAAGCAATGGCATCAAAAGTTTGATGAAGTGGTTTTGTCTAGTGGTTATTTACTTAATCAAGCTGACAAATGTGTATATAGCAAATTTGATGAATCTGGTAAAGGAGTCATCATTTGTCTATATGTTGATGACATGTTGATCTTTGGCACTGACCAAAATCAAGTTGATCTTACAAAAGAATTTTTGTCATCAAAGTTCTCCATGAAGGATATGGGGGAGGCTGATATTATCCTTGGTATTAGGATTAAACATGAAAGTAACAAAATTTCTATATCTCAGTCTCATTACATTGAGAAGGTGTTAAAGAAATTTAATTACTTTGATTGTACTCCAGTGAGTACTCCCATGGATACAAGTGAGAAGCTAATGCCTAATACTGGCAAAGCTGTATCTCAACTTGAGTATTCTAGGGTGATTGGCTGCTTGATGTATGCCATGACTTGTACAAGACCTGATATTGCTTTTGTTGTGGGTAAACTAAACAGGTATACTAGTAATCCTAGTGCTCATCATTGGCAAGCAATTCAGAGGGTCTTTAAGTATTTGAAGAGAACTATGGATTATAGTCTCTCATATACTGGTTATCCTTCAGTATTAGAAGGATACACTGATGCAAGTTGGATCAGTAACACTGAAGACAATTCGTCTACTAGTGGTTGGGTATTCCTACTTGGTGGAGGTGCAATTTCTTGGGCATCCAAGAAACAAACTTGCATTACCAGTTCAACCATGGAATCTGAATTTGTGGCTTTAGCTGCTGCTGGCAAAGAAGCTGAATGGTTGAAAAACTTGCTTCTTGAGATTCCATTGTGGCCTAAACCTATAGCACCTATTTCTATCCGTTGTGATAGTGCTGCTACATTGGAAAAGGCTTATAGCCAGATGTACAATGGGAAGTCTAGACACTTAGGTGTTAGGCATAGCATGATTCGTGAGCTTATCATGAATGGGGTGATATCTATAGAGTTTGTTAAATCTCAACAAAACTTAGTTAATCACTTGACGAAGGGTTTAGTTAGAGACTTGGTTTTGAAGTCAGCTAAAGGGATGGGTTTAAGTCCAACTTAGTCACTGAATGCAAGGATACCCAACTCCCTTCTAAGGAAACTTGGAAGCTGAGTTCAATGTGAAAAGCTGATCATTTAGTGGACTGAAGCACATGTATCACAAACATCCCAAGGTTGTGTTTGTTACCTGCTGGAAAGGAGGATGAAGTCATAACTTCTTAATGGTTAATTTTCTTTGAAAAAGTGCTAAGCAGGAGCATGAATTAAAGATGAACCACCTATGTGAATGTTGAAGTTTTGCCGCTTCAGGAAGCTTTGGACTTTTAGCTTTTACAACATTTATGAATTGGATATGGACACATGGCTTGTATAGTGTCAGGAGTATTTTAGTGTTTGAAAACTTGTGTGTATTTATCATCAGGTATTCAATGGTTTGAAGGGTTCAATTCTTAGAACACCCTGATTCTCGAATATTTGAAAGTATATGTACTAATGTGGAAATTCAATCCTCAAGATATTTTCATTTATGCACTTGTTTTGTTTTGTGTTTAATTTTCATGCAAAGGAAGTGAACTAAATTTGGGGAGGATTGTTGGAAAATTTAGTGCACTTGAGGGATCAAATCATACTTGGGAATGGGTTTGGAGGTACGGAGTGTACACCCATCAAGTCCCTGATTACCCTGACTCAATAGTGGTTGTGCTAGTGTGAATCTGATTCTGCTGATGCATGAATCTGATTCTGCTGCTAGTGTTGTGAATCTCCTGCTAGGATTCTGCTGCTAGCTGATCCTGCTGATAGGATTCTGCTGCCAGTTGATTCTGCTGCTAGCTGATTCTGCTGCTAGTGTGAATCTGCTGATAGCATCAGCAATTCTGCTGCTCGTTTTTAACCACTGATTCCTACTATTATGGAAAGTATTATGATATAATTAATGGGCCGTTAATTATATATAATTCCATGGGCTAGGGTTTTGAGTATTCTCTATTATAAATAGAGGTCATAACACATTTGCATGGAGATACAAAATCACAAAACCCTAAACACTTGAATACGCATCTGGTTCTTGGTTTGTGCCTAAAACAAGAACATCACTTGGTCTTATCCCATAGAGATATTCGTGTAACCCATGCATAGGGTCGAATAGTTTCTATTGGAAAGTGATACCACAATTTCAAGTGAATATCCGGTACCTTTATTGATTATCTTAACCCTAATCTGGGAACTTGTTAACACTTTTTAACCAACATTTTATACCGCTTTATTGTTTAGCATAATGTATTTATGGTGTTTGTGTATTACTGTAGCAGTTTTCCATAAAAAAAAATTATCAACTATAGTTTTCATAGCTACTTTTAGAATCAATTAAGTTATGGTGTTTTAGGATTAAAAGATTTGTATGCACCTTCAATCAAATGTAATTTGTGTGCAATTATTAAAACTTACCAGTTTGATGTTAATTATGTATCTTGGGGTTTTTTTGGTTGCTTTAACATTCTTACTTCAGAGAGTCGAAACTTGGAACAAGTTTTTATAAGGGCCGAGGATTTGTTAGCTTGTTACTAAACTATAATTGTTACTTCTTAAATGTCAATGGATATCGCCATATTATTATATCTTGAATATTGGCTAGCTTGTGTGTGATATCAATATGCTCACATAAACGTGTCTTCTGAAAACATGAGTTTGTTTGTGTGATCTAACATCCACATTTGTACGTTTAATAATCCCATAACCGTAGTTTGGATTTACGATTACCATTCAAATTAAGCTTCCAAAAAGATGTGAGGAGATAAAAAAATATTAAACCATTTCTTAACTACCTCCATCAGTTAGTTCATAATATTTTTCCTTGCAAGGTAGAGCCTTGGATCCAACAATCTCTCTAATATCCAGAAATTCATATACTCTTTCCGTAAGTTTACTAATAAACCATTAGCATCACCCGGACCTATTTGAAGCCTGATTGCCACATACTCTTTTCCGTGTTTGAGACTAAGGTTTCGTACTCACCACCATAAACCTCAAAAACAAATTAGCATCACCTCGACATGTTTGAAGCCTAATTACCACAAACTCTTTTTGTTTGTTTAGTTGAGACTCAGGTCTAAGGTGTGGTACTTGCGAATTTCTTAAGGTTTGGTACACATCACACAGTAAACA
This sequence comes from Artemisia argyi, assembly GCA_030686995.1. Lineage (NCBI taxonomy): Eukaryota > Viridiplantae > Streptophyta > Magnoliopsida > Asterales > Asteraceae > Artemisia > Artemisia argyi. The sequence continues at coordinate 209,805 of JARVZY010002740.1, read as the reverse complement.
ACAACAAAAAAATTGGAATTGTTCAATCCTTATGGGAGTTAGAGAACATGCAAAGTTAAGAATTTCTTATTCCTTGTTCTCCCTGCATGCCTAAGAACAACCCATTAGAAATGAGCTAGTGGACAATCCCAATTCTAAATACTTATGCACATATGGATTATATAAAAGCCATTAGAAATGAGCCTCAAATAAGTAGAATGACGAGCCTCAAACTGTTGTAGGTTTCCTTGCCAGTTGACAAGTTTTCCTTTGCTTCTGTCTGCTTTTAGGTCGTTCCTGAAAAAAACCTGTTGCGTATTTTGAGTCGGTTCTTAACTCGAAACGCGTAGGTAGTAATTCCATCTTCCATTTATTTAGGGTTCTGATTATGGCCAGAACTTCCTTTTCATGGACAGTATAGTTAATTTCTGTTGGTTTGAAGGTGCCTGATGTATACTTACAGAGTTTTTTGGGTAATTTCTGGGTTTCTTTGAATAACATTTGGTTGTTATCACATTTGTGATCTGTATAGCTTAAATTTTTGTCCTTTTGGACTGTGTAACTTGATTTATCACATCTGTGATCTGTATACTTTGTTTCACCTGTAAGGTGATCTTCCTTTTCAGGAATGCTTATTTCTTCTTTAGCTTTTTGAATTCTTCCGAATTCATCAAGGCAAAGAATATTTTTACCATTCTGTATAGCTAACATACAACCAGCCCAGGTTGTTTCTGATGCATCTGTTTCTATTATTAAAAAATCGCTATTTTTAGCATTGTATAATTCTGGTAAATTTGTCAAATTTTCTTTTAACAATTTTACTGCGTTTGTATCTTCTTCCCCCCATGACCAAGGAATCTTTTCTGAAATTTTCTTTTGTAAAAGACTTCTATGTTTTGCAAAATTTTTCGAAAATCCTTGATCTGCTATATAATTTTTATACAACCAAGAAATCGTTGTATTTGTTTTCTATCTTCAAGTTTATCGGGAAAAAGCATAATTTTTTCTTGTGTATGTGGAGCAAGCTTAAGTACTCCATGTTTGCCAATTTCGAGTCCCAAATACTCGATTTCTGTTTTTAATATTTTGCTTTTTGAAGCTGATAGAATTATACCAACTTCTTTGACTCTTTCTAAAACCCTTTTGACATGAATCATATGTTCTTCTTTTGTTTATGAAAATACGATAATGTCATCGATGTACACTAAGCAGTATTCATCCATTCCATTAAAGTTTTTATCCATAAATCTCTGATAAATACTTGGTGCTTGTTTTAATCCAAATGGCATTACATTCCATTCGTAATGTTTTTGTGGCGGACATGAAAAGGCTGTTAATCCTTTTGTATTTTCGTGTAATCTAAGCTGCCAATAGCCAGATTTAGCATCAAATGTACTAAAAAAGTTTTTTCCTTTGAGTTTTTTTTAAAATATATGTCTTATGTGGTAACTTATAGGCATCTCCTATAGTTGCTTCATTCATTTTTTTGTAGTTTATTACCATCCGTCTCTTTTTTCTTTTTAACTCATTATGGTTTTCTACGTAGAAAGCTGGTGCAGAGTGAGGACTCTTGCTCTCTCGAATAATTCCCATTTTCAAAAGTTTTTCTGTTTCTTCTTGAAATTCTTCAACATCTCTTATGTTATATGGGATATTATTAGGGACATTTACTTCCTTGGTTTCATCCTTTAGCTTAATTTCTACTAGTTCCTTATTTAAATTTTTAAATTTATCCAAAGGATCTTCGGATGAAACTTCTTCTAAAAGGTTCTGTATCCTTTGTTCTTCTTGTATAATAAAGATTTTTATACTTTTTAAATTCTCATAAATCTTTCTAGATATTAGTTTTAAGATTTCTTTCTTTGAAACTATATTAGTGGTGACAATTTTTCTCGAAAGATGTCTTAAAGAAATAGTTTTTAAACGTTGTATGAATGGTTGGTAAAGCTTTAGAAAGTTGTTTCCTGTAATAAGCTTCATTCTTGAGTCGTAGAGATATATAGTTTTAGCAATAAAAATCATGTTTTCTATTTTTATTTCTACATTTTCCGCATAATGATAAATTCTATGAACAGATTTATCTGCAATAGAAAATTTCTTAGGGCTCTTTGCCCTTTTCCAATGTGTACAAAGACTCTTTTGTCCAAAACAAAGAGTTGCTCCTGTATCTATATACGCATGGACTAATTTATTTTCTATGGTCACTTTTATAAATGAAGCGTTGTTACTCATCATCGCTGTATTCACTTTCGCTTATATAGGCAATGTATTCTGTTTCTGAATCAAAGTCTGAGTCTTCTAATGGTTCATAGCCTACTTGTTTAACTAAGTTAAATATTTCTATCATAGGTTTAGCTGTGTTACTATTCTTTTTGGGACAGTTATTTGCATAGTGCCCTTCCTCCTTGCAAAGCCAGCAACGGCATGATGATTTTCCCGATGGACAGAATTTTTTTTTTTCATCCTGTTTTCTTTTTCGAAAATAGTTTTGTCTTTTATTCTTTTTGTAGAATGATTTATATTTTTTCTTGTATGGGACTTGTTTCCATTTCTTATACCTATATTTCTTCTTTTTATACCTTTTGTATTTCCTAGGTTTATCACAACCGTAATTTCCAGGTAGATTAATATTATTTTGTTTACTGCAACAGAGACTTATTTGTGCTTCTCTTTTGGCTATTTTATTTTCACAACTGATGTTCATCCATTCTTCAATAGCTTTTATTCTTCCTCCTAATGTATCAGTGTTATTTCCTTGTGAATAACTTATTTTGAAATGTTCTTCTGTCTTAGTTCCTACCATAGATGGGAGCTTTCTAAATATTAAGTCTAGATTTGCCAATTGAGTTTCTCTATCTATTTTGTAAAACCATGTTTCGTATTCACAAAGAAAAGGTTCGAGTAAACACATATCGCATATTCTCATATTTATTATGTGGTTATAAGCTTTTATACTTTCTGCGTTTCTTTGTATATCTGATTGAAAAGCATAACTATCTCTTCCTGTAAACTCTCTATATATCGTTCGGACTATATATTTAAATGCTTCAATTACTGTTCCGGTTATAAGATATTCTGGTGAAGTAATTATATAAGGTTGTGCTTTTCTTAAGTGAGACATAACGCTTCCGGATGTTTTATGCATTACATATGCATATAAATCTGTGAGACTTAACTCTTTAAGACTATTTCCTACTTGTATGTCTAGTGATATTTTGTTAGACCAATTATTTATCCTTTCCATTTTTCCTTCTGTGCTACCACAGTTTATGTCTAACACTTCTGTTTCGATACTTTCCTGGTATTTTTGCTCTTCGACAAATGTTTTTCCCTTTTTATGATATCCTTTATGAAAGACGTAGTCTTCATATTTGATTCCTCTTTTTCTACTTTTAGATGAATCTCCAACCTCATAATTTGGGTAATTATAATTTTGTTCTGAGTCTTCTTCTGACTCATCTGAAGATTCTCCAAGAGCGATCTTTTGTTCATTTATTCTGTTTAATGTTTCGATCTCGTCTTCACTACTATCGGTCATTTGTGTTATTTGTAATTTTTCCATTAGTGCTTGTAGTTCCTCAATGTTTTTAGAAACTGTATCCATTTTAGAAAGGTAAAATAATAGTTTTAGGTACTGATGGTGTTGGTGTTTGGTCATGTATTACTATAGCTCTTCTTTCTTGCTGGTTTTTAATTAATTCTTCTAAATGAGATATATTGGTTTTTAAGTCGATATTAAAATTTTCGTATTCTCGACTTTCTTTAATGATTTCTATTATTGTGTCCTTAGCCTTTTTTAGCTCTTCTAGGATTTTATTTTCTTTATCTTCCTGAGTTTTGGACTTTAGAATTCTTATTAACAAATCTGATATATTGTTTAACTGAGGATTTTCTGTATGAAAAAGATGTGGAAACTTCTTGTCAGATGTTTCGTTGAAACATTTATAATTTTTATCTCGGGCTGTGTAATATTCATGTGGTTGAGAAAGTGGTTTATTTATTTTTTCGATTTGTTCTATCTTTTCTTTTAGAGCTCTTATCTCTTTAGTCATGTTTTCTGTAGTGCTTAGAATTTTTTCTAAAGTACTCATAATAATTCTTTTATTCTTGTTATAGTTTCTTCTTTATTGGTGCTAATTTCTTTTTTTATTGAATCGTTTTCTTTTCTTAGTTTTGTAATCATATCTTTTATTTCTTGCACCTCTGTTATCAGCTGTTTATTCTCTTCCTCCCTAGAAGCCTTTTGTTCTAGGATTTCAATAATTTTTGTAAACTGTTTTTCTAAGAGTTTTGTTATGTTTTCTGAATGCTCGATATTAGCTTGATTATGCTCTGGGGTTTGATGTAGAGTTATCCATGATAATATTTCTGTAATATTGTTTAGTGTTGCCTGTATATAACCTACTTGTTCTGAGACTCTACTTCCTGATGAAGATGCTAGCACATATTGTGTTCCTGGCAAAAGATTTCTTGGAAGTGTGATGCACTTTCCATCGTTTGGTATTCCAGGTGCTTGTGTAAATCCGTTCATAATTTCTATGGGTGCTTTAAATATTTCATCTAGTGACTTATCCATGTTTAGGCTCTGATACCAAAAAAGGCAAGCAGAGGAGCTTAAATAATTGGCGGAATTTTGTTTGGTATGTTTACTTGGAGTCGTTCTAATTCTTTGTTTAAATTATTTAACTTTCTCTTTGTACTATCTCTTTGTTGTACTAGAACTCTTAGACTTTCATAAACTTGTATGTTTTGTATTCTATAATATATATAATCAAGAAGTTCTTCGTTGTTTGAAATCTGTTCTTGTTTATTTTCTATTAATTTTCTCCGAATATTTTCTTGGAGATTCATTATGCCGTATATATTTGTTTTATATATTGGCTTCGCTCTGTTTTTAAAGATTTTAGTGTCTTTCTTTTTAAGTTTAAAAAATAATTAGCTTTCTTTCGTTCTAAATCAGATATTGTTGTTTTCATGACATATAAAAGACATTGTATTTCGAAATTCTTAGTTTCTATGATTTTATCAATGTTTTCTATATATATTATTAGAGAACTGTGTTGTGAAGCAATAACCTTGTTGCTCATAACTTTTCACTCATATTTTGAATAATATTAGATAGGTTACTTACTTGTTTTACTAATTCACTATTATGTTTCATCAAAAGCTGGTGGTCCAAGAAATGAACCTTGTCTAGATGTAGATGTTCTAGCATTTCTTTTATTTTCGAAATTATCTGTATCATCGATTATTCTAGAAATTTGTCTTCCGAAAATGCCATTGCTTTTATTTTCTTCTAATTCTATAACTGGTCTAAATAGTTTATCAATACTTATTTTATTGTCATTTTTAAATGTTATACTGTGATGACTATTAGATAGTGCATAATTTATCTGATATGTAATTGAAAAGGGGTGATTTCCTTTTTTCATAAAGTTAGTTCTAAGTAGTTTATACCTTATTGTTATACTATTAGATAGATTAATATCATATAAGGACATACCTACTTGTATATTTATATCAAATTTCATTTTTGTTTCTTTTAAATTTCCTCTGCCTCTAGCAATAAGGGCATCATTTAAATCTCTTAATCTATCATCTCTAATTTCTAGCTGTACTGGTGAATCAATTCCTTGGGCAAAAGTACTTTTTAATAAAAACTGTATAGTTGAAATATGTACATAAGCAATTTTTTCTTTTTCTTTGATGTTTCTTAACTGTCTTTCTAGTTGTTCTTTATTTATTATTGGAATTTTAACGTTCCCTTCTGTACTTTCTATAGGGACTATTTCTTCTCCTGTCATTATTCCAAAATGTAACTCGTTGTTTCTAGATATAAGATTTTTTAATGAGTCTTTAACAGAGAAATTAAAATTATGTTTACTTTTTAGGTCAAAATCTGCTTTCTGGATCTTCTTACTATTTATTAGTATATCCTTAAAATATTTTCCATTGTTTTCTACGTTCGAAATTAATGTAATATTTTCTTCTGTCATGACTGATGCATATAGAAGTTAGATATACCTGACTTAGTGGTGGAATTCTTGAATTCTTGAATGACTTTGTGATTTGTAGTGCTAGTTGTTGCTCAACGCCTTACTATTAACGCTTTTCAGGGACTTTGCTAAGTTTCAACCCGACTTAGGCAATTCCAGAAACTTAGAAGAGAGTTTTAAAGCCACATTCTTTTAGGTTTATTTTTATTCACTCTGCCCCAAATGGTTACATAACATCTCCTTTTAAAGCATAAGGAGGTAGGTACATAGACGCGTTGCAATAATGCAACTCTTAGATCAACGGCTAAAATTAAAAGTTACAAAAGTAAAAGGTAGGTGGCTCATTATTGTCCGACCTACAAAAGGACGCGGATTTATTAAGCCTTACATGGGACTGTTTGCTTACGTAAGTGCTTACATTATGACTATCTTCGTAAGCGCTTACATCACTTCTTCTAGATTAAGTCCTAGTCATCAAAAATCGTAGAGATTTCTGGGCCTTGAGGGCTTGAATCTGTTGGGCTGTTTACTGGGCTTGCGTTAGGGTAGCAGTGCATGCAAAGATGAGATTTGCATACTTTGCTAATTCTTTGACACAATGCTTCCTTAAGCTCTTCTGGGGCCTTTTCAAAGACTCCATCAAGATTGTGAAATTTTTCTTCAAATTTTTGTATAGCTTCTGCATCTCCTTCCGTCATAGGCTTGGAAGTTTTTGAGTAGACTAGTAGTGTTGGAGACATATAGTTTACTTTTATCCTTGAGTAGTCGCCTCTACCCTGCTTTCCTAGCTGTCTTCCGTGATCGAAGACACCCATAATTCCTTCTGTATAGATTTCCTTTCCTCCAAAGTCGGTTCCCTGGAGATTTTGACTTTCTGCGTAGCTTCCATTACTGATTCCTAGCTGAGCGATTGTTATACTTGACAGGATCATTTCTCCATCTTCATCAAATATTGTGTAGCTAGAATAGCATTTAAGGAATATTTCGTTTCCTTTTGCTATGAAATTCTTGTATACTGAGATGGCGTCTTGAAGTTTTTCTGGAAAAACTTTTGCTTCTTCCAATGTCTTCCCGTTGATGTATATTGTGTCTGCAAAGCCTAGAGAAACTAGTTCCCAAGCTTGCCTTAGGTTTATTCCTGGTAATAGGACTGCTTTTGGTCCTAGATTCTGTCTTTTCCTTGGGTAATACTGATTGATGAAGTCATCTTCCTTGAATTCTACTAACTTTTTCCAGCAAGCTGTAAAGTCAGTATAGTTCAGTTTTCTGCTTTTGAATGAACCTTCTCTTTCGAGGCTCGTCATTCTACTTATTTGATTTGCCGACTCTGGTTTTCTTTTGGTCATCGTGATTTCTTTGTATGCTTCTTCGAGTGCCTTTTCTGCTTCTTCTCTGGTTGGGTAGCTTCTATGTGTATATGGTCTTCCGGTCACGATCTGCGAGACTGTTCCCCAGTTTGTATATACTCCTGGCGCATGACCATTAAATATTACATAGTACTTTTCTTTGTTACTCTTCTTGGTTTTATTGTTTACATACCCCAAAGCTGATTTTGCTGAAGTGGTGCTACCGCTTGTTTCGCTTTTCGTTTCTTTTTTAATTTCTTTCTTTTCTTCTTTGATTTCTGGTTCTTCAATTGAGTTCTTCGTGCTCCATGCTTTGATCATTTTTTCTAACTCTGCTTTCTTTGTTACTGCTTCTTGTTTTTGTCTTTCGAGGGACGTAATTCTGATCTCGAGCTGCATAGCTTGATTTTTGAGTTGTTTCATGAATGATTCGTCGGAATGCTCCATTCTCTTGTCAATGTATCTGCAAAGCTATTTTCTTCGGATTTTATGTATCTAATGTATGGGTCAAACTGTTGTAGGTTTCCTTGCCAGTTGACAAGTCTTCCTTTGCTTCTGTATGCTTTTAGGTCGTTCCTGAAAAAACCTGTTGCGTATTTTGAGTCGGTTCTTAACTCGTAACGCGTAGGAAATTAATTTCTCCATAAACATGGTTTTACAAAATAGATAGAGAAACTCAATTGGCAAATCTAGACTTAATATTTAGAAAGCTCCCATCTATGGTAGGAACTAAGACAGAAGAACATTTCAAAGTTAAGAATTTCTCTTCCTCCCTGGGAGACATATAGTTAAAAAAATTGGAATTGTTCAATCCTTATGGGAGTTAGAGAACATGCAAAGTTAAGAATTTCTTATTCCTTGTTCTCCCTGCATGCCTAAGAACAACCCATTAGAAATGAGCTAGTGGACAATCCCAATTCTAAATACTTATGCACATATGGATTATATAAAAGCACTGCTATTTCCTCTACAGGTCGATGTGGGATTAGCTGATGTTACACTATAATAGCTCGTTTTCTTTTTGTCTTCCTTAAAAATTCTTTACATTGGTGATTTAGTTGTATGTTAAACAAATTTGATTCAATTGTGTAACGAGTTATTACTTATTTTTTAAATAATTAACAACAACCCACTAGGTGGTGAACAATACCAATTTCTTATTCCTGGATTTTCGATTACATTCGAATTAAGCTTCCAAAAAGATGTGAGGAAATAAGAAGTTTAGACCATTTCTTAATTACTTCTATCAGTTAAATCATGATAATTTTAAACAATCTCTCTAATATCCAGAAATTCATCATATACTCTACCATCATTGATGCCCATCCTATAACATAGAGGTCGTCTTTCCGTAAGTATACTAATAAACCATTAGCATCACCCAGACCTATTTGAAGCCTGGCTACCACATACTCATTTTCATGTTTGAGACTAAGGTTACGTACTCATCTCCATAAACCTCAAAAACAAATTACGTAAGTATACTAATAAACCATTAGTAATGAACAATCTTACAAACTATACTTACAAATTTCTTATTCCTAGATCTCTCCGTAAGTATACTAATAAACCATTAGCATCACCTCGACATGTTTGAACCCTAATTACCACAAACTCTTTTCTGTGTTTGAGACAAGGGTTTGGTACTTATCACCATCAACCATCAGGAATGAACTAATGAACAACTATACTTACGAATTTCTTATTCCTTGATTTCTCTCAAAGTATACTAATAAACCATTTCATCACTCGAACATGTTTGAAGCTTTATGACGTACCACACTCTTTTACTAAGCATTTCATCACTCGAACATGTTAAAAGCTTTATGATGTACCACACTCTTTTACTAAGGTTTGGTAAACAGAACAAAAAAATTGGAATTGTTCAATCCTTATGGATGGAAGGAAAGCAAGCAAAGTTACAGAATTCTCATTCCTTGCACCCTCTGCATGCCTTACAAAAACTAGTGGAGAATACCAATTATGAATGCTTACGCACATCTGGACTATATAAACATACTGCTATTTTCTCTTCAGATCGATGTGGGATGTTACACTAAAAATTATTTACATTAGTGATTTAGTTGTATGTTAGTTAAACAAGTCTAATTCTATTGTGTAACAAGTTATTACTTATTTTTTAAATAATTAACATTGCAATTAACTAGAACTTATATTTTTTTACATACATCACAAATATGTATCTGGCTTGAATTTAAGCGAATAATGAATAAATATGAGATGATCTCGAGCCTAGCTAGAGCGTGACGACGTCAAAATATCGAGCCGTACTTGGTCTTAGATAGAACCCATCCTTATCGAGGTAACATGAGCCAACTTACGGCCTTTTGTGGGGAAAATGATTACTGTTCGTACTTATGGTTATATTTCAGCAAACCAATAATTAAAAACTTATTACTTATAGCATGAAAAATATACAGATATAAGTTACCAAAAAAAGGTACTTAGAAAACAATTATACGGCATATATGTAGTTATTGGAGACAATAAGGGTGTTGAGGTCATAATAAGCGCTAAATGTGTGTTGAACTCATCAAAACTACCAAGTGTTTAAAAAAACCGCAACGTAACATGAATAAATCCAACTAATCGATAGCGTAAGGAAGTACAATGTATATAAGATAACAATCTATTGAGCTACTCCCACTGCAAATGTTTAGATCTATTCATGTTTTAGTTCTTAAGATATACACTATTGTTGTAGTATTATTTTCTTTTTAGTATACAACATTAACATATTTCGCCACTAACTTAAAAAGTGTGTTTTTATCTATTGTATTAGGTTTATTTTTTCTTTCTTGAAAACGTAGATGTGGTGATTAAAGGAAATAGGTCAAAGAGTCTAAATCTAAATGTACGTAAGAACATGTCTAGTCTTTAATATGCGATGGATTCTTGTTCTTAAGTTTCTATGAGGTATGTCATTTTTCTTCAATGACAAGTGATTGTTAGGTCTGGATATATAGTTGGGTTCACTTGAAAAACGCACTTTATTTTTTTACAAATGAATAAAACACTGAATCACATGTTTATGCATAAAATTATTCACATATGTAGACATATCAATCCATTTTTCATATATGAAGAATTTCAATTTTACGTGGACTTAAGAATATATACATTACTAATACGAACATTTTATGTTTTGGAACATTTTTGCCTTTGAAAGAGTAAAGATTTCCCACATGGGGAAATAATAAATACCAACTGGTTGATATTATTCTTTTGGAAAATGATTCGGAGACCTAAAACTATAACTAATCATGTGCCTAAAAAGATGTGGCAATAAGTTATTGGTTTGCAAAGAAGCGGGCTTGTTGTTTCTTGTGTTTGCTTTTTTGCATTAAACTCATTAACAGTTTTTGTGCAAACTTTTTTATCATGATAACTTCAACTTGTCGGTGGACAATTTACAGCCCACCAAATTGTTGTGCTGGTGCCACAAGTATTGGAAAAAGTTGCTATGGCGAAACAAGCCCAATGAGTGGATCCGCCTACCCCGAGGTGTATCCACACCAAATGAAAGTCATTGACAATGTGATCCAAGAAGTGCAAAATCCGGCATACATACTAGACATTACAACTCTTTTGGCTATGAGAAAAGACGCACACCCGTCAATTTATACAGGGGACTTGAGCCCAGGCCAACGGGCTAACCCAGACCACGTGGCTGATTGTAGCCATTGGTGCCTTCCTGGCTTGCCCGATACATGGAACCAACTATTTTATACTGCTTTGTTGTTTTAGCATAATGTATCTATGGTGTTTGTGTATAGGCAGTTTTCGTTTAAAAAAAAATATATCAACTATAGTTTTCATAGCGACTTTTAAAATCAATTAAATTATGGTGTTTTAGGATTAAAATCAAGTATAATTTGTGTGCAATTGTTAAAGAAGTAGGCAGTTCGTTTATGTATATTGGGTTTCTTGTGGGTGCTCTATAATTCTTACTACAGAGTGTCGAAACTTGGAACAAGTTTTTATAAGGGCCGAGGATTTGTTAGCTTGTTACTAAAATATAATTGTTACTTCTTAAATGTCGATGGACGCCATATCATTAGATCTTGAATATTGCTTAGCTTGTGTGTGATATCAATATCCTCACATAAACGTAAGTCTTTTGAAAATATGAGTTTGTATGATATAACATCCACATTTGTACGTTTAATGGTCCCATAAATGTAGTTTGGATTTTCCGATTACCATTCAAATTAAGCTTCCCAAAAGATGTGAGGACTGAGGAGATAAAACAATTTAGACCATTTCTTAACTACCTCCATCACTTAGATCTCTAATACTTTTCCTTGCAAGTTAGAGCCTTGGATCCAACAATCTCTCTAATATCCAGAAATTCATATACTCAACCATCGCTCAGCCCGGCCTGTAACATAGAGGTCCTCTTTCCGTAAGTATTCTAATAAACCATAAGCATCACCCGGACCTATTTGAAACCTGATTGCCGCATACTCTTTTTCGTGTTTGAGACTATAAGGTTTCGTACTCATTACCATAAACCACAGAAACAAATATAGATTGTTCATTCCTAATGTTCTGTAAGTATACTATAAACCATTAGGAACGAACAATCCCACAGACTATACTTACAAATATCTTATTCCTTAATCTCTTCGTAAGTATACTAATAACCATTAGCATCACCTCGACATTTTTGAAACCTGATTACCACAAACTCTCTTTTGTATACTGATAAACCATAATCATCATTCGACATACTTGAATCCAGGGCTTGTTTGAAGCTTTATTACCACACTCTTTTCGGTGTCTGAGACTAAGGTTTGGACACAATAAACAACAACAAAAAAAATTGGAATTGTTCAATCCTCTTGAGTGGCAAACGAGGCTGCGAAGTTCCGAATCTCTTGATTCTTTTATTCTCTCCGCATCCCTACTAACAACCCATTAGGAATTAACTACTGGACGATCCCAACAACTACTTCAAACCCACATCTGGACTATATAAACACATTGCTATTTCCTCTCTAGGTCGATGTGGGATGAGCTGATATTACACTATAATAGCTCTTTTTCTTTTTGTCATCCTTAAAAATTATTTACGTTAGTGATTTAGTTGTATGTTAAACAAGTTTAGTTCAATTGTGTAACAATTTATTACTTGTTTTTTAAATAATTAACATTGCAATTAACTAGAACTTATATTTTTTACATACATCACAACTATGTATCTGGCCTGAATTTGAGCGAATAATGAATAAAATATGAGATGATCTCGAGCCTAGCTAGAGCGTGACGACGTCAAAATATCGAGCTGCACTTGGTCTTAGATAGAATCCATCCTTCTTGAGCTAACATGAGCCAACTTACGGTCTTTTGTGGGGAAAATTAATTATTAACTATTCGTATTTATGGTTATATTTTAGCAAACCAATAAAAACTTATAGCATGAAGAATATATAGATATTTACCAAACAAAGGTTCATAGAAAACAATTATACAGCATAGGTGTAGCTATTGGAGATAAAACGGGTGATGAGGTCATAATAAGTGCTAAATGTGTGTTAAACTCATCAGAACTACCAAGTGTTCGTAAAAACTGCAACTTAACATAAATAGATCCAACTGATAGCATAAGTAAGTACAATGTATATGAGATATGCAAGACGCTCAACTGAGAAAACAACAAAGATCATTGATCAATATTAGATATTCAGTTACTTACTTTAAATCTCAAATACTTGCCAAGAAGTCGAGAATCTGAGCAACTGAGGGTTAAGATTACTGTGACTAAATATTGACATGATTCCTTTCTATACCATCACAAATTCGGATCCATAACAACTTTGATCCTTTTTTTTTTTTTTTTTTTTTTTTTTTTTTTTTTTTTTTTTTAATTGAGATGTTACTACCAGAACTACAAGAGTGAACTAGCAGGCCACATATGCTAATCATCTTCGTTTTGTTTAAATTTTATCTGATGTCCTGGACAGAACTATCACCTATTCATCACTGTTCGATCAGCTAGTCAGCTCCATCATATAAAGTATAAAGTAACTATACTTCTTGGCTATGTTGGATGAGCAGATTTCTTGAAATCAATAGTCGATTGGATAGTTTCAAATTCCCTTGCTCCGTCAACTAAGGAGACCTTGAACGAATAGTCGATGAGCCTATATATATAAGAGATAACAAATGTACTAGTTAATGAAAGTGAATATTGAAGGCATAAGTAGTTGATATGAAAGTATTGTTGGCATAGTGTTCATCAGTTTGCAACTCAGCAGATATCAATCCAATAAATGAGATATGAAATGCAAGGCGTGCAGACTTGCACTACCAATTAAAAATTGGTATGCGCTGCAATAAAGAATTCCCTTGTTTCCTACTGTATACTAATTTTAACCCTAAAGTTTTATGCGTGCATGCTCAATCGTTTGGCTGTATACATCAACCAGTGTATTTGACCACACATTTAGTCGATGACTACTACTTCGAAATTTCGAATCCAAGTGCATCAGCCAAACTATGATTAACTTAAGAAATAAATAAGCTCAGTGGTTGCTTTTTACATGTATGATTAATTTTGTAAGTTTTAACTAATTTAAAGTGGAGATAATTAAGTATAGTGAATCTATAAAACTAGTTTCTTGTTCCTTCATAGCTTTTCATATTTGCCTAAAGCTACCAGAATTTACTTAATAGCAATCAAGAAATAAAGGAGTTAACCGTGGAAAAATTTAAGGATTAATATTTTATGACCTTAATATAGCCAAACACTCTATGGCCAACATATTATAGATGATTAAATTAACAATCTACCTCCTGCTGCAATCCTAACAACAGCATCCCATAATTTGAAGTCATAGAATGGATGTGAGTCCTAACGGTTAAATTGCACCCGAGCTCAAAATAAAAATTATTGATATTCACTTTTAGAGAACAATATTTTTGATTAAATGTTTTCGTGATAATGACTTTACACATGCTAATAATTTTGAGAATAATTTTATCGCACACAGTTTTATAGTAAAATGTCAGTTGGCTATTCGTCAAGATGCAATGACGATACGAAAATGGTAGTTTGTAGTTTACAAGGTTGTGATGATTGACGGTAAACAGTACTTTCTAATCAATAAATGTAGGGTAATATTCGTCAAAATATTATATAATGTGTAAACATAGAGAAGTATAAATTACTTTTTACAACATATGATTAATTATATATATGATATTGCTTATATAAATTATGGTATTCAAAAATTACACATTATCATTTTTTATGAGTCACATAAAAATCTTCGTACTTTGACATTAAAACTTAAAAATACATTTAATGAAGGAAAACGTTTTTCTACATCTTTACTATTTATAAAGAGTATATCTCTTTTCTTAAACTTGAATCTTAAAATATTGAAACTTAAATTTATGTAATTTACATAAGTTATCCTTAAATACTTCTTAAACTTGGACAATTTTATAAGTTTGGCAACGTAAATTATGTATTTTATTGATCAATTATAGACTTGACAACTTTTTAAAAACACACACTATATTAACTTTAAAAACACATACGTTTTGTATTTCAAAAAGCGCGCGCTTTAAATCAAGGGTCAAACAAAAATCACGATTTCACAAATATAATTTCTGCCACTATACACCGTCGCTTAACGCAAATATTCGTGTATCTATATAATATATAAATATTAGCATCGCCCGGGCCAGTTTGAAGCCTGATTAATGTAAGATGTGAATTGTGTATATCTCGTTAATGAATACTAGTTATAATGTCCGCGCACGCGCGGGTTTTTTTTTAAATTTTTTGAATCATATATTTTTATTTATTAAAAAACAAATAATTTAATCTTTGTTTTGTTTGATTTATGATGTTTAATTATAGTTTTTTATTATTAAAGATAATTATTTAAAAAATTTAATCCTATTATTAATTGTATCTTATCTATATTTTTTGTATTTATCTTCTACTTGTGTTAATTGTATCTTATCTATATTTTTTGTATTTATCTTCTACTTGTGTTATGGATAAATATAAAATATTACCTAATAAGAAAATAATCTTTTTTTTTTAAATACAATTATTACTAAATAAGGTATGAATTGATTTTTTTGAAATGGAAAATTCTCAATAGTGGTTTTGTTTTATTATATAAAAGATGTTCGGTACATTAAATAGACATACAAAGAATATTTTAGAAACGAACTTGAGCCTAACATAAATATATCGACTAAAGCTCCCCGCAATTCGAGCGGGAGGATACCGAATGATCAAACTAGTACAAAACTCTGATGACGTATAGTCTACATTTGGGCCACGAGCCCAAATAAACATTATTAATGCCCAAGTCCACTATGAGTGGGCTATCGTGACAATTATTTGGGCCATACTACTAACGGTTTGGACTCACGAAAGCCCAAACCCAACCAAACTATTTATGGTCTAGATAAGGATCTTCTATTTACGGATAAAGATCCATAGGCCGAATAAGCACTACGCGTGCAAAGAGTGAGGAACACGAAATCTATTAGGATTTCGTATCTATATAAACAATGTCATAATTCTCATTAAAGGTACGATTGACAAACCTTAACTCTTCAATATACCCTAAACCGATTACTTACTCTCACGCCGGAGGATAATCGTGGGAGACAATCCCACGATAAGCCTAACGGTGTTTGT
Source organism: Artemisia argyi (assembly GCA_030686995.1). Lineage (NCBI taxonomy): Eukaryota > Viridiplantae > Streptophyta > Magnoliopsida > Asterales > Asteraceae > Artemisia > Artemisia argyi. The sequence goes on along the minus strand of JARVZY010002740.1, from coordinate 193,792 downwards.
TTACTTTCTTAGTTCACAGGTTTCAAGCATTAAGAGCTAATTGGTACGAGAGTAGGAACCCAAACTAGGAAGTCCCAACTTTTGTATCGACAAGTGGCGCCATCCGTGGGACCCTACACGAAGAACTAGAATGACGAAACACAAAAACTCAGGCCAGCGGAATCCGCAACTGGAAAAAACACGTGGTGACCCCCAGAGGAAGAACCCCCAAGACTTGACCTCTAGGCAGGCCTCTGGAACAACCAGTGCACCTGGTCACCAAGAAACGGGACCAACTCTACCTCTCCCAGCGGTAGAATTGCCTACAAGGACTACTCAAACCACCACGGTGGTTCCAAGCATTGAAGAACTTCAGCGCACCTTCTTCAATACTCCCCATCAAACGGCACCTATAGTGGACAACACTGTGCCACCTGGCGCACCTAACCGAGATAGGGCGCCTAATGTTGAGGCAGAAATTCTTGTAGTAGAAGAGGACACGCCTGAGCTAACGTTAAATAATTTTGTATCCCAAAATTATGAAACCCTGGCTGCCCTCATGCAAGAAGAAGCGAGGAGAAGATCAAGCCAGAGCCTACAGGCCCGGCTTAACTTTAACCCAGAAACATCCCCACCGCGCTACCAAAGAGGGGGGCGCGAAAATAATGAAAGACGTACCAATATCCATGATAGACTTGGTACAACATCTGACTCACAATACTCGGAGGAATACGAAGACGGCGAAAGGTGCACCAATGTTCACTCCAGACTTGGTAGTCGAAGGATGCAAGATAGACTTGGACGTCGGCATTCACCAAGCGAAGGCTCCTCCAGGTGTGGGAGCAGAAGAATTCACGACAGGTTGGGAAGGCGAACTTCCCCAAGTGAAAGCCCCTCAAGCTCCTCCTCTGAGGAAAATCGGCGCAAGCGCCGCAAAATGGATAACCTATCCTCCAGTGACTCCTCGGACAACGAGGACAAAGAGACAGGACATTGGAAGTCCAGAGGAAGACGTCGTGAGGAAGAGGACGAAGACATATCTCTTCCTTGGCGTCGTCAGAAAGTTGATGCATTTACACGACGCATTTGCGATTACTCCGATCGTAAGAAAATGTGCATGCCCACTAATGGTAAAACATATGATAGAACGGGTGATCCTGATGACCACCTAAAAAATTTCGAATCCGCTGCTACTATCGAAAATTGTCCACAACCTGTGTGGTGTCATATGTTTAACTCCACATTAGTGGGGAACGCGCGCACTTGGTTTAGCAAGCTTCCACGTAGGAGCATAGACGGGTTTGAAGAGTTACGAAAAGCATTCCGCTTAAACTTCACCTAAAGAAAGAAGTGCGCTAAAAACCCTGTTGAATTAGCCAGAGTAAAACAGCGCCAAGGGGAATCAACCAGTGCTTACATGGAGTGCTTCAAAGATGAATGTATACATGTCAAGGCGTGTCCCGAAGTCCTAAAAATTTCAGGGTTCATGAATGGGATTAATAACCCAGAACTCATTAGGAAATTAAATGACAAGGTTCCCCAAACCTTCGATGAACTAATGAAGCGCACAAGATCCTTCATCCAAGGAGAAGCAGCCGCTGCGGACAGTAAAAAAGACTACTCAAATTATAGGCAGCAAGAACAGCCTAGGAGACAATCCAATGACCAGAGCAGAAATCGCAGCAAGAATTATCGCAATCAGGGAAGTGGACGAGATAATGACAAATATACCCCCCTCACAAAAACTCCGAGGGAAAATTTGTAACAGAAGGCGCAAACTTCCCAAAACCCCCCACCAATGCGCACCCAGAGGACAAGCGTATAGGGAACGGATACTGCGAATACCATGGACAAAAGGGCCATACCACCAACGAGTGTGTCCAGCTACGACAACTAATTGACAAATTAGTAAAGGAGGGTAGAATGGATCACCTCGTTAAAAATATTAAAGAAGGGAAGGACAAACAAAAAAATGGAGGTAAAAAAGAACCTTCCAAAGATAAGGCGGACATTATCTACATGATACAGTCATGGCAGCGCAAAACAAAGCAAAAGGTCAGTCAAAAATTCTCTTCAGAGAATGAGATATCCTTACCCACTCTAGCTGCGGACAACGCAGTAGTAGAGCCATTAACCATTGAGATACATACTGGGGGACACGATATTCGCCGCATGTATATCTATGGAGGAGCATCCGCAGACATTCTGTATGAACATTGCTTCAAAAGGCTGCGACATGAGATACAAAGTCAGTTAATACCGGCCACAACGTCGCTGACTGGCTTCACATGAGAAAAGATATGGCCTATGGGGCAATTACGCTTACTTGTAGTTGTAGGCGATGAACAACACTCTACAGCAACGTGGATAAACTTCATGATAATCAAGTCTCCTTCATCGTACAACGGCATCATTGGGAGACATGGAATATCATCCATGCGCGTTGTCCCATCCACAGCACACGGGATGCTAAAATTTCCAGTAGAAGGAGGGATTGTCACCCTCTACAATACCACGGTGCCGCCTAAAGAATGCAACGTGGTAACCAGTGAGGCGGAAAGGGGTCCAGAACAGCGCGCAGCTAAAATACCAAACCTAAAGGTTGCCATTCACCCTGATTACCCAGATCAACAAATATCGATTGGAGGATCTCTATCTGACAAAGGTAGAGTAGCTGTGTGCGCACTCTTGCAAAAGAACCTAGGTATCTTTGCGTAGGAACCAAAGTACATGACTGGCATACCACGATCTATCATGGAGCACAAGCTACAAATCCGACAAGGATCTCCTCCAATACGACAGAAAAAGCGCGGCCAAGCTTCGGATCACGCAAAAGCCATCTTGGAAAAAGTGCACAAACTGGTAGACGCAGGCATCATGCGGGAAGTCTACTACCATGACTGGCTTTCTAACCCAGTAATGGTAAAAAAGAGTGATGGCAATTGGAGAATGTGTGTAGACTTCACTGATCTTAATAAAGCATGTCTACATGACTGCTACCCGCTACCAGAAATTGACTGGAAGATAGAATCCCTATGCGGATATCCCTTTAAATGCTTCCTAGACGCATACAAAGGGTACCATCAAATTCAGATGGCAGAGGAGGATGAAGAAAAAACAACCTTCCACACAAGTCAAGGGGTATATTGCTACACAAAAATGCCCTTTGGTCTAAAGAACGCGGGCGCAACATACCAGCGATTGGTGGACATGGCCTTTGAAAAACAAGTAGGTCGCAACTTGGAAGTTTATGTCGATGACCTTGTTATAAAGAGTCATACTGAGGAAGAATTGATGCGCGACATCGAGGAGACATTCAAAACACTAGGAAGGATAAATATGAAGTTAAACCCCAAGAAGTGCACCTTTGGCGCAACAGAAGGAATGTTCCTTGGATATTTAATAGAACGTGACGGCATCAAGCCGGGCCCAGAAGACAAGAGCTGTCATCGATCTCCCCTCACCGCGCACACTGAAAGAAGTCCAGTCATTAAACGGAAAGCTAGCTGGGCTAAACCATTTTTTATCCAAGTCAGCAGACAAATCACTCCCTCTCTTTAAAACACTCACGAAGTGCACAAAAAAGGGAGACTTTCGTTGGACAGAGGAGGCAGAAGAAGCCTTCCAACAACTAAAACAGCACCTTGCATCACTTCCCAAACATGTCGCACCGCGACCAGGGGAAGAGTTGATCATGTACTTATCTGCAACCCATGGAGCAGTTAGCGCAGTACTATTGACAGATAGGAACTCCGTCCAAACACCCATATACTTTGTAAGCAAAGCATTGAAAAAGACAGAGACTAACTACAGCTCTATGGAAAAGCTAGTCCTAGCTCTAGTATTCGCATCTAAAAGATTGCGCAGATACTTTCAGGCGCATCCAATAGCTGTAATCACGGACCAGCCCATCAAACAAGTTATCTCTAAACCTGACGCATCAGGACGACTACAAAAGTGGAGTGTGTTGTTGAGTGAGTATAACATCTCGTATAGACCGCGCACTGCAATCAAGGGGCAGATATTAGCCGACTTCATTGTTGAGAAGCCAGATATTGATACTCCACCTTCAGCAAGCAAGACAGAGTTACAAGAACCATGGGTTCTATTCACAGACGGATCCTCATGCGTGGATGGGTCAGGCGCAGGCCTTATCCTCACAAATCCAGAAGGAGTGGAATTCACCTACGCACTGCGCTTCGAATTCACAGCCATAAACAATGAGGCGGAATACGAAGCCCTACTCGCTGGACTGCGCATTGCAATACAAATGGGTGTACGCAACCTAGAGGCAAATGTCGATTCCAGGCTAGTCGCTAACCACGTGCTAGGCGAATATGAAGCCAAGGATGAACACAAGGTCCAATACCTTGAAAAAACCAAGTCTTTAATTCAGAACTTTGATAGGTTTACAATCAAACAAGTACCTAGAGGAGAAAACAGGAAAGCTGACGCGCTTAGCAAAATCGCATCTACAAGCTTTGCGCACCTATCAAAGCAGGTATTGGTGGAAACTCTAAAAAGCAGGTCAATCTTGGAGATGGAAGTATCCACAGTGATAGAAGAACAAAATCCTACGTGGATGACACCTATCATTGATTTTTTAAGCAAAGGAATCCTACCACAAGATCAGAAAGATGCTCGTAGAGTACGGCGCACAACGCAGAGATTTGAACTCCGAGATGGCGTACTATATAGACGTTCATTCCTACAACCATGGCTCCAGTGCGTTGGACCTCTTCAGGCAGACTATGTACTCCGAGAGATTCACGCTGGCTCATGTAGTATGCACTCAGGACCACGATCCGTAGTGGCGCGCGCCTTGCGGTCAGGATACTATTGGCCCACCATGCACCGCGACGCACGGGACATGATAAAAAAATGCAGCGATTGCCAAGTCCACAGACCAATTCCGCGCCGACCACAACATGAGCTAACACCCATCACCTCACCATGGCTATTCCATAAATGGGGCATTGACATTGCAGGCCCTTTTCCAGTTGCAGCAGGAGGGCTTAAATTCCTCATCATAGCTATAGATTATTTTACTAAATGGATTGAGGCAAAAGCAGTGGCAAGCATCACAGGCAACCAAGTCAAACGCTTTGTATAGGACAATATTGTATGTCGATTTGGACTACCTGGAGAGATTATCTCGGACAACGGAAAACAATTCTGTGATAACCCGTTCAGAGACTGGTGTGCGCAATTGAACATTGCACAACACTTCGCTTCTGTAAAACACCCACAAACCAATGGCCTAGTTGAACGCGCGAATCGCAGTTTGGGCGAAGGAATAAAAGCGCGCCTTGACAGACATAAAGGAAGATGGGTGGATGAATTATCACATGTTTTATGGGCGCACTGCACGACAATTAAAACCAGTACCGGAGACACACCATTCTCTCTTGTCTATGGAACAGATGTCGTCATACCAGCCGAAATCGGAATGCCAACTGTTCGTACAGCGGAAATAAACATCACAACAAACGACGATGAGTAGCGCATAGACTTAGACCTGCTAGAAGAAAGGCGTGAACGCGCGGCTATACGTGAAGCAAAGGCTAAAGCAAAGATGAAGAAGTATTATGATGCAAAAGTCAGGCATACTTCTTTCAGGCCAGGAGACTTTGTATACCGCGCCAATGATGCAAGCCACGCAGAAGATACAGGCAAGTTTGGACCCAAATGGGAAGGACCCTATGAGGTCACAGATGCACTAGGCAATGGTGCGTACAAATTGCGCGACATGGAAGGCCATGAGCTGTCACGCACTTGGAACATCTGCAACCAAAAGAGATGCTATCTTTAGGAACGGCTACGGCCCATACGCAGACAACCTTGCACTTTAGTACGTGCCCAATAAATGTCTGTCTTTGAATTTTTCTTTCTTTTTTAGGAATTGTCTTTTATCTTCAAAACAAGTGCAAGTATTAATAAAATGTTATGGTTTCTAGCTAACTCCATAACACACTTAACTTTGTTGCGCACATTTTTATTATGTTTCAATATTGTTATTTTATATTTTGCCTAAATGGCGTGCATGCACTTATTAAGACCTACGATGGCAGAAAGGATGAGTAAACCTACTAATTAACTCGTTGAGTAAGAGGGTTGCAAACCCATCAACACCAGATCACGCATCCTTGCTAAGCACCTTACCTTCAAGACGTTGAAGTAAGTTTACATGCGCATCCCACGAAGGAGGCGCAATACCTCGTACACCGTAGATGCTTAGCAATTTACGAGCCAAGACTCTTGGTCATTTGATAAAAGTCTTTGCGAAAATATTGCAAGTCTATCTCCACACTTATGATTTGTTCTTTAAGTCATACACTTAATACGAGTCACTTTAAGTATGTAACAGTTTCAATTTGACTCTTAGTTGATCTTTTATATAAAGGATAACAATCTAAGTACAAGTAACACGACATACGAACAAAAGATATAAGTTATTATTTATACGGTCACCACGCTGACTGAGACTCCATCTGATCTAGAGATATGCGCAGCACCTACACCACAAAGGATGGCCTTCCCCTTCACACCCTTCTTCTTTGTTGCCCTCTCCATATGAGCCTCTAAGACCTCCTTCAGAGGGACCTCCTTCTCAAGGGCGAAGGATTTAAGAATATCACATGGCTGCGCAAAGACCGGAACTTGCAGCTGCGACACGTCAGGCTTCAAGAATAAGTCAGGTTGAGCCACCGCATCCTCCAAGATATGCCTCCACAGGGTTAACCCCTCCATGATCAGCTTTATGGGGTAATCCTGGTTGCGCTCTAGTCGCGCAATATGTGGAAGCTCAAAAAATTTCATCCCCTCCATGGCCTTCACGAGCTCATCATAGGCATCTGCCTTATAACCAGGTGATGAGGTGAAAAATGAACCACTTTTAGGGGGTCATTTAAGCCCGGAATTGAATTTATTTGATCAAATATTACCCTAAATCGTTTCTTTTGTGATTTTAGGTACTTTGGGAGAGAAATCTGGAAAAGGAAGCAATTCGGACGTTTTTGGAGCATAAAAGTGAAGAAAACGCCAAAGACTTAATTTTCCAAGCTGAGAACAGTACCTGACGGTGCCAAGAGGAAAATCATGATGACGTCAAGAGTAAAAGTGGTGACGACCCAGTGCAAACCTGACGGCCTCACAACAAGGGCGTCAAGAGTTAATTTTGTGACGGCCTGCATAAGGTGTATACATGACGGCGTCAGACCCAGATCTAGGCAGTCCGAGGAACTATTTGGCGGCGAGATGACGGCGTCAGCCCTTTGTTCTTGACGCCGTCACCTTCTAAACTCTATATATAATTTTCTATTTTTCATTCACTAGAGAGGAACTTGTGTGGAGAAACCCTAGGGCCGAACTTTGTAAACCCTAGCTCGTATTTTACAGCTTTTTCAAGGGTTTTCAACCCTTGAATCCTTTCATGTGCTATTGAGATAAGTCTTCTCTTTAATTTAATCAATATGTCTATGTGTTGGTTGTCTAGATCTTGTGCTTGTTTTGATTTCAACATGCCAGGCTAGATCTATCTTGTGTTTGCTTAGATCTAATGAAACCTAGATGTTAATCATGTGTTGATTACTTGTTTATGGTTGTATTGGATGAATGATTTCAATGTTAGGCTTAAGAAAACTGGCAGATCTCCATTGTGTAACATGCTTGAACGTCTTAGGAAACATGAACCGATGTCTACTAGGTTTTATTGGTTGTATTTAATGCATGAGTAAATTCTAATGATCCCATGTTAGGAGCTTCTTAGCCGGCTCGACATAGGAGTGAAGTAGGCACTCATAGGATTGGGGAAGTAAGTACGCCACCCCATGAATGGTAGTAAGGAATACAATCCGTCATCCACGCAACTATAACAAGTAATTAACGTGTAAAAGATATCTAGGAAGTAGTGAAATCTAAGTAAACACATTTCTCCCACATATTGCTCACAACTCTAGTATAATTTAGTTTATTTTCATTTTTAGTATTTTATTTTGATTGCATCTTAGTTTTGGGTTAGTTGACTAGCAACTAATTCCGCCCAAATCCTTCAAACCTGAGATTTTAATTTTCTTTCTAAAAAATATAAAACTACAAAAAGAATCATCCTTCATCTCTAGACCTAGTCTTTAGGCTTTCTAATCCTAGCGACACTATTCCTAGCTGAACGATCAATCCCCCGGTACTTGTCATTATACTATACTATATCGATCAGGTACACTGCCTGGTGGGGGTTGTAAGCTTCTCGAGATCCCTTGAGATGTACAGCCTGGTGCAATCCCTACGCATCAAGTTTTTGGCGCCGCTGCATTAGGTCTACTTGCTAGATTCCTTTCTAGTAAGATTTTATTTTTATTTCTAGGTTTCCTTTAGTCTATCTTATTTCTTCGTGTTTTTGTTCGTAACTCTTCACCACCCGACATCATGGACGATGGGAACATCTTTGAACCCGTCATCCCATGATGAGTGTCTAAATACTCATCATTTTTGTTCCATCTGCACTACAAAAACAGTCAAAAACACTTTAAAATGCTTCAAAATACTAAAAATATCATTGGACTGTGTTTTTATAAGTTTCAGGGACAAAAGGATTAAAAACAAATATAAAACAAACAAAGTTTACATAATTGACATTTTCAGTCCCTGAACTTTCAAAGATTGTCAAAATTAGTCCCTAGTCAAATTATTTCAAAGAAGAGTCAACTTAAGTCCTTGGAAATTTAAAAATGTTCAATATTGATCCTTGGATAATAGTTTTTACAAATTGGCAAAAATAACCTCTCAACTTTGGAGTTTGGCGATTTTGGTCCTCGGGTGCTTAATTTTTGAAAATTATCATTATTGATCATTGTATTATTGTATCTTGGCAAGAATGGTACCCTTGGAATATTTATGGAATCTTGGCAAACCAGGCCCCTCCATTTTCAGTTTTACGCTTATGGTCCTTGTGAAATTATACAAACCAAATGGACCAAAACATAAACCAAATCCAATTCCAAACCAACCCCTGGGCCCAAATACCACCAGCCCACACCATTAATAAAACCAGCCCACTCACCCCCACGTTTAATACTCCCACCCCAGGGTCAACCCCTTTTGACTCAACTCCACCTCACCTTTCCCCCTCCTCACGTGAACCCTGCAAAGCCTGCCATCTCCAACACAATCACCACCCCTACCCCTGCCATTCACACCCTACAATACCTTTCCATCACTACCCTCCAAGCCCACACCTCTGCCATAAGTTATCAGAGGTCAAACAACACCCCAAGTTGCAATTTGCTCTTTCCCGCCAAAGAACACAAACGGCCAGGATCAATTATGAATCATCCAAAGGCCAAAAAGAGAAAGGGGAAAGAAGACAAGAAGCACAAGAAGGCAGTGAAACCCTAATTCTATTGTATTATAAATAGATTATGATTGTAGCCAATTTTTGGCATGAGGATTTTTAGAGTAGTTAACAGTAGGAAATTTAGTTAGTGTAATTTTTATCAAGTATTTTAGTTCCTAAATTCTGTTTGTATTGTTTTTAAAATCAATGAAAGCTTTATTTTCGTTTACACTCTAAAAATTACTCAGCTCATTACCTAGCTTATTGATATGCTTATTTACTGCTTCTGCTGCCTACTTTTGTGCTTATTCAGTTTTAGTTAGCTTACTGTTGCCCTTTATTGTTTTAAGATTAGCCTTAATCTTAGTCATTTACAATTTGTTCAAAAGTTTGCTTAAAAATACCAAAAATATTGAGCATAATCTGTTTCAGTTTAATCTAGTGGTGATTTGTGGTAAAAGTTTGCTTAAAAATAGTTAGTCTAGCTTATCTTACCTTTGTATTTTCATTTCTTAGCTTAAATAGTCTCTCTTAGTTCAAAAATCCAAATCAGTCACCATTTAAGGGACTGTTTGGTACAAGCTTTAAATCTTAGCATAAATTAGTTTGTACCATTTTTTATGCTTTAATCAACTTTCTTTAATCACAGTAGGTAGCTTTGAATCAAAGTTTTGTATTTCCATTTGGTTTCTAAGTAGTCAACCTTGTGTTTCATAGTTTTCCATCAAAATTGTTTAGATAAACTAGACTAAGATAGATTCTAGTATAGCCCCTATTTAGCTGTAATGCTTGCTTCAGTTTAGTTCCTTTTAGGTAGTCATACTTGTTCATTACCTAGTTTGGTAACCTGTTAGTCATATTTTCCTTTTGACCCATTTTCTTTCCCAACTGTTACTGCATAAACTGCCTCATATAGCCTTTTAGTAGTGGTTTTTCTTTCTTTAATATGCCATATAGGTTAGCATAGAAGCACTTGATAGTAACTGGTCTTGACTTTTCAGGTCAAGCAACATCACTTTTTACCCATTTACATGTGCATGCAGTTGACCTGACTAAACCCCCCCCCCCCCCATCTCTCAGCTGGTTTCATAAGCTCACACAAGCCCAATTTGGCTGCAAAATTGCATACATGTTCTGTAGTGGTTTGAGATTAGGTGTATTAGTTTTAGTTGCAATTGGTTAAGTGGATAGTTGCCTAATTTTAAGCTCAAGGCTGCCCTGCAACAGGGGGTCTGTTTGCATGAGCACTTTTTCATGAGCTTGTAATTTGTTCATTTATAAACCTTAGGTTGAGATCTTTATGATTTTGAAAAGCTTATTGCTCAGACTTTCTACCCATGTGCTTTTGATCCCAAGTATTGCTGGTTCATCAGCTTATTTTTTGTCACTAGTTTTTCTTTTTGGACCCAATGCATGCTGATGCATCAGCATAAGCAATGGGGTTGTTGATTTTACATTTCAGTTAATAGTCTTGTTGTTGGGTTGTGGATATGAGTTTAAACATGGTTTCTTATGATTGTGTTTGTGAGCTTTACCTTTGTTCTAGCTTATTGGCTCATTGGAGCAGCTTCTTGCCTTTAAAAATATCACTGATTGGTCAGTGTGGCAAGTCAAGTTAATAAGCCCATTGTTGGTTTGATTGTGGACCCCTAGGCCTGACCATTAGCTTATTTAGAAGCCTGACAGGTTGGCTTGTTAGATCCATAAGTGGTTTGGCCTAAATTGCTTGTTAGAAGTCACTCTTTGGACCCCATTAACTGCTGTACCATCAGTATTTAACTGAGCTTGTTTCTTGGCACTTTTTGGTTTAAGCATTTGTTCATAATCTTTGATTTTTGTTTTCTTGGAATACTTTCTAGCTTGTATTAACTATTCTTCAGATTTTAGACCCTAGCTTTTCCTTTAGTTTGCCTTTTATTAGCTTATTTCTGCCTGCTAAGTCTGCCCTGCTCCACATTGCTCTGTCTCATTTGGCCTAGTTCATAAGCCAATTCCCAGCTTATTTGTGATCCCCACAAGCTGCTTCTTGGCCCTTTTGAAAGCTTACCACCCCTGCTTCATGGATCAAGTTTCACCTTGGACCTTGGATCACCCAGGTGGGCCCCAACAAGGGCTGCATATGGTCTGCTAGGCCTGTGGTTTGTGGTTATTGTTGGATTGCTTATCTTGGCTTATACAGCTTATTCAGGGTAATTTCTTGCAAGTTTTGGCTTATTTCTTGTACACTTAAGTATTAGTAGCTTAATTTGTTCATGCTTCTCAGCCAGTAGCTTATCTAATAGCTTCTTGTACTTCAAAAACTCAAAATAAGCATTGTTAAGGATTTTTGGTTGCAAACAGCTTATCAATAAGCTTCAAGAAAAGTTCCTTCACAAAAGATGTTCATTTTCAGTAGATAAATAGATTTGCAAAGGAAAAATTTGAAAAAGCCAAAAATAAATGAAGTGATAGCTTCTATTTAAGAAGCTTATTGCTTATTAGCTTATTTTCCTTAAGCACTTAGTGTTTTTATAATTTTCCTAGGTTCCTGTAGTTATAAAATAATTTATGTAATTTTTTCATATTTTTCTCTTTTCATTTAGTATTTTTAATAATTAATATTACTTTTTATTAATTAATAATTAGTTAATAATTAATAATAATTATTTAAAAAGTCTTAAAAATATATTTTCAGTTTTAAAATTAGTTTTATATTATTTTAGATTTTTCCAAATTTAAATTTTATTTTTCTAGGTTAATTTCCTAATTATTTGTATTTTAGGGTATTTTAAATAATTAAAAGTAAATAGGAAATTAGTAATTAATTAAATAGTGTAAAAATTAATTTTAATTTTCTTAAAATTTTCTTTTATCATTAGAATTGTAAAAATGTAATTTTCATATCCGTAGGTATTTTATTTTACAAAACTCGCGTTTTATTTCGTACGTCTACGTAAAATGAAATCAAACGAACGCGTTTTTAGACTTAGCTCACGTTTTTAGTATATCTGATCATCAGTAATTGCTTATATAGTGTTTCTAAGTTATTTTCATTCCTCATATCGTAGTGTAATCATAATAACCAAATTCCTTACCTTTCTGTCCAAATTCACCCGATCACAAACCCATTTTGATTACAATTCACACCTCGTCGGGACATAACGACCCGGGGAAGCCCTATACTTCCACGGAGATTGACTCTAGGCTGTTTGACCTTGTTGACCATCCTCTGGTCAAATTAGGTTGACAGTTTTGCCTCAATCATCCCACCACAACAAAACCCACCACTAGAACCTCTTAGGCCCCGAACCTTAGGAGAGTATTCCCGACCTAGCCACCAAGGCTATCGAAACACCATTGAGCTCACCGGAGCCAATGTGACCCCCTTGCGATCCGACACCATCCGGTTGGTGCAAAGCGGATGTGCATTCCATGGACTTCGTTCCGAAGATCCAAACCAACATCTCAAGGACTTCCTTAAAATCGTAGATTCCATAGACCTAGATGTTGCGACTAGAGAGACAACCCGATTACGCCTATTCCAATTCTCTCTACGTGATCAAGCTAGTCAATGGCTTGAATGTTTACCCGCGGGATCCATCACCACATGGGATGATCTCACCACTCGTTTCCTTGCTCAATTTTTCCCACCGGGGAGAACTACCAAGCTTAGAAATGACATCTTGATGTTCCAACAACGTCAAAATGAAACTCTTTATGAAGCATGGACTCGTTTCAAGGACTTACTCCAAAAAGTCCCTCATCATGGCATAGATCTTTGGCTCCAAGTCCAAATCTTCTATGACCATATCGATCTCTCCACGAGGCGAGCCATTGACCAATCGGCCGGTGGTAAGCTACGTAATCTAAGTGTGGAACAATCATGGGAACTCATAGAAGATCATGCTCTCTATGACAACGAAAGTTGGAATGATCCCCGTGATTTGAACAAAACGGTCAAGGCAATATCTTTGCCTTCGAACAACTCTAGCACTCCCGACCGTAGGATCATGGAACTTGAGGACCAAGTCAAGTTTCTCATGAAATCTTACGAAGCTCCTAAGCCTTCAAGCCAAGTGAACAAAATCACTTCTTCATGCGAATTATGTAGTGATCCCCATGACACTCGTGATTGTATGGAACTCCCCAGAACAGCTTTTGCGGACTACGCATCCTCGCGTACCGATGGAGCGGGAGATAAGTGGTACACTTTCAACCCCGAGCCAAACCCTTACGGTGATTCCTACAACCCTTCTTAGAAAAATCACCCAAACCTTAGGTGGAAACAAAATCAAGCCAATTCTTCCAATCCGCCTAATCGTTACCAACCAAACAGTCCACCCTCCAACCGTACTTTTAACAACAATCCTTCTAACAACTATGGTAGTACCAACAATCTTGAAGGATTGATGTCCAAGTTTATGGCATCTCAAGAAGCTCGCATATCTAAGTTGGAAGCCGATTTCAAACAAAAGCAAAGCGAGATGACCACCAAAATTGACGCATTGTTGAAAGTTCTCAATGACCGAGAAATGGGAGCACTCCCGAGCGACATGGTCAAGAACCCGAAACTAAACGTTAATTCCATATCATCAGTTTCGTTACCTACTTCTTGTCCACAATACTACTCGGTTAAATCTATGAGCACGTGTTTCAAACAAAACCAAATTCTTCAAAAGGACCAATCAAATAAAACACCCGATATAAAACCGGTCAAAAGCATAGTTGAAACACCTCCTATGCAAGACCTTGACGATGAATTCAAGGAACTTCACCTTGAACGTCCTGTCATTGATGTCTTAGCCCGTGCTCCCTACTATAGTGCCCTCCTAGAAAATTATGAGAAGTTTAAACTAGGTAAAAATGAGACCGCCTTCGTTCAAAACAAGTGGCCTAAAAAGCTTGATGATCCGGGTATATTTGTTTTGCCTTGTAAGATAGGAAGATCCGAAGCTTTCGACACACTAGCTGATTTAGGGTCAAGCCTCAACTTGATTCCCTTATACCTATTCACCACTCTTAAGCTAGGAAAGTTAGAGGAGACGGAGGTATTGATAGGTCTTAGCGGATTTTCACGTCCTAGACATGCTTAATGACACTACATGCCCATTGTTGGTAGGAAGAGGATTTTTAGCAACCGCTAGCGCCATGATAGATTGTAAGGAGTCTAAGATAGCGATAGGTGAAGGCGACACTTGGTCGGTATACGATGTTAAAAAACATGGCTATGATTGTGATGATGAACCGACACCACATTGGGTAGAGATGAATAGGAGACCATCTAGATATGGACCTTGGATAGAAAGGAACTTTATAGGACCTCAACGCCCATTCTATTTAGAAAAAGATTTCATCGAAAAGACACATTCGGTGGAACAACTCATAGCTAGAGATGAAGAGCTAGATCCTTTTTAGGACCCCTTAGTCTTTAGGAAGATGATTGAGTTCTTAAGCGTAATGCCTATTAATATAGAGATGAAAAAGTGGAAAAGAGAGGGAGATAAGTGTAAATGGCGGTGGGATAAGCCACCTAAAGAAGGTGACGGATCAAGGCATATGAAGATGACTTTGTATGATCCGGATGGAGAAAAGTTTGAAAGGTCATACCGTACTAAGAAAACCGATAGGAAGTTGAAACCTAAGTTTGATCCCAAAGATGTCCTCAACGAGGAACTCACCCGTATCACGTAGTAACCCATGACCTTGAGTCTAGCTACAAGACTCGTAAATAAAGAAAAGCGCTTCTTGGGAGGCAACCCATGTTTTGTGTGATTTTTTTTGTTTGTTTGTTATTTGCTTCCGTATGCATGCTTTATTTTTATTGTTGGTTGATCATGTTTCAAAACTAAATAGTGGAAATACTTTATTTTGTTGTTTGGCCTAGTCTTAACTCCATCCAAAGGTATTTTTGCAAAAGATAAGTGTAAGTGGAAACCCCAAATATGTTTTTAAGAAACAAACCGATCATGATTCTCCACAATATTAAGTGAACATGTATATTCGTATTTGTTAGATTCAAATGCTTGTATCGAGTCATAATGAAGTTTTGCAGGATTTTCCAGGAAGTAAGACCAAGTTTTTCCAGAAATTTTCCGGAAACTTAACATAAGAATTTCTGCAGGTCACTTCTGACGGCGTCATGAGTTTACTCTTGACGGCGTCACGTGTAAAAATCTGGAAATTTTACCAGTTTTGTTTTTCTAACGGAGTCTTAAAGTTTTTGTTGAATTATTAGTTTTATAATCTCCAGGAAATCTGCAAACATCATTCCACAAGCATTATATCTTACTTTGTTTTCTAGGATTTATTAGTATATGTAGATTGCCGCCGATTTTATACGAGGTTGCCTTGTCTGTTTTCTCAGGATTTACAGGTTATGTATGACAAGAAGATGATTTATTTTTCTGGAAGGGAAGCTTTGATTGTTCATTTTCTTGGAGGAAGATTTAACCTGGCCACCTTATTATCCATACCGAGCGAATCAGGGGAGTATTTGATTTCATTTATTTTACTTATTTCACTTTTACATTCTTTACTTGAACATTGGAGACAATGTTCATCCTAAGTGTAAGGGGAGGGTAAAATGATGATACCTTACAGATACACTTTCGCTTGAGTTTGTTTGTTTGATAGTAGATGTGTAATAAAACTATGAGAAATACTTGATAGTGCAATTTTAGCGCCAAATTTAAATTTTTTTTACAACATTTAGGAGTGAAACTTTAGCCATAGCAAGTGTCTCATGGATAGGAAATTGTATGACTAGCACATAACCGTACCATTCAGAAAAATTTTCCACCCAAATATGTGAGGTTCGCCTTTAGATTTGATAGAAAAAGCATTTACTATTAGTGCTTATGAGTGTACCGGTAGCATTTAGATTCTATAACTTGCGTTAGTGATGCATCCCAAGACCGCTAGTGAGACTACATTCGTGTAGTAGGATTTACTACATGATAAGAGGCATTAGGATCACCCTTGTGTTAAACCCGTATCATAATTACTTGACCATTTAAGTCATATTACTTGGCTAGTTAAGTCAATTAATTTTTCCCACACCTTAGCGTTGTACTCATTTTTAGTACACGAAACCCCTAGTACACCCCTCCGAGCCTATCTTTTCGTTTCTAACTTTAAGCATTTTACTTAAAGGAAGAATTTGTTACACCCCACTTAAATGTACAACCAAATCGCCTTAGCCTTCCGTGTATGCACTCATCTTTAGTGCATTATTGTTAGTTGTAAAACCCTAAGTTAATTATCTAATTGATTACATGGTTGCTAAGTCGAGTCATATCCTTGTACATATTGTTTTGGGACGATTGGGACTCATGGGTAAAGTACTTGTGTTATGGAGTAATGGGGAAGAACATCATATATTACCCCCATATGTACGTTAATCTTAAAAGTACTCCAAGTGTTTTGATTTTCTTAATTCGAGTCATTAGATTAATTTATTGTAAAGTATGTAAAAATTCAAGTGTAGGAGGAATATTCATTCCCTATGATGTATTATTTTGGATGGTAGGGTAAGAGTGTATGCAAAAAAAAAAAAAATACGAACTACCATCCCTTTTTATTCTATGTTTATTTTATGTTTTTTGTTATTTTTCATTTATTAGCTTAAGTCGAGTCTAGTCTTGGCTTAGCAACGCCATATTGTACATGTAATTAACCAAGATTGTTAACTCGCCACCAGTAAAGACTGCCTATATCCAACAAAACCGTGTATTCCATATCCCTACACCTAACGTTACAACCCTTTAAAAGACCTCTTTGATAGTTTATCCTAGGTGCTTTCGCCATGTGGTGGAGGTTTGATCCTTTCCCAAGCCTATGGTAATCTATTTTGCTATGACAGGTAGTAAGAGATATTTTCCGTTTCCAAATTGTGATATTACTTTATTACACCCGAGAGATGTGAGTATCAAAACACTATTTGTGAGGTGCTAGTATATGACCTCCGTGCTTGTCTTTGGTCTTTAGTGGAACGATTATTTGTTGTAATTACTTTTATATTAGTGTTAAATGACCCCTAACTTGTATTTTGATTAGAATAAAAGCGCATTTGCTTGAGGACAAGCAAATCTCAAGTGTAAGGGTATATGATGAGGCGAAAAATGAACCACTCTTAGGGGGTCATTTAAGCCCGGAATTGAATTTATTTGATCAAATATTACCCTAAATCGTTCCTTTTGTGATTTTAGGTACTTTGGGAGAGAAATCTGGAAAAGGAAGCAATTCGGACATTTTTGGAGCATAAAAGTGAAGAAAACGCCAAAGACTTACTTTTCCAAGCTGAGAACAGTACCTGACGGCGTCAAGAGGAAAATCATGACGGCGTCAAGAGTAAAAGTCGTGACGACCCAGTGCAAACCTGACGGCATCACAACAAGGGCGTCAAGAGTTAATTTTGTGACGACCTGCATAAGGTGTATACATGACGGCGTCAGACCCAGATCTAGGCAGTCCGAGGAACTATTTGGCGGCGAGATGACGGCGTCAGCCCTTTGTTCTTGACGCCATCACCTTCTAAACTCTATATACAATTTTCTATTTTTCATTCATTAGAGAGGAACTTGTGTGGAGAAACCCTAGGGCCGAACTTTGTAAACCCTAGCTTGTATTTTACAGCTTTTTCAAGGGTTTTCAACCCTTGAATCCTTTCATGTGCTATTGAGATAAGTCTTCTCTTTAATTCAATCAATATGTCTATGTGTTGGTTGTCTATATCTTGTGCTTGTCTTGATTTCAACATGCTAGGCTAGATCTATCTTGTGTTTGCTTAGATCTAATGAAACCTAGATGTTAATTATGTGTTGATTACTTGTTTATGGTTGTATTGGATGAATGATTTCAATGTTAGGCTTAAGAAAACTGGAAGATCTCCATTGTGTAACATGCTGAACATCTTAGGAAACATGAACCGATGTGTACTAGGTTTTATTGGTTGTATTTAATGCATGAGTAAATTCTAATGATCCTATGTTAGGAGCTTCTTAGACGGCTCGACATAGGAGTAAAGTAGGCACTCATTGGGTTGGGGAAGTAAGTACGCCACCCCATGAATGGTATTAAGGAATACAATCCATCATCCACGCAACTATAACAAGTAATTAACGTGTAAAAGATATTTAGGGAGTAGTGAAATCTAAGTAAACACATTTCTCCCACATATTGCTCACAACTCTAGTATAATTTAGTTTATTTTCATTTTTAGTATTTGATTTTGATTGCATCTTAGTTTTGGGTTAGTTGACTAGCAACTAATTCCGCCCAAATTCTTCAAACCTGAGATTTTTATTTGCTTTCTAAAAAATATAAAACTACAAAAAGAATCATCTTTCATCTCTAGACCTAGTCTTTAGGCTTTCTAATCCTAGCGACACTATTCCTAGCTGAACGATCAATCCCCTGGTACTTGTCATTATACTATACTACATCGATCAGGTACACTGCCTGGTGGGGGTTGTAAGCTTCTCGAGATCCCTTGAGAGGTAAAGCCTGGTGCAATCCCTACGCATCACCAGGCACTTCAGCAAGTGACACTGTCAGCATTTTACCCTCATGGAGTTCCTCCACAGCCTGCGCCTTGCCATGCTCCACGGCGCACTCTACAACCTTCCTAAAGGCCTCCAAAACCTCCGGGAACTCCAGCGTACCCATGGCAGCCAAGCGCATGCCATGGCTAATCAGCCACCTGTACATACAACAACGCAACAGTTAGAATATTACAGGCATTAAGGCACATGGAGCCGAAAAAATAACATATGAATACGTACCTGCGTTCAGCAATCGTAGACATCAGATGAGGATATAACTCTTCATCATATTCGATGCTCCGCTTGCGCAACTTGTCTTCCTTCTCTTGCACCTTTGCCTCCACACACGCTCGCAGAACTCATCAATTTGAGAAAAGTGCTTGCTCCGATTCTGCTGCAAGTACTTCAAAGCCCAGGCGCAGCAAGACCTATGCTGATCAGCAACAGCGCGTTCCCGCCTCAGCTCCACCATCAGAGCCAGCTTCTCATCCGCAACTCACCTACCATACGCAGTTGTGGACTCCACCTCTGCCCGCGCATCAGCCAGTTGCGCCTTAAGCAGTGCAATCTCCTCATCCTTCTGAGCGAGACTACTACCCTCCTCAACATACCGCGCCTTCAGCTGAGTGACCAATTCAGCCTGACGCTCAGCAACAGCCCCCAGCTCTTCCATCAGCTGTTACGCAGACATCCCCTCATCAACTCTCACCGGCTCCTCCACATAAGTATGAGCCGCCTGAGGTGGCACTAACCCCTCCGCGAACGCTGCATCACCCCCTGCAGCATCATCACTACAAGCAAACACTAATCAAGATTAGGGAATGGCGCTGAGAAAACATAAATATAAACATAAATATTCAGTTTTACTTACATAAAGGGAGAAGCCTGAGCCTCCTTCTGCGCAGCAACAGACGCAGACGTCTCCTCGTCTGTGGACTCATCCACAATAATGGTATGACGCCTGCGCTTAGAAGTCCCTTCACCATCATCAACAGCCTTGCGCTTCACACTCTGACGCTCCTCTTCAGAGTCCGTGTCCACTTTGAGGATGCCAGCACTCGTGGACGACTCAGCGCGCGCAACTTCAAGCGCCACCACTGCCTGCGCAGGCACCGTCTGGACTGGGGTCGCATGCACCACAGGCTGGGATGCGTCCGAAGGTTCCTCTTGCACAAACTCCAACAGACGCCCAGCAGTAGCCTCCAGAATCGGCACCTCACCTTCCCTCAAAGGGCGTACGCCCACGGTTACCTGCGTCGGCTTTGCCAGCTTCACCACGGCGAACAGATCTATCTCTGTGCAGCATATAAACACACAAAAAAGGGAACAAGTTAGTGATAAAATTGATATACACAAAGAAGCTTACACTATACACGCGAGGATAAAGAAATGACAAGCACCCACCCCGGCCGCTTTCATCCAAGAACGTTGGCACCTCGTCGCTCCCCCTAAAGTAATTACGACTCAGCCCCACGTGCACCAAGAACTTCTCGGGATAAGTATTGATGGGGATGCGGTTCTCATCAATAGTCTCCGCATCCCCCACATTGTACGTACCGGGATCTGGGCTCTCATCCTTTGGAAGCCCCCTTTGAGTATAGAACTCAGAGAGCAAAGTGAATACCCGATCATCTATCCAAAAAAATCTTTCCCTCCACCCCCTAAGGGAGTCTACCTTGTCAGTATAGCACTGATAACCCCCTGGGCGCTTGGAGAATGTTACCCACCCGTTCGACCACGACGTGTGGTAGAACGCACGGAATAAGTTGATAACTGGGTTTATCGCCAGTAAGCGGCAGTTTACCTCAAAATTTATTATTTTGGCCGCACCTATACAGTGCAGCTGCGAAATGTGCAAACAATAAAAGTTTAGCACATCGCTCAGGAATCGGGATATTGGCACGCATTGGTTCGCGAATTCGAAGAAGCGCGTGTACACCCCTATCTTCCCCTCAGGGAAATCCGCGATACATGCGTTGGCATCCGGTACCTCCGGATGCACTGCAAGCGGAATGAAGTAATCCGAGGTGAACTAACGCAGTTCATCCTCGTCCATTTCAGAATGAAACTCCTCTAGCTGACGAACCATTTCTAAAAATAAGATTTACTATGGAAGCGCACTCGCTATTACCTAATACAACAGTCGATTCTTGAACAAGCTTTGAGAAATTTTAAAAATGGCGGAAGAATTACTTTTCACTGTGAGATTTTAGTAAAAGGGAGGTGGTGATATATATAAGGCCACCAAACCTTAAGAGGATTGCCACGTGGATCCCACTAAAAATAATCATGTGGCTAGAATGCAAGGAAGCACAAGCACTTTTTCCCACTTCCCGATAAATACGTGGACACGCTCCCCGTTTCCCAAGGTATCTTTGAGATATTTTGGGACTAGATACACGGTTCCAAATATTGGGCGGTAAGTATTCAAAGTTCTTCCCGCCACGCTTCCCACTGCTCTCACTAGTCTAGCATCCGCGGCTACGACCCGCGCACACTAGACTGGGGGGACATGATGACGTATAGTCTACATTTGGGCCACGAGCCCAAATAAACATTATTAATGCCCAAGTCCACTATGAGTGGGCTATCGTGACAATGATTTGGGCCATACTACTAACGGTTTGGACTCACGAAAGCCCAAACCCAACCAAACTATTTATGGTCTAGATAAGGATCTTCTATTTACGGATAAAGATTCATAGGCCGAATAAGCACTACGCGTGCGAAGAGTGAGGAACACGAAATCTATAAGGATTTCGTATCTATATAAACAATGCCATAATTCTCATTAAAGGTACGATTGACAAACCCTAACTCTTCAATATACCCTAAACCGATTACTTACTCTCACGCCGGAGGATAATCGTGGGAGACAATCCCACGATAAGCCTAACGGTGTTTGTTTACTTTCTTAGTGCGTAGGTTTCAAGCATTAAGAGCTAATTGGTACGAGAGCAGGAACCCAAACTAGGAATGCCCAACTTTTGTATCAACAAACTCCTTAAACAAAGCCGAAGACAAGCCTTTAGTGAAAATATCTACATACTTATAACGAGATAGAACATGAAAAACTCGAACCTAACCAACAGGAACCAAATCTCGAACAAATTAGACAATATAGTCGGCCCAAGCCCGATATATTGGCTTAGGGTCCATTGGGGTTTAATATCTCGTAACTGTCATTATAAACTGTGGTCACTGACAAACATCTCCTAAGCCACCCTGTCAAACCCTTGTCACCATCCTTTATCACTTAAAAAAAAGTTTATTTATTTATTTATTTATTTTTATTTATTTTTATTTTTTGCTGGATGATGAAGATTAATCTTCACTTGCTGTCGGATATCGTCGTCAAAATAAATTGTTTGTTTTACTGCTTTTCCTTTGCTACCGCTTTATTTTGCTTTGTTGTTTACCGAAGAATTTCTCCACTTACTGTCGAGCGTCTTCATCAACAAAACTATTATTGCTTTAATGTTTATTTAGTCGGCCCAAGTCCAATACGTGGGTTTAGGGTCCATTAGGGTTTAATATCTCTTACGTAATTTTGATTATAAATAATGGCCACTAATAGACATAATACATATGGGCTTCCATCATCTAACAATTACCGTATACTCTTTCCCGTTTTTGAAAATTGAGATCGTTCATTGTTAATGGTTTTATAGTATGCTTGCGAAACAAATTTTGTATGCTTTGTTGCCTTTATAAGAATACTAACAAAACCATTGGAATTGAACAAGTGAACAATCCCACAGACCGATGTAAGTGCACATTTGGACTATATAAACACACTACTGGTTCATTTTTAGGTCATACATTAAACAAGTCTAACTTAATCGTGTAACAAAATAGTTATTACGTATTTTTAAAATAATTAACATTGCAATTTATTTAAAACATATAATCTTTAGACACACATCAAATATCTCTATGGACCTAACTTTTCGTGAATAATGAATACTATATGAGATGAGGAGGTGATATGTATACCACTAAAAATGGTGTGCACATCACTAAATTACACTGATGATACACACAGTACAACATCCAAATGCAGAATTAGTGGTGTGCACACAACTTTTAAATGGTGTACATATCACCTCTCTATGTGATGAGCTCGAGCTTAGAGCATGACGAGAAAACTGCAAATACCAAAATGTGAGAATTCACACATGGATTCACAAGAAATCGAGAGTTACGTGAAGAGGAGATATGTATCGTGTTCAACGTGTTACGGTGCCTTGGTGGTGTCAAATAAGGCAACCACACACGAAGTATGGATGCACTAGGTGCGCAGTCATAATGTTGTGACATTAAATTTGTTATAGAGATTATGGGTATGTTTGGTAAAAGTAGTAGTGAGCAGTATCGACAACTCACAGCTTTTTAAAGAAACATTGGAAAAATGAGTTTTTTTTTTTTTTTTTTTTTTTTTTTTTTTTTTTTTTTTTTAAACATGCATTGGAAAAATGAGCTTTTTTTTAAAAATTGCAATGCTCACTGCACCTTTGCTAAACGAACAATAAAAATCAAAAAATTCAATGCTCACCACTAATCGTTTCAAAAAGTTTCGCCCCAAACATAGCCTGTATGCATACACGATGTGCACATGACAAATATGCATATGCGATATAATATATCATGTGTATTACTGGTGTGATTTTTTTATGTGCAAATCAACATATCACCTCTCTAAACCGTTGCAATGTTTTGGTTACAATTGTTAAAATACATTTATATTTCGTAATCTTGACGTAAAAATAGCAAAATACTGAAGCACGTCATCAATAAAATATATACATGGGCTTTGGACCCTTATTGCCAATCTGGGCTTTCATCATGACTGGGCCTTTTAACATAATATTTGACCTAAATCCGTTCCCTATATATACCATTTATCCATGAACACACATTCACAACTACAACTAGGGTTTTACAATATCATCTGCCGCCTTTAAGGTATATTATCATATTTGTATTGTTTTTTAATTAAGGCTTCTTTAATCTGGTCGGCAGGAATTTTAGTTTCTGTTTGACTCGTTCCCTTGAAGCAATATTAAGCGTGCTGTTTTTATTTCATTTTTTTCTTCAATTTATTTATTTTGTTGAAGATATCATTTGAAAACAGCTAAATTTTTTTATATTTTTTTGATAAGTATTAATCGACTATGATGAGCCAATAACAGACCTGTAATGATTGCGAACATGATCGCATATTATGAACATCTAAGGGACTGAGTCGATTTTACTTTTTTTTTTTTTTTTTTTTTAATTTAATTTTGTTTCGTGGCTTTATAAAATTTGAATGAGGATTTGCTAAAATGAAAATTGGCAAATTTGAATGGAATGGAGCCTAAAACAAATGTTCCCCTCGCTATCCGGTGTTACTTTCAATGTTGCATTTGGACGTTGGGTAACTACATTTATTTGTATACTATAAGTAATTTCATTTGTTGGATTTTAAAGGTTTTTAGTACTTTTTAATGGTTGTGTGATTTTGAAGTTTGCTGGTGGTTTGCACACAAATTGAAACAGTTTTTTTAACCTACTACAAAAAAGTGGTTTCTTATGGGAGTCAATGGCAAGGTTAGATTGGTGGTGTTGACATTCCAAAGGATGTGTCGGACGTTTTTGAAGGTGTTATCCAGATCAACGCATACAGCTTTTGTTTGATTCTCTATGATAGAGGCTCTATCTTATGATTTTTGCCATGATTTTTACGTATGTTTTTAGCTTACTTACACGACACCGCTCATGTTCAGATACTGCACAACCACAAACCTCACTATGTTAAAAAAGCACGCCAAATGTGGATGTGGCCAAGGTTGTTAAACCGTTTGATAAAACCGGACATACCATGCCGACTCAAATGGAAAGTTGCCCAATCGGTATATGAGGTGGCGATGAAGAAATATCAAACGTTAATTTGTAATTAATGAATAAAAAACTAGTTTGTTTGAGAAATTAGAATAGAAAATAAAATGATTTGTCACAAAAAGGGTATTTTAAGACATTATTAGTGATAGCGTATTTTGTTGTGTTAGAGCATTCTCATTGCTGACGCACAAGGTGAGTTATGGTGGAATTTAACCTATGTTAAAGGGTTTAGGACCAATGGTGTTAAACAGGCGTTAACATGGTAAATTAAGCCCTTAACTTGACGTTAAGGGTGAGTTGTGTAATAATAATAATAATAATAATAAAATTTGACACTTTTGGCCCTTTAATGTTTTTGATATTTTGAGTACAAGAAAATGATATTACAAAACCCCCGTAGTTCTTAAACTAAATCCATTTCATTAAATTAAAACTATAATACATGAAAATAAAAACATGCGAAATGTAAAATAATGGTACGTTTAAAAAAAACAATACGAAACATTGGTAAGTGTTTACAAAGACTTGTAATTATCGATGAGTTCGGATTTTTCCTCCTAAAATTGAAATACGTGTTCCCTAACCATTTTCAAGGCCACTTGAATTTGCAGATCTGTTTCATCACTTCTTAAAAGAGTTTGTAGACCGACCCTGATAGCTGGATGGTCTTGAGGCAGCTAACGCAATCTTACAACCTCTGGAGCACGAGTATGCTTCTGTCGTATAAAACGAGTAATCTCACCTAGCAAATTGTTAATCAACTTAAGTTCTTTCTCATGTTTATTGCGTAATCGGGTAAGGATAGTGTTTTGTACTTCAGCTGGTTCGTTAGCCATTGTGTTTGTGTGAGAATACGAAGTGTTGTTTAATTGGTATTTATAGGGAAAAACTATCCGTTAGAAGATATTGTAAATGGAA
The DNA here is from genome assembly GCA_030686995.1 of Artemisia argyi. Lineage (NCBI taxonomy): Eukaryota > Viridiplantae > Streptophyta > Magnoliopsida > Asterales > Asteraceae > Artemisia > Artemisia argyi. The sequence goes on along the minus strand of JARVZY010002740.1, from coordinate 168,160 downwards.
ACTAGCCGTTACAAACTATTGTTTAGAAAGAAACTAGCCGTTAAGCCTTTTATTCAAATACTCACGATACGGACATACAAACACATACGCTACGAAATACAAATACTCACGATACAGAAATACAAAGACAGATGATACAGAAATACAAAAGCCACTAATCCCTATATCTTTTCCATATTGGGCTGTTTCTCAAAATGAACCACATGTTAAGATATTTGAAGCCTTGCCCACCAAAGCGTTCTCTGAAAATGTTCATTGCAGTGTGAAGACGATCATTGAACTCGTCATTAAGCTGCACGCTCAAGTAAATACCATTGAGTTTTTGACATTCACAGTTCATTCTTGCCCACTTTCTCGGTATCTGGCTTTTGTTACGAAAAGGACCGTCAGATTGGTTGTTGAACCTTTCTGTAACCTCATTCCAAAAAACAGATTCGCTATGGAATTCGTGAGCGATTAGCCACATGTCAGCTAGCAAGTTTTCTTCTTCAACAGACCAACGATTAGCCATAGTAAAATTGTTTAGAAAGTGAAGTGTGTGCAAAAAAGTATGTTATGTGATGCTTTATATAGGGGTGTTTAGAAATTCAAATTTCAAACTCAGAGCGGGACATGTGTAAATTTAAAATTCAAAAAATGGGCGGTTAAACTTTTAAATTCAAATTCAAATTAAAAAAAAATAATAATAATAAAAAATAAAAATAAAAAAAGGAAAGAAAGAAAGAGAAAACGTGTGCTTAAACCTTTGAAAAAAACGTGTGGTAAAAACTTTAAAATTCAAGTTTTAAAAAAGAGCGGTATATATTAAAAATTCAAATTTCAAACATTTAAAATTCAAATTTCATAAAAAGAGCGGACAATGGGATGGAAAATGGGATTAAACCGTGTGCCATCAAGTGAGGACGATTCGAGTGCCTCATATTCGATTGATGAGGGCTATGTCACGGACTGAATCATTTTCTTGATTCGTAGTTTATTTTAATCATAGGTTGTTTAAAGTATTTCAATTCCATGTTTTATGTATTTTAATTCGTGTTTTATATTTAGTTTGTGTTTAAAGTTTAAGTATTAATATTAGTTGTGTTTTATAAATGTTGTTTAAGTTATTAAATGATATATTAGTTTTAGTTTATGGTTGAATTTGAAAATAGTTGAGTTAAAGCTGAGTTATGATTGGGGGTATTTTTTTGTGAGTTAAGGTGAAAGTGTTAAAGCTGATGTGGCGCTAACGTGACACTGTGTTAAAACTTAACCTGGGTGATGGATGGGAGTGCTCTTAGTGTTAAAATTATAATACTGATGTGACCATAATCTGATAAAAAAAATGGGGTTAACATCTTAAAATACCTTGAGCTCTAACTCGTTGAGAAAAATCATTGAGAAACATGTCAGAATAGGGCAGAGTAACGGGTCAGGCGACCCGACTCCAAAATCGAATAAGGGTAAAACATGAATCGAGAAGCAAACCGAGTAAAAGCTATCGAAACCGAACTGAACTGAGTAAAATCGAAATAATTATACACAACCGAAAACCGAACCAAATAAGGTCGGTTCAATTCTGCCCGGTTTTGGTCGGTTATCGGTTCGAGTCAATTTTTCGGTGATTTTGCTAGAAACTGTGCAATTGTTTCCCATTTCCAGTCACTTTCGGTTGTTGTTTTAGAAGTTACGAGAATTAATTACCATCTACTTTTGATTATTCGATTGTGGTAACCTACACTCAATATACAACCCAATTATCAATCTAAATGAAATTTTTCTCTGTGTGTTGTATGAGAGTTCTCATTCGAAATATTGAAAACATAGATTTACAATCTCTTATTTCTTAAGGTTTTACTCGTTATTTTGAGTGACATTGGTCCTTATGATGCTTTAATATGAAGTAGGCGGGCGATGAATTCTTAGTTTCATTTATTTTGATTTAGGAACAATGATCAATGCAATTTGGATTTATTCTGAATGAGGTGGGCGACGGTCCGCCACATTGCGGCGGGGCGTTGTTTTATGTCGTTGGTCATTGTACGATATTTTTTCCTTAAGTAGAAAGTGGGGTTTGTTTTTGGAAGCACGAATGGTCTTATGGAATTCTAAGATATTTTTTTCTTAAGTAGAAAATGGGGTTTGTTTTTGGTAGCACTAATGGTCTTATGGAAGCTTACCTTCAGCCACTAAAGCACTGTGTTGTTGCACGAAAGACATAAGTTTTGAAGTGTCATGTACAAAATGAGCTATTCAGATTTCGTTCCATGGTGATAACGAAAAACGTTTTCTGGCAACAAATACCTGAGTAAATTTTACCTACGAACATGCAGCCCAAACCAACGAAGGCACTAGGCCGCTGTATAACGCTACCCGATCTTCTTGCTGAACAACCTAACGTAATTAAACTACAATTAATACATAATTAACTGACAATCCTGGTTATATACTCTAGCAAATGTTATGGTAAAATTACATATAAAACTATGTCAAAGAGGCTCACCTTTCCAACATTCTTATGCATAGATGGACTTTGATTGTAGCGTGTGTAGAATACTAACTATGTTGGAAACATGATTCCCTTTTTGGTTTGTGTGGCGTTGGAGATACAAGAAAGAGAGGGAGAGTGGAACCTTGAGAGAAAAGAGAATGTTAGATTAAGATTGAATGAAGGTCCAACCCTCTCCACATGTGGAGAGGGGTATTTATACTTACAACATAAACGCCCACACCCGGGCTGTGGATCAGGCATACAGTGGGTGAAGACCCGTCCTTCTTCCACGGTGTTACTTAAACTAATACTAATTAACTAATATATAAACTAACTACGAGCTAACTTAATGCTATTACAATAATCAGGTGACCGAGACTTTTACAGGAATACTTGTATTCCTAACAATCTCCCCCTAAGCGAGGTCACCTTTGAAATTAAGCTCTTTGGTCTTTAAGCATTCTTAAGTCTCTGTAGCTCGTAGGATTTGATTCTTCACTTTTCTTCACACTTTGTACTTCAAGCAAGCGAACTTGTGATTTGAATTCCTTTGTGATATATGATCTTTGAGCTTCCTTAGAGATCATCAGCCAAAGTAAATCTCCAAGCTCATCCATAGTAGTAACGCCTTCATGTGATGTAGTGACTTTAGGACCATCATGCTCACACCCTTCTGGATCAGGAGACTTTGCATTAGAGTTGTGGATCAGGAGACTTTTTCATCAAAGTTGCGGAAACGTTGTTGGTAGTCTCTCAACATTTGTCGTAGCAAGTCTCTCATCTTCATTGATAGTGTGGAGGATGCGTGAGCATGAGGTATGGATTGACCCGATTCAGCTGGAAACTGGAGCCATCAATGCCATCTTTATATGTGTCCCTTAAATAAAACAGTTAGCAATAAAGATAGAGAATGAACATGACTTTGTCATTCGTTCTGCGAGGACAGACTACCCTCCGGTTTTGTGAAAACCGACCTGTGATCAGGTAGAATCTCTTTTAGAGAAGACTCTCCTTGACAGGAATTTCCAGCTTGTAGTGATGAATTTTCCAAAGAATCCACTTTGGAATCTTCATACTTAGCATGTTCTCATATCGGAACGTCTCAAAGCAGACAGCACGATAGAGTGAATCGGTGAATCGATATTCACGGATTGATGAAAAATTGATTTATAGAAATTACTCGCGTGTCGTATAATAAACAATTTTTGAGACACGACGAGTGTTTTATACTTAGAATCACATTTCCATCAAAATACTTTTGTTTGAAATATTGTACACAATCAATGTGCTCGAAAAATTAGTATGTGAGCACATTGAAGGGTTTTATCAAACGTATCCGTCAATCCATATCCTGGAACAAGTTTGATTCAATATTGAATCGCACCATTGTTGCTTTCCAATTGTCACTTGATCATTGATCCAAGATGGATCTCACATGTCACCTACCAAGAGCTTGAAAGATGTTCGCTCTAGAAGGATTTCCATCCTCATTGTGAATATTTTCATATCACTCAGATGTTCTGGCAATACCGCAAGGATAATGCGTAGGACTCTAAATATTTTATCTTATTTTCCACATAGTGTGAAACAATAAGCATATTTGGAATGTGTCCTATCGAGATTTATGGATGATCTCATGGCTCTAGACTCAATAGTGCGTTTTGATCCGCTCCTGGAGACTGGGGAGGCGTCTCCTGTTTAGGTATCAACATAGCTCGCAATGAGTGGTCGATACATTGCACAGGTTTCCCTGTGAGAATGAAACAAGCTCTTTTAAGAGAACTTGAGTGGTTAGGAAGTTTAGTGCAGTGCGTCACTGGGTCCATGACGTCTTGTCTTCAATACCGGTGTTACCTTAGTAACCGCCAGTAGCTTATGAATTGAACCCGGTTTCTGCCCTAAGGTTGAATATTTGGAGGGTTATTTCTTTTCACCCTTTCTCATTTCATTTCTTTTTCATTCTTCAACCCCTTCAGTGCTTACCGAGACTTCACCACTCGAACCTTGTTGGGTTTGTTCCAGTCCTAGCTCTATCTCAGTCCGCACTCTTTCCTTTCTCACTTTACTCCTTTTTTCATTTATTCCTAAGGACTTCTAATCTATCTCTGGATTGTCCCTAGGAAGATCCTTCCGGTTCTGGTGGATCATGGGAACTCATACCTAACCTTAACCATCCTTTTAACTCCATGCATAAAGATAAATGGTCGGTCTTTGGTATTATTTCCACAAACGCCTTTGCTCCCCCTCAATATGTGCATCGATATACGAAAGAGTTTAGCACATGTGTGGGAGCCTATTATAGAGTCCAAAAAATCACTTTTGATTATCAGATTTCATATTTAAATCACATTCTCTCCGCCGATCAAAAATTTCAAATCTTTCGAGATTTTTGATCTCAATTGATTTAAATAATTTAGAAAACGTTTAGGAGAGAAATGCAATCAATTTTAATATTTTCTGATAGAAGGAACTTTTTCTAGCTCCCCCTCAAACTGTGAGGGAGGTTATTATGTGTCAGATTTGAAGAGTTTGCAAAAGATTCGAAATTTTAACGAAAACTCTTTGAAAATTTACTCATTCTGACACATAACCATCACAAATCTTGCTTTTGTTTGGTACAAAGTGTGGGAAGTTTTGATGATACATGAAATTTTGAGAAATCACTCTCTCTCTCAATCAATGACGGATGTTTAACACATAAATAAGTTATGTCATTGATTGAGTGAAAATTTTTATCAAAGTGTGAGTTCAAATTGATTTTCAATCAAAATCTCATGGTACCACCAAGTTTTGCACAAATACTTTCTGGAAAAATCATAGATGAGAAAGTATTTGGCGATAAAAAGAAGACTTCTCTTCTTTATCAAGAAATAATGCACTGAAACGTACATTAGATCGAGGGTGCATGAATATAAAGTAATTCACGCTCGGATGAACGGCACCCTTTGCTAGGAACAACCGTCTTTTTGGCGACGTGTTTTCCTTATTTTTGAAAAACGGGTTGCTATCTGAAGTAATAGCAAGCCATATTTTTGAAGACCGGGTTGTAGCCTGAAATGACTACAAGTCATAATTTCAAGAATGCTTTGAGATACGACATGTTTTAAAAAAAAAAAAAAAAAAAAAAAAAAAAAAAAAAAAAAAAAAAAACTTTATTTGAAACCGAAAAAAACTCTTGCTCAAGCATATGTAAGAATCCGTGTCATTATTGAATGACATTTCTAGAGACGTACATAATAGTGATTACACAAGAGACATGTCGTGAGAAGAATATTTTTGGATTTTTCTTTAATGTTTTTGCAGATTTTTATGGGTTTTATAGATTTTATATTTTTTCTATTTACAATTTAGTATATAAAGTATATCACATATATAGGATAGGAGATACGTATGAGAGATGTAAGAATTATAAGGATACAAGAAGTAGGCCACAAACATTATACATAACAAGTTACAAAACAATCACATCAACCAAAATAGACATATAACACAGAGCTCCGCCACCGAACACTTCATTCAGTGCGTTGTAGAAGTCGGTAGTCACCAGCGCGAACTCTGCCACCCACGTAGCACTCCAAACTACAGAAGATTCTTCTCAATTTCAATCTCTTACGGATACCAACCAAGAATTTCTTGTTCCGTGTCACGTCCTGGGCAGTCCAGTGGTTGGTATATCGTCTAGATCCATAGTCATACACATGGTATTCTTTCACTCTGAAGTCCAGAGCCTCTTCAACCATTCGTAACGTACCATCGCTGAACTTGTGTATTTCATTGAAGCGCAAAACCATAGGAACGTTGTATTTGTCACGAAATACTACAGCCAGAGGAGATTCGATGACTGTAAAATCAGCAACTTGTTCCAGACTATTGACATTCCATAGAGGTCGCATGAGATTGAGCTGAGATTGGTAGCTTTCGATGCCAAGCTGGAAATCTTTGACCCGTTTTCTAATGACGATACCCCTGATCTAATGAAGTACGACAAACACAAGAGATTTCATTTCACGAGATGGTAGGTGATGCAGCTTTCCTTGAAGATGGAGCAGATACAGATCTTCGAAATCAATAGGGCGAAGATGTTTGAAGTCACCTTCGGATATGATGTAGTCTTTGAAGTCGGCTCGACGGAGTGTTACACTCTTAAGGTAATCATATCCGTGGATAGGATGAATCTGTATCATAACCACACTGATGATCTGAAGTGGTGATCGAACATACTTTCGGTCACTTTGAGCTTGAAATCAATCAATGTAAAATTGCTGCTTTTTTAGCCACCAGTGAGAAATACCCAGAGATGCGGAGATATCGTAGTCACATTCTTGATCAATCCACATGTTGTCAGGGACAAGCTGTTCCAACCCGACATCTGAATATTGGGCAGCTTTCATCTTGGTAATAGACAGGGCCGACTTGCATTGTCTACTACCAAGCTTAAGATATTCGAGGTCTTTGTTGAAGAAGAATTCAGCTTGGATAGTGACATTTCCAGGATTTCCACCCAAAGGAATTGGATTGTTGTAGTTATACTTCATAATCCCTTCATCCGCAATGTCGTTGAACATTTTGTGACACTCTTCCATTTGGTATTGCAGATAACTTACATCATGATGAAATGCTTTGACAATGTTGAATGCCGGTCCTTCCAGGTCTTTCTGAGTAAGCCTTGATAAACCACGCTTCTTGCAAAACCATGTGATGAACGTCCCCATATCACCCGTTTGTGAAAGCAGAGAGTCTTCAGAGGGAGGAACAAAGCTGGTGGTGATAGCATTGATCCAGTTGTTGTCATTGGTTGGCTGATCAGAAGACAGAATTGTCCAGTCAGGCTCAGGTGATTGTGATTGCATGTCATCGGGTTTCCACCATGTCTCTTTGTCAGATTTAGTTAAGAGAACATGTGGTGGGTCATTAGAGTCAATCATGGTGAATGATTTCCACCATTGTCTTCCCGGGATATGAGTTATAGAGGCATCATCTTCATCGTCATCGAAAGAATCAGAATGATGAGGAATGGCTGATGTTTCATTGAAGACAAGATCATCATTGACTTGAGATGCAATAGATGTTGCACCAACGTCAATGGTAGTCCACGCAGCATACTTGACTTGTTTTGCCTGTTTGGAAAGTGCTGACTTGGATGACTTGTCAGTTTGTTGTTTGTGAGATGGTGATGAGGTGGGTTGTGATGATCTAGTAGAAGTATGAGACCCACCAGGTAGAGAAGGAGTGCCTGATGGACCAGATGCCCCGGCAGGTGGTGGAGGTGGAGGTGGTTGAGGAGGTGATCCAGATGGTGGCCTGGGATGACCCTGACGCCTCTGTTTTCTTTTTCTTTCAATTTCCATGTCTCTGGCGTGTTCCTCAGCGTCATCTTGTTTGATGAAGGCATCTAATGCTTCATACAATTTGACATGAGCATCATGTCCTGTATGTTGACCCTGCTCATACATGCTTTGCAGCAAGATAACTTTCATATCATTGATGGGTAGGTCTTTGAATCTGGATCTGAGGGGAGCTTCAAGATCAATGTTGACCGCTTCAGCTACCTGTTTGTTGATTGCCTGAGATACTTGTCGTTCAAGGTCAAGATGCTCCAACTTGTATAATCTGCTGCCGTGATTAGTAATTGTTTTTGGCAGATCAAGATTTACTAATTTTTGAATTAAGGAGGCATGCTTATCCAACTTCTCATGGATGGTGAGGTTATCTTGAACAATATCAGCTGTCATTCCAGCTAATGTATTCAGATCCAGTTTCTTCTCAGTGGTAGCAGGAGTGGCAGATTCAGTCGGTTTCTCTTGAGTTGTAGCTGCTTGTGGGGTGTCAGTGTTGTCAGGACCTGCAGTAGGAATTGGTGCAGAACTGGTAGGAATGGTGGAATTGTCTTGCTCAATAGGCACATCAACCATCGACACAACTTTTTCTCGCTCATCACCAGACTTGTCACCTTCAGCATCATCCGGCTTATCCACGAGGAATTGATCTCCAAAAGTATCCAGATTCTTGTACGATGCCAGGGTTCCAGTAGAGCTGTCAGGTTCCACGGCGAGCTTAGGATCATCAGTCTTCAGTTTGAAGTTACCTTGTAGATCGGGATAAGCAGTAGATACAATTTCGTCATCGAGTAGATCAATTGGGGTTACAGACTCAACAGTTTTATCCTGCACCGGTTGGTGGCTGGTGACATCTTGTGTAGCCAAGTTAGATTCATCACCTTTGAGAGCTGAGCTAGTATCAGTCTCAGATCCGCTTGTGTTAGTGGGTTGCCCAAGACTTGGTGATGAAGCTTTGTCAGGAGATATTCTGGCATATGAGGATGTTGGTGATCATTTTTTGAGGATATACTTAGAGCTGGTCGATTTGGAGGCAGGAGATGATATTTTCAACAAAGTGTGTGCAGCCAGTTCTTCCTTGGCAACATCCTTGCCTTTTCCTACCACATGCTGGAGTTGTGATGTCTTGTCGGACACAGGTTCTCTGATGCTGACACCACTGACTGGTGGCACAGGTGGCATGTATGCATCTTTTAAACTTTCAGCAGTTGCCATTTGAACCATTTCTTCTTCAGTGAGAGGCAACTGTGTGGTGCTAGGCGCAACTTTAGGATCATCAACACTTGGTGGTTTATTCTTGGTGCTGGTTCTTTTACCTCCTGTGGTCCACTTTACTCGTTTAGTTCCTTCAGAAGACACAGCTGAGGTTGTTACACCCTTGCGTTTCTTGGATGCGGTTCTTTCAGACTTATTGGATAGGGAGGGCTCATTAGCAGATGCTTCCCGACTTGTCTTCAGAAGTTTAAGATATTCCTCATAATACGGTGCAGTCAGTATATCACGAGTGAGTAGAGTAGTGGGAATGTCCATACCGAAGATTATCTCGCTTGTACTCTTTGCATCATACTTGAGGAATCCAACTGGATGTTCATCTGTGGGTTGATGAAGAGGAGATTCATCTCTGGGGTGGAATTTGAGAGATCGTTGAAGACTTAGTATGATCAACTTAGTGAAGCGAATGCTTGGAATCAGGAGCTTGGATGATCTTTTCTTACCATCTTTGTTTGCTTCAAGGTTTGCCTTATCGACCAAGAAAGAATGAATGGACTGACTAGATTCCTCCCAGATCCGTTCAGCAAAGTTGATGTTCTTACCATTAACAATGCCCCAGAGAATTTGTAGAGATGGAGCTCTAAGTCTTTCATACCCAGATGTTTTGCCCGTCATACACAAGTTGATAAGGCTTGCAATTGCTCTCCATGGTTGATAGAGGTCATGGGTAATAACCATGGAAAGCGTAGATACCTGAGTGGGATACCCAACTTCATTGACGAAGTCAATAAGGGTAGCGGGATTAGGTGGGGGAGTGTATTCAACATTGTCACCCGTTGGCAATATCTGCAATGCGCTACCAAGAGTTTCCATTGTGATGTTCACCCAATGTTCATCCAGCTGACACTTATATGTGTTGGTAGCTCTATCATGGCAGATAGCGTTCCAGAACTGCTAAATATAGATGGATGGGATTGAGGAGGATGCGGTGAAGGCATTGAAGAACGTGGTGTTTTCAGTATGTCCAGGGCCATTCTGAATATGGGATGATTCTGAGGTCTATCTGTCTTAACAAAGCAGTTGCTCTTTCCAATTGCAACCCACTTGTTGAATGGAAGAATGTCGTTGTCAGAACGGACAGGTGGAGCCAATGGTCCTTCGATAACAGGTTCTGCCATAATAGCTGCATTTGACACAAATCACCAAAGAAAGCAAACACATGTGACAGTGAGTGTTAGTAACAAGTGAAACCCTAGCACCACATGGAAAGGACCAATTAAGACATACAAGAGTGAGTGCTAAAAGGTCATACCAAGCAGGACAGAGACAATTAGACAACAATTCACTTACATACAAGCAGTGCACAACTAGTTAGAGAGAGCATAGAGTGACATAATAGCAAGGTAAGTGAGTCAAAGGAACACTCAGTAAGAGCTAAACGCAGAACCATTTAACCTCAGGGCAGGATACTCGCAAGAAAAGAAAGCCACAAAACGAGTTAACCGCAAATCTGGTTAAACGCAAAATGAGTTAATCGCAAAGTAAGTAATCCTCCAGGTGAGATAACCGCAAAGCAGGTTAACCGCAACAAGACAAATTAAACGCAACCAATTGAGTCACAAAACATGGTAAAGCACATTGCGTTAAACGCAAGCTCAGTTAACCGCAAAACTGATTAACCGCAGTCACAGTCATAATTAAACGCAACCAATTGAATCGCAAATAGACAGAATCTCAGATCAAATTAAACGCAGCCAATTTAATCGCAAGACATGGTAAACGCACAACACGTTAATCGCAGGCTCAGTTAATCGCAAACCTAATTGATCCCAGTCTCAATTAAAAGAGAAACACACAATCAGGATAATACGATAACCGCAATCAAGAACACTTACTAACCGCAGTCAAGAACACATACTAACCGCAATCAAGAGCATACGCTAACCGCAGATAAGATTACCCTAGATACTCCTTCATATTCCATCAGATCATAATATGAATGCCCTAGATTACTATAAAGATCAATCAATCCTAAGTACAACCATTATCAAACCAACAAATCAAGTCCCTACCCGACACCTTAGGTACTTCAATTCTAAACGCAAGGCTAACAAACCTAAATCGCACATTCTCAACAATGAATATCTCAAATTAACAGATAACGAGCAGTTAAACGCAGTAAAGAACAAGCATGATCTAACCTATTAGCAAATCGCAATCACATGAGATATCAAACAAAGCGTGTCCCCACCTAGAATAACGTAACTCGTGAGTACATGAAATCATGGAAAGATAAAACATATGTGTAGAGAGAAACACTTAACGTACCAAGAAATAAGCAACAAGGGAAGCAATCAAATCCAATCGCAAATAAATGTGCAGTGAACGAGAGAGTGTGAGTAAATAGCAAGAGGTGTTGAGGTTAACTTTTTAAACGCAAGAATAACCACATATATATATGATGGGATACACTTAGCTATAATGACACAAACAGTCCTCAAACTTCACTACCTCAATTAGACAATGATAAATGCGTACAAGATTGGTCCCTGAAGTTATGAGTGATACACAAATGATGAGAAAGTCTTCACGATGCACAGATAATACCATGAGGTCAGATATGAGAAGCAACAGACTACCTAAAGCAGCACATAGCACGAAGAGCAAGCATATAGACACAATTTGCAGTAAGAAAGTATACACAGAAAGATAGTATGAATGTAAAACAAACAATACATATGTACACCAACTACTGACATAAAGCATACACATGGAGTAAATCAGTAGGTGAAAGGTAAAATACGAGTCCTGAAAAGAATTAGTCAGGAGTCCACATGATATCATCTCACATGTGAGTAGACATGTCTCCAGAAGTGGGGGATATCTGTGCCTTTGGTTGCCACACACAGGTTTTCTTGGACGGTTGGACCTGTTGTGTAAACCCTTTGAGGAACCAGTGTCAATAGTGCACACATGTGACCATTTGTAACCATTCATCATGAATGTCCTTCCAGTTGGTACCCATATCCAAGAAGATCTAAGCTTATATGGTATTTCATGCATAGTGACATTCTTGTGGTGAGTGGTTAGATGGTCAGATTTCCTTGGTCTATGTCTCAAAGGTATTACAGGTTTATGACCATTTGATTTATGAATTTTCGGTTTTGTGCTCACAAACTTACTCAAAGCACGTTTTTTATCTACTTGAGAGAAACATTGAGTTTTCGAGAATTTAAGTCTTTTCGAAATAAGGGCATTTGGTTGTCTAATGGTAGTATGATTACCAACAATTTTCAAGACTGGTTTTCCCAAGATAGACGGTTTTGAAAGATTAAGGATCATTTGACTCTTTGAAACATAATTTGGCACGATGTGCACACCAGGAATTTTAGGACATAAAGTCAGACTTTGAGCAGTGAGATCAGTGTGTTTAGTAAACTCTGGAGTAGTCAGATTGATGTTCTTAGCATTTATTTCTTTGATTGACTCACACAGTTCTTTACATTTTACTTTCAGAGTCTCATTTTCCATACGTAATTTAGCCATTTTGCATTTAGTTTCATAAGTATCGTGTTTCCATTTGGCATCATTACGTTGCTCATACATCTTGATCTGATTTTTAAGGTTATTGATAGTGGAGTCCTTGTCTTGCAGCTGAGTTTTCAGATTGTTTATCATAAAATATTCATTAAGATCAGGCAATTCCGGATTTAAACACGGTTTGCAGTTTTGAAGACATTCTTCTTTACGTTGTATTTCAATTTCAAGTTCAATACAATGTTTTTGTAATTGTGAGAACCTTTTTTGAAGTTGATTAAATGTCTCTTTTTCAACCATGTTCTGGTCCATTGTCTTAGAAAACTCAACTTTGAGGCAAGGATTTTCATCAAACAGATCATTTTTGAAGACATCATACAGATCATTTTCTCCCCCTTTATAACACATATTTGTTGAATTAGAGGAGATTAACAAACTGTCAGTCTTTTTCAACAGATTTGTGTTATAACAAGGATTAATTTGATCTGTATGGTGACATACATTAGATGGTGTATTGTGTTGATCAATTGATGATACCTCATTGCTTGAGTCCGGTGTGAGTATCTTCTCCATATCCTCATTGCTTGAGTCCGGTGTGAGTATCTTCTCCATATCCTGGGTCACCAACTTGTCAGAGGTGACAATCATATCATCTTCTGAATCCATGCTTTCAGTGTTGACAGACTTAGCATCCATTATTAAACCCAACCCCAAACAATCACTTGATTGTCCACCTTGTGTCTCAGCCTTGTCATCATACACTGGTTCATGTTTTGGCAGTCTCTCGATGTACTCTTTAACCTTATCAAAGTTTTGACGTAGCTTATCTCTATAGGTGTCAACATCTATATTTGTGTGGTCAGCAAAGCACTTCATAGTCATCTGACTGTCGTAATCATAGATCATGGAGGATTTTGAGTTAAAGAAGCTATGCAGTTGTTTGCTAAGCACACATAGGGCAGCTGAGGATCCCTCATTAGTTGTTTATTTTCGGTCCAATTGTTGACGTAATTGATCCAAATTCAAGATCATGATGTCTGTGAATGTTTGAACATCTTGACCGAAAAGAGTTATGAATGCACGTTCAAATCCCATTATGAATCCATTGCCCTCTAGCAGCACAGAAAGATGTGACTGAAGTGTTTGAAAGCATTCAATGTGACAATCTCTTGCCAATTCAAGCAATTTGCTTGACTGAGGAGTCACATTCTCATTAGGGTCCGAGCATGATTGTACACTTGAGTCAACATACGATACTGGTCCCTTCATTTGTAGATGAATCATACCACTAGATGAAATGCCACTACACAGGATATAGTCACCAACCCAAACAAATAGCAAAATGTGAGTAATCGCAGGACTGAGATTACCACATATGAGAACCAAACTAAACTCGGGTGGGTTAGTCGCAATCAAGGAGCAAATCACAAGTTAGGAGATAACCGCAGAGGGGAGCCAACCGCAGAATACCCAAACCGCAAGATAGGCAAACCACAAGGAGCTAACCGCAGAATACTTAACCGCAGAATACTAAATCGCAAAAAGCTAACCACAAAGAGCTAACTACAATAAGCTAACCGCAGACTACTTAACCGCAAGAGCTAATCGCAGTATACAAAAATCCAAATCTGTCACTTTCCTTGCGATTTGTTTGTATTCCCAAAATAGTAATCGCAGTCAAACTAACCACAAATATCAGAAACTAACCGCAAACAAGCAATGGAACAGTAGACTTAATCGCAACAATGAAATACGTCCAAAACCTAATCCAAACTTCAAATAGATTAAAGATATGGTATAACCAACTGAAACACAATGTTCTACTAACACCTATGATCATAAAAGTACATCACTAACATGTTTAACAACACTAGAAAGATCAAACCAAGATGTTTTACAAGAAAGTTACTCCAAACTCACAAAACTACACAAAACCACATCAAATCCGATTCTATAAGGCCCTAAGATGAAACCTTGGCTCTTGATACCAATTGTAGAATACTAACTATGTTGGAAACATGATTCCCTTTGTGGTTTGTGTGGCGTTGGAGATACAAGAAAGAGAGGGAGAGTGGAACCTTGAGAGAAAATAGAATGTTAGATTAAGATTGAATGAAGGTCCAACCCTCTCCACATGTGGAGAGGGGTATTTATACTTACAACATAAACGCCCACACCCGGGCTGTGGATCAGGCATACAGTGGGTGAAGACCCGTCCTTCTTCCACGGTGTTACTTAAACTAATACTAATTAACTAATATATAAACTAACTACGAGTTAACTTAATGCTATTACAATAATCAGGTGACCGAGACTTTTACAGGAATAATTGTATTCCTAACAGCGTGTCCTCTTCGCCTCCAACCCATGGACTATTAGTATCTATAAATAAAAGTTTTGACAGAAAAGATCTAAAAGTGACCAAAAAATGGCAAAGTACAATAATATAATTAAAAAAAAAAAAAAGTGTATGAGAGGTGCTTTACAAGTACTGCCTGTACCTGTACGGGAGTCGGGGAGTACTTAAGCAACAATTCATGGGAACTTCTTATATATACAGTTAAGTGTACTAAGAAAATAGACCTTGTTGGTGTTTCAATGGTTTGTTGCTTTCTTGTGTTTCTCATTTTTTCTGTTGTACAGCTCGAAAATGGTTAATATATATATATATATATATATATATATATATATATATATATATATATACAAATTAGAGCTAGTAAAAAAAGGTCAAAACCAAAGTGATCCAGATTTGAATATATTATAACACCATAAAACAACAAATTATCATAGACCCACATCACAAATCATGCAAAATAAAGGTAAATATCATAAACCCATTATAATCTAACCAATAACAAAAACCCATAAATCAATTTTTTTTTAATTTACCTATTATTGGAAATGGGTTTGCAGATTTAGGGCGCCAAAGCCCACGGTGGCGGCAACCACAAACCCCATGTATCTACCCCACGAAGATACTAGTGCTGAAAAAATTGATACACGTTAAACGGCATCAACTCCACCCCATGGCTGCAACCACAAAGTCCATGTGGCTACCCTGCCAAGCGTATCGATACACTCAACCACGACGGTAGTGCAACGCTCGTCGTTAGGTACAGTTGATTAGACCCCCAAAAGATAACAAACACTGACTATGAAAGCCCTGGATTGACGTATCTGGAGAATTCTAGATATAATTTATAAGTTATTTATTTATTTATTTATTTTTTCCGGACTGGGTTAACAAAAAGGCCAATGAAACGGGCCCAACAGGCTTTTTTTTTTTTTTTTTTTTTTTTTTTTTTTTTTTGGGAAACCCAGTGCCAAAACAGCGTCGTCCGTACCTCCATTTAATGTATATATCGATATGGGTTTGACTTTGTAAAAATATTAGGTGCAGTTTAGTTACCGGTTTTGGAAGGATTTGAATGAAAGAAACTTAAAATCTTTTGTTTGGTTAGTCATGGTGGGCTCACAAAAGGGATTCAAGAATCAAAAACTCATTCATTGTTATTTTATTGTCTTTTGATCGACTCCCCCTGACACAAATTTCATAGCCACAGACTTGCTTTCTTTATTTGATTTTTTTTTTCACAATTTATTCAATTTTTTTGACTCTTTGACTACTTTTGATTTAAAATAAATATATAAATTAAATAATTATTAATTTTCTCTCTCTTACTTTTCATTCAAACAATCCCAAATTTAAATCAAATTCTAAACCCACTTACAAACTAAATAAGCACTTAGAGATTAATGAAACGGGCCCTTAGAGATTAATGACCTGTAAAATGAGTTAAGAAACATAGTACATATTGGGCCAAGCCCTCTTATTAGTTATTAATGGATTTACAATGCATCCTAACTTCATTATGCAATATAAGAAATATATGTCTTACATGATATCCGAGCTTTATTTAAGATTCATCAACAAATTTGCTATATTTCGGTCATCGACTATTCGTTGTGATCCCGAGAGATCCCAGTTATTTTCGCTTTATATTTTTTAATTAGGATTTTTTTCCGGTATTTAATGCATAAATCTTAAAACATAGCAGTCAAAACACACAAAATATGTCTGGACCGCCTTTAATTACCCATATTTTTTTCTTTCGCATCAAATTGTTTTCTTTGTTGAAGATCATAGTCGTTAACAACAAAAGTTGACCCACAAATTGCCGCTCCCTCCTAAAAGCAAAGCAAGTTATGACGTAAAAAGATAGCAAACGTTATAAAAACTAGTAGAAAACATGAAGCAATATACAATTATATCGTCAAATACAAGTCTATCTTCATGCAAACGAACAACAAAGAAGAGAAGAAAAAGAAAAAAAAGAAGAAAGTGATTTCAACATTCTATCTAGTTTGCACTTCCAAAAACTTCCAGCTCAAATTGAAAGAGAGTGTTAGATGATAGGTTAAGGTCCAAGTGTAAATGATTTAAGATAAGTTTTAAAATTATGTTAGATAATAGGTATAAAATCTCATTATGTTAACACATAAACATAGTACTCCATAATTCATTAAAATATCTATTTGCCATTTTACACTATCGTTGTTTTTTTAATTGAGTTGAGATCTTTCTCTGACATCTTAAAGTCCTATTGAGCCTACGGATTAAAGTTTGATCCTAGCCTAATAAAGTCTGTTGGGTGGTGATATAGCCAGATCGTCTTGATTCTTTTGCTGCTTTTTTATCTCCAAACACTGGAACTTATGGTTGGATATGTTTTTAGAAGTGTTGTTCAATATCAAATGTGTATACTCTATGTTTCCATAGCGACGTGTTTGTTATAACCAATAACAAACAGGGGCGGAGCCACCTTTAGAGTAGTGGGGGGAATTGCCCCCAACGAAGCTCTCGGAGAGACACAAAATATATAGAAAAAAAACTCGAAATGGTAGGAAAGAAGCTCGTTGCCCTCACCAAAATATTCAAAGTGCCCTCATCATTTTTGATTGCCAACAAGTAGAGTATTATGTGTTGGCTGGAAAATTTTATTCGGTGGTCTATGGTCGGAAAAAATGGTGGTCAGGTGGTATACTTGTATTATAATCTTGGGAAGTGTAAAGTGAGTAATTGAGAAAGTGGACCAAGAAACCAAGTGAAAAGAGAATTCATAAGTGGGTACCACATCTTCTCATTTAATTTATTAAAAATATATAAATAGTACGTAATGCATATATAGATAAAAAAAATAGAAGTGGTTATATCTTGCCACATTTTTTTTGAACCTTTTATGTTGTATACTCCGTATTTATTGTGAAAATCAATTATATAAATAAAAAGTATAACTAGATAATATACGTTATGCATATATAAAGACTTTAGTATTATTTTGTTGTCAACAATATAGGTATATAATAATTTGTTTCTTCTATTTTTTAAAGGTTTAGCTATAATAATTGCGTTACTTTTAATAACATTAATTGCATTTTAGAAAATGCAAATTACATTTGATTTTTGTTTGTGGGCACCAATATCTCTAATAGTGATTTTTGTTTACCTTTTCATCAAACCTGACCCGACATGACCCGACCCGACCCGACAGGATTCAATTTAAAAAGTAATAGTTTTCGACATGTTTTGTTAGTCAATGCCCCATTTGATTACATATCCTGGCTCCGCCACTGATAACAAATGTGTATACTCTATGTTTAATTTCCCTAGCGACGTGTTTGTTATAACCACTAACGGTATTCCATTCAGTTACGATTTCATTAACGCGTTTAAGAAATTTCAAAACATGTCAGTACTCAAGTTTTTGACATATGTTCTCGATTAATATCTCGAGCCGGACTTTAACCTAACTAAAAAAAACGTTGCTATCTTATGTTGTAACAACTAAAAAGACAACTTTGTTCTATCCAGGAGAAATAACTTTGACCTATAACCCCAAAAACACGTACCTAGAAAACTTAGTTTTGCCAAGTCATATGATCAATAATGCAAATTGCAATATACCCAAACAATATTTTGTCATATCAAAGAGCAAACTTTCTTCGTAGTTTCCGTCAAGATTCAACCCCTTTAAAATATGCCATCTGTCCCTAAGCTTTCACTATTAAACAATGATCTCACCAGCTACGAATAATAAGGTACCCAAAAGCAAAAATATAAAATATTGAAAAAGAAGCGTTTTATTTTTCAGAGTAAATGTTACGAGATCTAGAAATAGGTACAAGACATGATGCATACATACAAGTCGATAAGAGATATTGTCATGGATATAGTTATAATTGTTTTGTTAAGAAAGCAATAGGAAGAGAGTGAAACGAGTCAAACACAGCCGATATTATTTCATTATTTTGATCCCCTGAAAATACAAATAACGTGTTTGACCTTTTAATCATACAAAGGCCATGTTTCCTAAATTCTGTTGATCTGAAACTATTTGTTAAGACGCTTGTACCCTTTTTTAGAGAAACTAGTTTTTGCTTTTTAAATGTAAAGTTAGTGGTTTAAATTTTAATTAAATATTTAAATATTTAACAGACAAGGTGGGTGGTTTTTTTTTTTTTTTTTTTTTTTTTTTTTTTTTTTTTTTTTTAAAAAAAAAATTTTAAATAATGGTATTTTAGTTTAACAAAATTACTCATTTTTAGAGTTTATAAGTTATAAACAAATGCGTTTTCTCTTTTATATATACTAGACGAGTATCCATGCATAGCAACGGAATTGTATAGCGACAAATAGTTTATTGATAAAAAAAGTTTATAAGTTATAAACTAAAAATAATAAAAGTTTGAAGATTTAGGAATTTAACATAATGTTTTGAAACCCGGTTCGACCCGGGTGGTTCAACCGGTTGAACCGTTCCGGTCGAAAAATGGGTCGATTTAAACCGGGTCAACTTGCTAGGTTAGGTCGAAAATGGGTCAAATTAAACCGGGTCAACCCGCCGTGTTTGAAGCGTCCCGGGTCAATCAGGTTTGTGTTTTAATTGGTTATATTTAGTTTGGTAGATATGTTTTTAATTAGTTGTACAACGTGAATAAATCATTGTACTTTTAAGTAATAGGGTGTTTTAATAAGAGTATTAAATGCATTTCAGTATTTTCTTATATACATTTTCAACATTTCAACTTTTCACTTTTATTGACTTTTCCACTTTCACCTTTGACATTTTTTCCTTTATAGATAGTAAAGATATTGATATGTTTAAACTTCAAATAGTTCATAACAAACTTTAGTGTCTTCGTTATGTTTTGAACTATGAATCTCTGAAACTTCTACAGATTGGGTATGTTTGTTAAAATTAGCAGTAGTAGTTAGCCGTAGTAGTTAGTAGTGAGCAGTAAGCAGTTAGCAGTAGCAGTTTATTTTATAAAAGTGTTTAGTAGAATAGTTGTATTTGTAGTAATAATAATATGTAAAATGACGTAAAAAGACATACAAATTCAAATATAAACTCTTTAAATAAGTTACATAGGGATATTTAAGTAATTCTTTAATTCACTACAATTAAAATGCAATTCTAAAGAGCATTTAGCCTTTTTTTTTTTTTTTTTTTTTTCTTTTTTTCTTTTCTTTGTTTAATAAATGCTAACTGCTGATCATTCTAAACAAGCATACAACCAATAACGCTAAATGCTAATTGCTCAAAAATGCTATTTGATGCTTGCTACCAAACACACCCATAATATATACGACGAAATCGCTTTTTCTTAAAAGTTATAAAATAAGTAAATTGATTTTATTTAGGTATCTCAAGTTAAAAATTGAATGTTTTATTCATTTTGTTCCACTTTTAGCACATTTTAAAAAGGATAATTATGTTATTTTCAACTTTTATTTCTCATCCTTTTAAAATCAATGTCTTTCTTAAAAAATTAATATTATTTGTTTGCAATTTATTAAATAAATAATTGTGTTATTTAGAGTTACACAATTGCATTATCATCTACAAAACACACGCAGAGTATCGGCACAATAGATTTTATTAAAATTGTACACCGCCGTTGATATTCATAGAAACTCATCTATTATTTAATTGATGATGAAATGATATTTTTAAGACATAATCGCCACACTAAGACTACAAGTAAAGCGATATACAATTTGATTCAAACCAAGTTGTCAACATAAAAAAACACAGGATAAATTTTATCAGTTCGGAGTAGGACTGAGTAACTGGTCAAACCCGACCTGACCAAATCCAACCCGAAAACCGAATAAAGGTAAAACGTAAACCAATAACCGAACCGATTAAAAGCTATAGAAACCGAAACGAACTAAATAAGGTCGGTTCGGGTCGTTTTAGCTATTTCGAACTGAGTAAGTGTGTTTGGGCCCGAACGAACCGAACCGAGTAAAAACCGAAATTTATACAAAACTGAAATCCAAACCGAATAAGGTTGGATCGGTTCGGTTCATTCCGGTTTCGATCTGTTTGTCGATTCAAGTCAGTTTTCAGGTGCTTTTGCTCAGCCTAGTTCAGAGAGTTCCTGTATAAACAATGAGTACATGACTTGAAAATTCTGATGTCAACGGGAATGGTTTGGCGACAACCGTTCATTACTATAAACTAACTAATATTCCTAGTTCATATTAACAAAACACATGTGTCCAAATACATCGACATATTTTCAATGTTTAAGTCATATTTATGCTAATGTTTAGTCACTAGCTCAAGTAAGTAAAGAGGAATATATGAGTGTTCATACTTTATATTATCAAATATCAAATTAAAGTGTGACTATTTGCTTCTTTAATCTTCTTTTCTTATTAGTTAAACAAGACCTCGCAAGTATTCATCCTATGTTTAACTTGTAGACATTTTCTTTTATTATAAAAAGACCAAGTTATAATTCAACTTAAAATTGTCAAAACAGTTTAATCAAAATATCAGATTGTTTCTTGGTCAACTATAACTAATAAATCTAAGCCTAATCAAATCAACTTGCCACACATTGCCAAGCGTAGAAAAATACAATATTTACAAACTTGTTCTAGAAATGCAATATTAATTGATTTCATACATAAACCAACTGACTTAGCTCAATTTGGCACATAAGTTCCTTCTGAAGCTTAGAGAAGTGCTTTAACCGGGTTCAAGTTTCGCAAGTGACAAATAAAATATAGATTTTTTCTTTTAGTTCGAAGCCTGAGTTCTAAGAGTTTCACTTTGCGGGTCGTTTTATAATAATAATAATAATAATAATAATAATAATAATAATAATAATAATAATAATAATAAGGGTTTTGCTAACGACAACCCTTAGGGCTGTGGTTAACAAGTTTATTTTTACTACAATTCATTGTAATAACTTGAATCATCCAATCACAATAAGTTGTTTGTTGTGGTTTCATATTTTTCGGGATTGTGTCTATCTTTTTCGGAATTATCAACCATTCATAATCAATTATTCCTAACAATATAATAAAATACATCTTGTTAACCACAGCTTTAATGGTTGTCGTTAGTAAAACCTTAATAATAATAATAATAATAATAATAATAATAATAATAATTGATTTCATACATAAAATGTTGTTTTATGTGTCAAATACTTTTTCAAAATATAAAATCCAAGAGGGGCAAATTAGTCAAGCACACAAAACTTCCTTATTTGAAACAGCAATGAAAAACCAACACAAAATTAACACGGAGAAGAATAACATGGGCCCCACTTTGACCATCATATTCCACACCCTATATAAACCACTCAATAACATTAATCAAACCTTCATAAAAAAAAACACATACAAAAATTCGAACGTTACAAAAAAGACCAAAAACTAAAACATGTGTACCGTTGCAATCTCAAACTCACCAGTTTTCTCACCATCATCCCATATTTCATCATCCATATTTTGCAAATCATCACCAGAATCATCAACGTTAAACCTCTCACCTTCATCATCTTTTAAACAACGTTTTAATAAAACGTTACACCCCGTTAGTGGACTATTCAAGACATGTAACGAAGATGGTCAAAGTGCATCAACAAGTCCTACTTTGCTAAAAAGAAAAAGACCCACTAGGCTAAATATTCCTGTTGCCAGTTTGAATGTCTCGGTTGACCGGTCAACGCCTCGTATGGCTGAGGACAGGTGGAAAGAAGTGGTGGAAGAAGGGGAGGGGTATTCTGTTTATTGTAAGAGAGGGAAAAGAGAAGCTATGGAGGATAGGTTTAAGGCTTGTGTTGATTTCTCTGGTCAAAATAAGCAGGTGAGTGTTTGATGTGATTTGTTTAAGTTATTTGACTTGGTATAGTTTTAGATTATTTAGTTTAGGCTTATAGCTTATTTAGTTTTGGGCTTATGTTTAGTCATAAGCTCACTTTTTGTGGCTTATTTTGAAACCTTTCGGGTTATATATATTTATTATGTCATAATAAACTTATACTCCTATAAGGCAAAGTTGCAAAATAAGCCACAAAAAAATGAGATTATGAGACATAAGCCCAAAACCAAATAAGCCATAAGCCTGCTATATAAGCCGAAAAGTCTCGTTTAGGACCCTAATATAAAAGTATCATTAAGTTACTAGTAAGTAATTATGTTATATTAGGCAAACTGCATATGGAGGTGACTATACTAGTGACTGATTTTTTGTTGCTATTGATCACTAAAGTGACTTATTTAGGAACCTTTCTACATATGGAATTGGTGTTGATTTTATTTCTTGATAAATTTTCAGGGGTTTTTTGGTGTTTTTGATGGTCATGGTGGATCTAAAGCGGCCGAATTTGCAGCAGAAAATCTCGAAAACAAGATTAAAGAAGAAGTACAAAAAAGGGGTGAAAGCGAAATAGTTGAAGCTGTAAAACAAGGATATTTAAACGCTGATTCTGAGTTTCTAAAACAAGAACAACGCGGTGGAGCGTGTTGTGTAACTGCCATCATTAACTCAGGGAATGTTGTGGTATCCAACGCTGGTGACTGTCGTGCAGTAGTCTGTAATGGAGGAGTTGCAGAAGCCCTTACTTCTGATCATCGCCCTTCGAGACAAGATGAGAAGCAAAGAATCGAATCCCTTGTAAGTATTTGTTTAAAGTTCAACTCTTTAACTCGTTTATGATACTTTTTTTTATAGAATTGGTTACTGAATCTATATGGACTATTTTGCAGGGTGGGTATGTTGATTCTAGTAGAGGCATTCATCGAGTTCTTGGTTCATTAGCTGTGTCAAGAGGGATTGGGGATCGTAGCATGAAGCAATGGATTACAGCTGAACCAGAAACTAAACTTTTTAAAATTGTACCCGAATATGAGTTCTTGATCATGGCTTCAGATGGTTTATGGGAAAAAGTGAGTAATCAAGAAGCAGTTGATGTAGCCAGACCTTTCTGTGGATCTATGGATAAAACCGAAGTGATTTCGGCTTGTAAGAAGCTTGTTGAGCTCTCGGCTTCTAGAGGCTCTGTAGATGATACTAGTGTGATGATAGTTCAGTTGGGTCGTTTTTGTTGATGATAGAATGTTTAGAAAGATCATCAAGAAGATACTTTTTATCGAATTTTTGGTGATCACAGTTGGTCTTTTGATACTTAGTATTCGTATTTTGACATGATTCATTGTAACAGTTTAACAACTTACCTCATTCGTTTATTCTTTGTAACTCAGTCATTTGTTAACCCGGTTGTCTAATCTAGAGAATATCCTTTTAGTGAACTTAATGCTGTCCTGTTTATCTAATTTCAGTCTTATAATTCAAAAGACTTTTTCAAAAGACGAGAGTCAAGAACTAGTAATCATGTACATTGTACACGAAACTATTTTGTTGATGATGATTCTTAGAATTGAATGATATCAGGAAAACATACCAACTGAACTTTTGCCGATTCCTGTTGCTCTATAGATATAGGGTGTTTTTGGGATTGGATTTACAAAACCATATTTTTCCAAACTGGCTTTTTCAAATACTTTGTAAAAATTGTTTGCGAAACACTCTTTTCTGATTTTTTGCAGTTTTCAAAAGTAGTAATCAGATGATCTCTTTCTAAATAAAATGCAATCCCAAACATCCTCTTAATAATTTTAACAGTACAATTTACATTAGTCTTTTACCATTCTTAAACTCAATTAGTTATCAAAGTAACTTTTTCAAAGTTGAAAATGATATCATTTTTGGTCTTATAATTCTTGAAACTTTCTCAAGACTGCTACGACTAGACGAGAGAAAGAAACAAATTTGTTGATTACAAAATTTTATTAAGGACTTGTATCAAATTTTTGGCGATCCTCATTGTTCTTTTTGCTAGAAAGTGACTTAAAACTATAAGGGCCGTTTAGTTGGTGAAAAATTTCTCGAATTTTTTATCTCTAAATTTCTTGAGAAGGGGATGATTTTTCTTCTCCAGAGAAGAGTTTGAGAATTTTGAAAACGCGTTTAGTTGGAGTTATAGTTTTCTTTTTTAAAAATGATAAAAAGATTACCTCAAATTACGACGGTGGCGGCGACGGAGGGCGGTGGAGGATGACACGAGAGATTAGGGGTAGAATGATGTATGTGTTTTTTTGGAGTTTGAAAAAAAAAAAAATGAGAAAAAAAAGTGAGAATGATAGAATGGCATTTCAATTTTTTAGTTAAAAGTTAAAAAATGAGAATTTCATTTTTTTTAATTGTTGTAAAAAAGTGCGACTAAACGCGTTTTCAGTTTTTTCATTTTCTTATGAAAAAATGAAGAATTTCTCTCCCACTAAACGCACCCTAAATGTTTGTTTCGTAAATTTTGTTAGTTTCCTATTTTGAGTTGGTTTCTATAAATACGGATTAATGTTGATATTTTTCTTTGTAACTATGAATTCGCATTTTGTATTTGTTTCGTAATTTAAATAAAGCTTCGCTTCGTTTGTCGATATTGGTATTTGTTTCGTCTTTAAATTACCGACAAATAATATCAGAGTTAGGTTCTTTGAGCCATGAAGAAGAAGAAAATTTGTTTATGCTTCGTTTGGATTGGAGATCGATTGTCTTGGGTTTGAAGAACTATTTTTTTATTGCATCTGAATTTGAAAGATGATTTGAGAATGTTTAATTTTTGGTTAGTTGTTTTATATGGGCGAGTTCAAGTCACGGTGAAGATTGTTAGAAAGTGATTTAAACTATAAGGGGCTGTTTGGTAGAGAGAATTTCAGAAAATAGAAATGAAGTAGAGAATAGAAATTAAGAGAATAGAAATCAGTAGAGAATTTTGTTCAATTCTAATGTTTGGTAACAACAGAGACTTGACCCGAGAAATGAAAAAAAAAAATTATTTATTGATTTAAAAAAAAATTACTTTTTCTAAATAACAATTCTAAAAAAATATATTTAATTTTTTTTAAGTTATATTTTTTTTAAAATTTATTTTTTATAAAAATTATTTAAAAAAATTTATTTTTTCTAAACAACAATTCTATAAAATATTTATTTAAAAAAAATTTTAAATTACATTTTTTTAACATTTTTTAAAAAATTTTATTTTTTTAAAATTTATTTTTTATAAAAATTGTTTAAAAAAATTTATTTTATAAAAAATTTATTTTTTTAAATTATTTTTTATAAAAAAGTATTTTTTAAAATAATATTAAAAAAAACTTATTTTGAAAAAAATTTATTTAAAAAAAAAAACTTAATATTTAAAAAAATTGTTTTTTAAAGCTCAATTATCTCCATTTCCACAACAATAAGGGTGGAAATCAAAGTTAACAAAATACAAAGAGGTGAACTCCCTGAGAATTCGAAATTCTCTACCCATTTGATTTCTCAACCTACCAAACATGGAAATCAGCCCATTTCCATTTCTTTGCCTCTATTTCTCTGTACCAAACAGCCCCTAAGTGTTTGTTTCGTAAATTTTATTTGTTTTCTAGTTTGAGTTGGTTTAGGATTTGGTAATATTTTTAGCTCATTGGTATTTTATAAAGCATCGTGTTCATTTGTTGATTTTGGTATATACTTCGTCTTTGAAGTACCAAAGCTTGTGTTATCGAATTGGCAAGATTCAATTCGTGTGTTCTTTACAAGTCAAGCATTTTGTTAACGGGCCAACCAGGTTATCTATTATGAAAGATTCTCTTTCGACCATGTCTTCGAATTTTTGGACCGTTTTAAAGATATTAGCGCAAGAGAAGTCAATATTTGAGAACATGTAACAATGCATAATGTACAAGGTATAACAATGCATAATGCATAATGTACAAGGTAGATCAGTCAAGATATGCTTGCTACTTGAATTATTGATGGTAAAATGAATGAATGGTTGACTAAGACTAACCTTTATATGACCCTTGTTCATGACACTTTAGTTCAAAAATGAACTAGATTATATTTTATGATTTATGTCTATTTCTAAAATCTAAAATATTTACTGTATTTGAAATGATCACATGTTTCATTAAGCTGGAAGAGACATACGGAGATGATGATCTCGAGATTAGTATATCGACATAAGCGAGAGAACAATCCACTAAAACAACCCAAGAACTATAACACAATCAAAAACCTTTGAGCTCAACCAAAGCTAGACTAGCAACGGACAAAAGAATGACCAACCGAGAAGCAAATAAAAAAAATTCCAAAAAACATTGCTTGATGATTTCAGCGAGCACCTGGTCATTATAAAAAAAAATGTGAGGCTATGTCTCAAGCCACCATACCCCGCCCCGTGCCATAGGGATGGCGCCTTGTTATTTTTATTTATTTATTTTTTATTTTTTAAGTTTTTTGATTTTTGTGTGTAACGAGCAAAAATGTGAGGTTTAAAAAAATAGCCTTTGGGATTAAAAAAAAAAAAAAAAAAAAAAAAAAAAAAAAAAAAAAAAACAACCGTCTTTTTCCAAGTGTTGTTTCTTAAGACTTTTCAAGAATACCATTTATCCCATAAAACGATATAAAACGATCTAAATTCCATCTCATCAGTGTCATTATCTATATCATTAGACGAGTGCCATTCTTTCTTAAGATCAATCTGTTAAGGTAAATCACTGAATGCATTATAACGAAGGGTTTGAATGTTTGATACATTACAATATATATTAAAAATGAAGGTATGCGACGTCGTTTTGCAACCCGGGTTTCCCGCCAAAAATGCAATGGCCCAGCCCGAAAAAAAATGTGGCCAGTTTACTTTGTTTTGCTGCTTATTGTAGCCCATATCATTCTTTCTATACGATAATATACACCACGTGAGTTTCCAGATTCATCCACATCCATTAACATAAATCCACACAAACCTAGAACGTTCCACAGAGATGATGATCGAAGGATGTGATCTGTTGCTGCTGATGATGATGATCGAAGGACGTGGCATGATTCATTAGCCCCAATATCTGCGGTATTCATGATCATCGACTGATGATCCAGGATGGTGTGATGTGGTGATGCTCTGCTGTAGACCCACATACTAAAAATTCACTCTTATTTCTTTTAGGTTTAACAGGTATTGCAGCTTATACATATATACAAAATTAATTTAGAAATTAAGGTTTTGTGATAATTTGGGGGGTTTTGTTATTTATTTATTTTTTATTTTTGTTAATGGTTTTAAAAACTTTGGGGTTTTTTGTAGTTGGATTAGATGCCGATGCTTGCTTCGTTGATGCTTTGGAACTGAATATCATCTGTTCATGGTGAGATGATGGCGCAATTAGATGAAAGAAAATGATAAAGCAAAGGTAACATTTTTCTCTTGCAACAATAATGTTTGGGGGCCGGTTTTTTTTTAATGAAATAATGTTTTTTTTTTTTTTTTTTTTTTTTTTTTTTTTTTTTTTTTTGAGTTGATCAAAGGGTTTTTTGATTAGGTTAGTTTATATGATGAAGTAGGTCAAGTGTGCACAAGGCTGCGAATGTTGTGACTAATCTGAAACGACAACTTATTTTGTGTTATTACTGATTGAAATTTATTTGTGTGTTAGGAGGAAATTATTGATTGAAATTTAAGGAGCTCGAGAGAGTAAGTATAAAGATCGTGTTTTGGCTGCTAACTCTTAGAACATGCTAGCCTTTTACAACTCAGAAAGGCAGCCGACCCATTTTTCAGCAGACGGAAATAGGAAGGGTGCGAGTCACCCAGACCTTGGAAGAAAAACTACGTAGGGTATATTTCTTTTTTAATTTATCGCTTTCAATATCCACATTATGTGCTTATTATTTAGCTTTACGTAATTTGTCGTTATACAGGGGAACATACAGAAAGCAACAGATCGGTGTAAAAATGGCAGGTCGGGTAAGGTAATGCTTTGAAATAAGTATGGTTAGTTCGGGCCGGTTTCAAGAACAGTCACAGGAGGAATGGTTAAGGTAAATAACAACGGTTAGATTAGTTTCCTAAATAAAATAGTATAATAAGCAGCATCTCTTGAGATTAATGATTTTCAATAACATCCAAGCTTATCCCAAACATCTCCTTGATATTTATATACAGATATACCTGGGCTAAAGAGAAGGCGGGAAATGCAATGAAACATATATCAGCGTTAGTTAATCAAAAGAATTCCCGAATACCAAACAGTAAACTGAAACCAACATCTTTACTCGATTTAGATTTATTTTGAACTCCGAGAAAGAGTAGAGAAAAGCTCGGCCAGAGGTTCATTGCTCGACTCCTTAACCATAGAAAGGTAAAAGTTTGTCCCTTTTCTGGATTAGGTATGCGCCTTGACTGTCAAACACTTATGAGGTATTCGACATTGCCTTTTTATCTTTGCCCATGCCCTAGGACATAAGATGGGCTGATGTGGGTTATATTGCATCTATATTAAGTCCAATGTGCGAAGTTACATTTTTTTTCTGAACTGTATGGGGATGTTTGGATTAGCTTTTCTATTTTCAAATGTGCTCATAAGCTCAAAAAATAAGCTAATCCAAACACTCCTAAAGTTGGTATTGAGCCAACCCATTACAAAGTTCAACTGGGAAAACAAATTATCGGGAACTCAGCCTCTATTTGCAAAGGCATACAATGTTTTTAATCTACTATTTCAAGTAATATAGAAATTTTTTGGTTCATTTCTTTATTTTCAAACTATGTATTTTTGTTATCTCACTTACAATGATAACATCGGAAGCTTAAAAAAAAACAATACCAACATTTATGATATTCATGCTGGTATAAATCCAATATTATTCTGATTTCAAGATGGCGTCATCAACACACATTTCCAGATATGCCTTTCCAATGAATCATCAGGATTCCATTAAATGGCACGATGTTTCAGAATGCTTCAGATATGCTAAGCAAGCCTTTCAGGCAGTGGTTATGTTGTCGGTGAAGTTTCCACACTTTGCATCTGGTGCGTTTTCTTTTACGTCCGTTTGATGTATTAAATTTCTTATATTTGGTGATTGCTAACATGGTGTTTGGTGTTATTTATTAAAACTATGTCTATAACAAAGTAAATAACATGTGAATTAAATTTGATGGCATTTCAGTTATGGTTTCTGAAAAGTGGCTTATTTGGCTTATTTGTTTCGGTTATATAGGTGGCTTATGGCTTATTTGGTTTTTGGCTTATGTTTCATAAAACTTATTTTCTGTGACTTATCTTGAAACTTTTCGGCTTATATAACCTTATTATGGCATATTAAACTTATATAAGTGGAAAAGTCTCAAAACAAGCCACACAAAGTGACCTTATGAAACATAAGACGAAAACTGAATATGCCATAAGCCCGCTTATATAAACCGAAACTAACACCCTCATAGCGTCTTAGTGATGTTGGTGTTCGGTTTCTTACCATCGGCAGGTAATCGAAGGCGTAGACAAGAACAACTTTTTTCATACAAGATACACGTGGTATGTAAAAAAATTAAAGTTTTAAGTGGTCTTTAATGCATTTGTTAGCTTACATATGCCTTTGTTTTAATTTTACATATACTTAACTGTTTGTATACTTTCTACCCGTTTAACCCTTTATACTGTTTCCTTTGTAGTTAAATCTTCTTTTTTTTTTTTTAATCTCTTGACCAGATAGAGATGATAAATTCTAAGTCTTCTCATTTATAATTAAATGGATCTAAGTAGTCACATCCTAGGAGAAGTACTATTTCACTACCTGTCTAAAAAATGAAGATTGCTAAATGGATAAAAATTGCCACATCTGATCTACACAATCAAAAATGAAGATTGCTAAATGGGTAAATTTTTGCTTTTGATGTTTTTAGGTGTGGGCATGTAGGGATCTGACCTGAAGGTTTCAACTAAACGGTTAGAGGGTGTTTGGATTAACTTATATTTTGGGCAGTTTTACCGCGGTCCAAAAAATGTGCTTATGTAACAGCTTATGGGCTTATTGACTAAAATAAGTCCATAATGTTAAGGTTATAAATGGTTTTAAATGACCTTACAACCTTTTCCATTTTCAAATGTACTCATAAGCCTAAAAAATAAGCTAATCCAAACACTCCTGAAGTTGGTATTGAGCCAACCCGTTACAAAGTTCACCTGGGATTCTGGGAAAACAAATTATCAGGAACTCGGCCTCTATTTGCAAAGGCATATAATGTTTTTAATCTACTATTTCAAGTAATATATAAATTTGTTGGTCCATTTCTTCGTTTTCAAACTATGTATTTTTCTATCGTTCTCTAAATAGTATTCATATTAAAGCTACAATGCCGGTGAGTTAATGGAATGTAATTTGTTTGATTACAGGAACATATGCCAATGGATGAACTATTTGATCAATTGAAATGTAAAAAAGAGGTGTTGACATCTGAAGAAGGTAAAAGAAGGCTTGGAATTTTCAGTCCAAATAAAGTTAAAAGAGAAAAAGGTAATTTTATTATCTTGGTGAAATTTTAGCTAATAACATCGTACTTTTTGAAGTTCCGAATAAGTTAAGTTGAACATACAAAAGTATAAATACTAAATTAGACCATATCGAAAAGTAACGTCGTGGTCTTATGAAATTTTCCCATATAGTATTCATATTGATGTTTGATGACAACCATTATGTAGGAAAGCAAAATTCTCAGGTTCTTGGGGTTCATGTGGAATCCTCTATCATGGGTCATGGAAGCTGCTGCTATTATGGCTATTTGCTTGGCTAATGGAGCGGTATCTCTCTACCTCTACTAATTTGTGTTACTCTGTGCGCATATAACATATTTGTGATGTAATATGATTATTTCAGGGGAAACCACCAGATTGGCAAGATTTTGTTGGAATCACAACGTTGTTGATTATCAACTCAATTTTTTGGTATTCAAACATGCCCTCACTATCTTCCCCATGTAATTACTTTGGCATATAGTTAATGGTATTCCCTCTCTCTTATGATGTTCACTTTGGTGCTAAGCGAACCATTGTTCATATCATATATGTATGCAGATCAAACAAAAACTTAACAAGGACTGCATGCTATGGAAGTTATAACCAACAAAATCAAGATTAATGAAGACATCACTAATGAGGGTTGGTTTAGTTGATTCTAACTTTGTAGTATCGTGAAGCAAGCTTTCGCCCACTGTATTCAGTTTGTGTTATGAAATTTGTCTTCATAGGAAACTCGAACAGTCCGGGTATAAAGAGTAAGTTGCAAGTTATTATTTTTCTATGTAATATTTTGTATTTTTTAGCAGCGAACCTTCGAACAGAGATTAGCACTTTCTACTTCACTTACAATTAATAGTTTAATACCATTTTTTCAAAACCCATATACAACGACAAAAAAACCCGCGTTGCGGCCGGCCGCCGCCACACTTGTTAAAATTTAAATAGAATACAAAGATAAATTTAGAAGCGGGCTTTGGCCCCGATAAACTAATGGGTCGACTAACACAATCTTGTTTTTGCCCATTCTTCTTTCCGTTCACTTTCCTAGCTTCTTTCATAAATTAGCCCAATGAGTGTCGTCTTTTATATTATGAGTTCACTTAATCTAGGTTAGAACTAGATTCCAAATTATCTATCTATCTTCTACTCGTTGTTATTAAATATTCCATTATACTAAATTTGTTTGTGAAATATGATTTCAATAAAGTGGATCATTTTCTTAATAACACAGAGTGGTGTTACTGACTTACCAGCCATAACATCTCGCAAATGTCTTCAAAGCTATTTCAAAAATGTTTTCGGCGAGACTTGAACCAATAACGTGTTGGATGATTGGTACACTCACATACCACTTCGCGAAAGGCGTTGGGTATATATGTTTGTGTGATTTGTTTACCTCCTGTTTTATATGTTAACATTGTGATACCACCTTCCAAGAAACCAAGACATCTCAAAACGTTGTTCTCGAATTCTTTCAAAAATCATAACTACCACAGTACTTAGATTGTCAAACTACGGAGGTATTACTAAGTGTAGGTTGAATTGATCATAGGCAAGCATCTTGGGTCAACTTCAAACAAAAATAATATTAACCAAGCGAGTTTGCCAAAACTAACTAATTTCTTTAGTTTGACATGTCATTTCAGTTTTCGTGTAACAAATTTGGTTTTTCAGCCGAGTTTGCTGAAAAAATTAATTCCTTAAACAAAAGAACCTCTAATGCAAATTCGAGGCCCCTATAAAATTGTTCTTCTAGGAGATGGATACACCTACCCACCGGGTAGTTTACCCGGATGAGGTGTAATTCAGTCATTGAAAGAGAAGGAACAAAACATTAATTGTGTTTTTATTCTTTTCAATGACATTTACATGTCACATATTACAAGCACATGAGTAGACCACCCACTAGGTAGATTAAGTTTTCTCCTTCTAAAAAGGAGATGGATACACCTACCCACCGGGTAGTTTACCCGGATGAGGTGTAATTCAGTCATTGGAAGAGAAACTCGTGTGCAATAACATTTCTGCCCATGTTGGTTGGCTAACAAAGGACATAATAATATTTAATGTATATATTGATATGGATAACTAAAAGGAATATACAGCTTGTAGTTTGGGTAGGAGTCCTAAATGTTGAAGGCAGCAACTACTACTATATGAGTTGTACAAAATCTTGCCATAGGATGCGTTTATCAACTCAATCTCTACTACTTATATTCCATAACACGTACTGTATAGTATATAAGATTCCAAACTTCTAAGTATTTTGTTTGGGTCATGGGTGGTCTTTTAACTTGATTAGAGGTTTTTCAGTTTTCTTTTTTGGAGATAATTTGGTATGAAAGTTTTTGTACAAATACTGAAATACACATTAAAATAGGCATACATCAACAGTTTTTACCTTTTTATAGCTCTTATTAACTAAAGTGATGACAAGTGATAGTTGTTTTCTGAAAATTAGACGAAAGATATATGGAAAAGGATGTAAGTGAAAGGAAATGTTTATATCCGAACATCAAATTTCTCCCATAAATAAATTATTAAAAAAAAATAATAATAAAATAAAATAAAATAAAAATGGATCATAAGCTTGAATTTTGCAATTGATAGGTGGTGTTGTACCAAACGATAAAAAAAAGTTCTATAGTCCTTTCAGTATTTAGATGATATATTTGTAATAGATGTTTTGAAAATACCTTTTATTCCTTAGAAAATAAGTAGTTTAAACTAATTAGAAACTGGGTACTTGAGTGCTGAAATTTGGGCCCAAGGGTGTGCCAAATCTTAATACCTCTTAAGCCCACAAGTATTATAAACCCAATATCAATTCGTTTTCGTGATTTGAAAAGCTATGATCTTTCTTATCAAAGTTCTATGAATTAACTGGTAACAGTTTGACATTATGGTGTAAGAGTTAGGTTCAAATGATTAAAAAAAAAGAAAAAAAAAAAGAAAAGAAAAAAGAAAAAAAGAATCAGAAATAAATCCTTCTTATTTTTTTTATTTTGATTTTTCTTTTTACTAGATCTTTTCCTTTTGGTGTAATAGCTTTTTTTTTAGAATGACAATTTCACACACCAATTCCACATACCTCATATTATCTCAAAAATGTCTTCAATAAAGCTTGAACATACAATCTTTTAATAAATTAACATACTCACATACTACTAGGTCAATGGCAATGTGTTGTATAATAATGTTATGCTAGCTTTTGAACAAATACCATCGTCATGACAATAGTTGACTGATCTCTTTTGTTGTTTATCATAAAAAAATGTTAAGATCACATAACTTTTATAAAAATGTTTTCACCCAATTTGGTGTCATTAGGAATGGCAAAAATACCTGAACCCAAAGAGGAGACCCGAAACCCAAACTTTATGGAGCAGACGGAGCGGGTTTCAATGTCTTGACAGGGACATTTATTGGGTTTGGGGTCGGGAGTCGGGACGGGGCTCAACATCCCGCCCCAAACATATACATACATACATATATATCTATATACAATTATATGTCTATTATTACTATGGTATTGATACGTAGGAATCACACTAGGCTTTACCTCTCAAGGGATCTTGAGAAGTTTACAACCCCAACCAGGCAATGTACCTGATCGTTGTAGTATAGTATAGTGACAAGTACCGGGGGATTGATCGTTCAGCTAGGAATAGTGTCGCTAGGATTAGAAAACCTAAATACTAGTTCTAAAGATGATGGATGATTATTTTTGTATTTTTTTATATTTTTTAGAAAGCAAGTAAAAATCTCGGGTTTGAAGGATTTGGGCGGAATTAGTTGCTAATCAACTAACCCAATACTAAAGATGCAATCAAAATAAAATACTATAAATGAAAATAAACTAAATTAACTAAAGTTGTGAGCAATAAGTGGAGAAGTTGTGTTTACTTACATTTCACTACTCCCTAGATATCTTTTACACGTTAATTACTTGTTATAGTTGCGTGAATGACGGATTGTATTCCTTAATACCATTCATGGGGTGGCGCACTTAATTCCCCAATCCTATGAGTGCCTACTTCACTCCTATGTCGAGCCGGCTAAGAAGCTCCTAACATGGGATTATTAGAATTTACTCATGCATTAAATACAACCAATAAAACCTAGTGCACGTCAGTTCATGTTTCCTAAGACGTTCAAGCATGTTACCATTTGGAGATCTGCCAGTTTTCTTAAGCCTAACATCGAAATCATTCATCCAATACAACAATAAACAAGTAATCAACACATAATTAACATCTAGATTTCATTAGATCCAAGCAAACACAAGATAGATCTAGCCTAGCATGATGGAATTAAGACAAGAACAAGATATAGACAACCAACACATAGACATATTGATTGAATTAAAAGAATACTTATCTTAATTACACATGAAAGGGTTCAAGGTTTGAGAACCCTTGAAAAACCTGAAAAATTCGTACTAAGTTCGGCCTTAGGGTTTCTCCAAAACTTCTCTCCCTTTATGAATGAAAATTAGAAAACTATATATAGGAAATTGAGGCTGACGGCGTCAAGACCAAATTGGTGACGCCGTCATCTCGCCGCCAAAATACTTCTCGGACTGCCTTGATCTACTTTTGACGCCGTCACGTTATAGCATTTTCCAGGCCGTCACGTATTTTACTCTTGACGCTCTACCTTGTGACGCCTTCAATTCTGTACTGGGCCGTCATGAAAATTACTCTTGACGCCGTCAGAATTTCCTTCTTGACGCCGTCACCTACTGTTCCCAGCAAGAAAAATTAAGACTTTGGCGTTTTCTTCACTTTTATGCTCCAAAAACGTCCGAATTGCTTCCTTTTCCAGATTTCTCTCCCAAAGTACCTAAAATCACAAAAGGAACGATTTAGGGCAATATTTGATAAAATAAATTCAATTCCGGGCTTAAATGACCCCCTAAAAGTGGTTCATTTTTCGCCTCATCATATACCCTTACACTTGAGATTTGCTTGTCCTCAAGCAAATGTGCTTTTATTCTAGTCAAAATACAAGTTAGGGGTCATTTAACACTAACATAAAAGTAATTACAACAAATAATCGTTCCACTAAAGGCCAATAGACAAGCACGGAAGTCATACACTAGCACCTCACAAATAGTGTTTAGATACTCACATCTCTCGGGTGTAATAAAGTATAAATTACAATATGGAAACGGAAGATATCTCTCACTACATGTCATAGCAAAATAGATTACCATAGGCTTGGGAAAGGATCAAACCTCCACCACATGGCGTAAGCACCTAGGATAAACTATCAAAGAGGTCTTTTAAAGGGTTGTAACGTTAGGTGTAGGGATATGAAATACACGATTTTGTTGGATAAAGGAAGTTTTTACTGGTGGCGAGCTAACAATCTTGGTTAATTACATGTACAATGTGGCGTTGCTAAGCCAAGACTAGACTCGACTTAAGCTAATAAATGAAAAATAACAAAAACATAAAATGAACATAGAATAAAAAGGGATGGTAGTCCGTATGTTTTTTCACTTTTCCTTTTTTCTATTTTTTTTTTCTTTTTCTTGATTTTTTTTTTCATACACTCTTACCTACCATCCGAAATAATACATCATAGGGAATGAACATTCCCCTTACACTTGAATCTTTACATACTTTACAATAAACTAAACTAATGACTCGAATTAAGATAATCAAAACACTTGGAGTACTTTTAAGATTAACGTACATATGGGGTAATATATGATGAATTTCCCCATTACTCCATAAAATAAGTGCTTTACCCATGAGTCCCAATCGTCCCAAAACAATATGTACAAGGATATGACTCGACTTAGCAATCATGTGATCAATTAGATAGCTAACTTAGGGTTTAACAAATAACAATAATGCACTAAAAATGAGCGCATACACGGAAGGCTAAGGCGATTTGGGTGTACATTTAAGTGGGGTGTAACAAATTCTTCCTTTAAGTAAGATGCTTAAAGTTAGAAACGAAAAGATAGGCTCGGAAGGGTGTACTAGGGGTTTTGTGTACTAAAAATGAGTACAACGCTAAGGGTGTGGGAAAAATTAGCTGACTTAACTAGTCAAATAATATGACTTAAATGGTCAAGTAATTATGATACGGGTTTAACACAAGGGTGATCCTAATGCCTCTTATCATGTAGTAAATCCTACTACACGAATGTAGTCTCACTAGCGGTCTCGGGATGCATCACTAACGCAAGTTCTAGAATCTAAATGCTACCGGTACACTCATAAGCACTAATAGTAAATGTTTTTCCTATCAAATCTAAAGGCGAACCTCACATATTTGGGTGGAAAATTTTTCTGAATATACGGTTATGTGCCAGTCATACAATCTCCTATCCATGAGACGCTTGCTATGGCTAAAGTTTCACTCCTAAATGTTGTAAAAAATTTTAAATTTGGCGCTAAAATTGCACTAACAAGTATTTCTCATAGTTTTATTACACATCTACCATTAAACAAAACAAACTCAAGCGAAAGTGTACATGTAAGGTATCATCATTTTACCCTCCCCTTACACTTAAGATGAACATTGTCTCCAATGTTCAAGTAAAGAATGTAAAAGTGAAAAAAGTAAAAAGAATGAAATCAAATACTCCCCTGATTCGCTCGGTATGGATAATAAGGTGGTCAGGTTAAATCTTCCTCCAAGAAAATGAACAATCAAAGCATCCCTTCCAAAATATAAATCATCTTCTTGTCATACATAACCTGTGAATCCTGAGAAAATAGACAAGACAACCTCGCATAAAATCGGCGGCAACCTATATAAGTTACTAAATCCTAGAAAACAAAATAAGATATAATGCTTGTGGAATGAAGTTTGCAGATTTCCTGGAGATTATAAAGCTTAATAATTCACAAAAACCATAAGACTCCGTTAGAAAAACAAAACCGGTAAAATTTTCAGATTTTTACACGTGACG
Source organism: Artemisia argyi (assembly GCA_030686995.1). Lineage (NCBI taxonomy): Eukaryota > Viridiplantae > Streptophyta > Magnoliopsida > Asterales > Asteraceae > Artemisia > Artemisia argyi. The sequence continues at coordinate 129,956 of JARVZY010002740.1, read as the reverse complement.
CCGTCAAGAGTTAACTCGTGACGCCGTCAGAAGTGACCTGCAGAAATTCTTATGTTAAGTTTCCGGAAAATTTTTGGAAAAACTTGGTCTCACTTCCTGGAAAATCCTGCAAAACTTCATTATGACTCAATACAAGCATTTGACTCTAACAAATACGAATATACATGTTCATTTAATATTGTGGAAAATCATGATCGGTTTGTTTCTTGAAAAACATATTTGGGGTTTCCCCTTACACTTATCTTTTGCAAAAATACTTTTAGGTTGGAGTTAAGACTAGGCCAAACAACATAGTAAAGTATTTCCACATTTTAATTGAGAAACATGATCAACCAACAATAAAAATAAAGCATGCATACGAAAGCAAATAACAAACAAACAATTAAAATCACACAAAACATGGGTTGCCTCCCAAGAAGCGCTTTTCTTTATTTACGAGTCTTGTAGCTAGACTCAAGGCTATGGGTTACTACGTGATTCCATCATTGGTTCCACTCTCTAGGTCATCTTCTAAACTAGTATCGCTTTCATAGTACAAGTACTTCGGATCTTCGAATTCGAAAACATCTTGTCGATACTTAGAGCCAAGCTTACTAACATTCTTAAAGAATCCACATGATAAATCAGAAATATTTCTACACCCTCTCCTAACATCTTCATCACACAAGATAAGTTGGGAGTTCATCATATCAAGCCCGTCACAATCTATTCCCCTAAGGTCTTTTCTCTTGTATGGCGTTTGGTATGAAATCCTCCTAATCCCATCAGTGAAAGTCATAATTCCGTTCAAGTCATCCACTATCAAATTAGTGATTTCACAAAAGGGTGCTCCAAAGATGACTTGTGATAACCTAGGGTCGACATAGTCCTCTATGTTGTCTACAATCGTGTATTCCATAGAGAATGCCATATTTCCTACGAACACCTGGATTTCGTGATCCTTGCCAACCACTTTCTCTCCCTTATAAATCATTCCCCATCTGCAGATATTGTTATAATGAAACAATGACATAAAATTCTTTGGCAGGAATACATTGATGTATGTGTTATCGAAGTATTTATGACCGATCATGCAGGGGATTTTGAGATTATTCGGATCACGTCGTCTTATCTTCCCCAACTCTCCATCCTTTGGCCCATATATATTCCCCTCAAGAGAGGGACGATACTCGTAAACCTCCTCACTATCCCTACGAAAAATTACCTTCCTAACACCATTGGTGAGTACAAAACTACCATCTTTCTCATCAAGGATTGCTCCCGATTCATGATCGGTTTGTTTCTTGAAAAACATATTTGGGGTTTCCCCTTACACTTATCTTTTGCAAAAATACTTTTAGGTGGAGTTAAGACTAGGCCAAAACAACAAAGTGAAGTATTTCCACTATTTAATTGAGAAACATGATCTACCAACAATAAAAATAAAGCATGCATACGGAAGCAAATAATAAACAAACAAAATAAAAATCACACAAAACATGGGTTGCCTCCCAAGAAGCGCTTTTCTTTATTTACGAGTCTTGTAGCTAGACTCAAGGTCATGGGTTACTACGTGATACGGGTGAGTTCCTCATTGAGGACATCTTTGGGATCAAACTTAGGTTTCAATTTCCTATCGGTTTCCTTAGTATGGTATGAGCTTTCAAACTTTTCTCCATCCGGATCATACAAAGTCATCCTCATATGCCATGATCCGTCGCCTTCTTTAGGTGGCTTGTCCCACCTCCATTTACACTTGTCTCCCTCTATTTTCCACTTATTCATCTCTATATTAATAGGCATTACGCTCAAGAACTCAATCATCTTCCTAAAGACTAAGGGGTCCTCAAAGGGATCTAGCTCTTCATTTCTAGCTATGAGTTGTTCCACCGAATGTGTTTTCTCAATGAAATCTTTTTCTAGATAAAATGGGCATTGAGGTCCTATAAAGTTCCTTTCTATCCAAGGTCCGTATCTAGATGGTCTCCTATTCATCTCTACCCAATGCGGTGTCGGTTCATCATCACAATCATAACTATGCTTCTTTACATCGTACACTGACCAAGTATCGCCTTCACCTACCGATATCTTAGACTCCTTACAATCTATCATGGCGCTAGCGGTTGCTAAAAATCCTCTTCCTACCAATAATGGGCATGTAGTGTCACTAACCATGTCTAGGATGTGAAAATCTGCTAATATAGTTAACCTTCCTACGTGAACAACTACATCCTTAATCATTCCAACCGGGTGGGCAATACTCCCATCCGCTAGCCCTATCAACACCTCCGTTTCCTCTAACTTTCATAATTTCTGAAAATCAAAGGTTACTTAATGTAGCTTTATAAAAATAATTCAGCACCAGCACCAGCATCAGCAACAACACCTGCACTAACACAATCTATTTTTACCAAACAAACCCTAGGTATATTTCATCATCTAGAGGAGGTCAGCAGCTTTAAGCTGAGGATTTTGTTTTTCCTGACAGATACGAGGCTTAGGTTTATGACTTACCTTGGCAATTAGTTGCGTTTTGTGATCAGTTTGATATCCGGCTTAAGAATCATGTTAGAAAGTAGATGTATTTTTGTTGGTTTTTCATAAGATTGACATGTCTTTCTTATGTGATGCGTAGATTTGTAGCACTTTAGGTGCTTGGTTTTACTTATGTAACGGGCCAAGATGAGAGATGTCACTTGCATCCGTTGTACTTAAATGTTTTCTCTTTTTCTTAGCAATATATTTTACCGGGGAACTCCCCGTTACCACCACCAATAATAATAATAATAATAATAATAATAATAATAATAATAAATTGGATTTAGTTGTTTAAATTATTGAAATGTTCGAATCAAACAATCTCTTTCCAAATTAGTTACCAAAACAATATTTTGTGCTTTTTGAGTATTTGGATCATAATTAACTGGCCCTCTTTCCACAGAAAGGTCCAGATCAAGAGTCCGATTCCATTTGCATTATAAGATCGTGCTCATGTATACATGTTGACCAATGATTGAAGACGTTAGTACAATAACTCCACTTGTGAGTACATTAACAAATTAAATATGAGCCTATCATTGGTTAGGACGTAGATTTGCTAATAATAATACACTCACATGAATATTGTAGAACATATTCTCATGCTACAAATATTGGAAACCTAATTTAAATATATAAGACCAATAAAAAAAAATCTTTTAGTAATATATAAAATTCATATGAAATGGGTTCACATCCAACATCAAAATCCAGCCTTCATGAAACAACTATTGGAACTTGGAAGTGGAAACATGCTCACATGTAACTTTCTAAGCCTTTTAAAAACAAGCAAGATTCAAGAATAAATATTGCATGTGAATTTGTTGCCAAGTTGTGGTGTCCAAAGACAAAATGAACAACTTGGGATGAAACTTAATACATATATATCTACTTAAACTTAATGAATTTAACTCTTAGATAATCTAAATGACCAATTTGCATCCATTAATGTTAAAGTTTTTTAATTTTTGTTCAACACTTTAACATGAATTAAAGGTTGGGGAGGTTGTCACACAACTAAAGATATCATTATAACACAAGCCTTTTTGGCGTAAGTCGAGGTTTTTTTAGGAGTAATAAGAAAGGAACTACTTTATTTACTACTCCCACCGTTCTAATTTATTTGCCCACTTTTGACTTTTAAAGTCTTTTATTTACATCTTTGACATTAATTATATTTTTTTATGTTATCTTATATTTGATGTAAAATATATGAATAGATTGGGTTTTTAAATTTATTTTCATTGGTATAATATTCATCAATTATTCTATAACACAAACAAAAATAATTAAAGTCAAAGTTGAAAGAAAACTCAAAAAGTTAAAAGTGGACAAACAAATTGAGATTAAGGGAGAATGAGTTACGTGGCAAATTAACGTGAATTTGAAAATATTTACCTCCAATTTTACTAGTAGTATATAAATGAAGATAAAAGATTAGTTAAAAATGTGGGACCAAACAGGTGGAGTCTAAGGTTAAACATGTGTGCTGGAATTTGGAGTTAGTTATGCACGTTGCATTGTCGACCGTCCATAAGGTTGGTTATGTATGTATGGACCCTTTTAGCCATTTTATCACTAGACATCACAAAACAACAATTTCTTCCAAACCATATCTTGAACATTTTAACTCACATCACATAAAGAGGTCAAAATATATGAACCGTTTTTTGTTACTATATATAATCTATAAAATAAACGGATAACTAGAAAAGAATCATGTTTAGGTTAATCGGTAAAGTTGAACTTTTTTTTTTTTTTTTTTTTTTTTTTTTTTTTTTTTTTTTTTCTCTTCTTCCTCCCCTCTAACGTACGCGACGCAACCGGTATTCTCGTTGCTACTTCCTCAATTTTCTCTAGTCATCCCATGATGTTAACCCATCGATGCTTAAAGATATTTAATCACGAAAAAAAAAAAAAAAAAAAAAAAAGTAACCTAGGTACCTAAACGTTTAACTTTGGTCCTAAAGAACGTGTCACCATGCGTGTTGTTTGCATCGATATTTCAAATCATGAAGTGTGTTAATAAACAAACGCCCAAGATTTCCGATTTACTTGCAATAACATGAAGTTTCTTAAATACATGAAAAATCACCACCTTGAGGGTGTTTGGGTACACTTGTTTTAAGAGCGTATATTGTGTTCAAAAGATACCATAGGTTGTGTCTTGATAAATTTTTGTATCAAATAAGTTGTTTTGAGAAGTCAATGTGAAAAAGCTTCTCCAAAAGCGTTTATTGTGCGCATAAACTCATATATGCTAGTGACCACTTTAGGTTCTTATATATAAATGACAAAATGGCACTTATCAACTATCATATGAATATTTGATATATTGATGGTATTGTGCAAACAAACAAAGAAGGTATGAAGCAAGATCTTGAATTGGATACTTCAATTTGCAGGTATTGATGTCGAAATGAGCCATTCCTCCATTAATTCTCTTATGACAACTTCACTTTCGGTTACCACATTAAATTTCGACACAACACCCAAAAGTAAATTATACCCGTATTGTATTTATGCTCATATATTTGGTAGGTTGATGGGTTAAAAAACAAATCTTGTTCCTGACAACAAATATGTTAGAATCTTAGTTGTATTTGTTAGATATAAGTTCAGGGGCGGGTTGTAGCTTAGCTGTTAAGGAGGTTAGTCATGTATTAGAGAGGTGTGTGCACTTGATATCTTATAACATGTCATCCACCGCCACCTCAGCACATACCATATAACATCACTATAACATAAACACCCTAATAAAATTGCTATAATACATCATAAAAAAATACACGAGTCACTCACTCACTCACAAAACAAAAATATATACACGTAACGCATGCCAGAAGGATGGCATTTGCTTCTATAACACCAAATGCCGGTGCAGTTTGGCATGCCATAGTGGCACCATAGGTGCAAAAATTGCCCTATAACATGCTATGGGTGACTGCATCGGGTTCTTTTCGAAAATCTTCTAGCCTCTTAAATTATAGTTTCTTTGTTTACTAAGGATTAACAACACCTCCCCCCTCCCCCCCTAAATAAAGATGAGGGGTGGTACCACTCGACATTAAGGGATCATAACCCTTTATCGAGTTCTTGTTGAAGTAGTTCTTGATTTGTGGTTCCACTTTAGAAATCAGTTTGTTGGATTTCTTCCAAAATTCATAATAGAGCCTTGTTCAATAAGAAGAACGAATCACACATCATGGAGGGAGCCGAAAGTGTAGTCGATAACAATGTCGTGGTTGTTATAGGCGGAGTATTACAATGAAAACTGATTGCATAAAAAGATTTTGATTTTATGGTGTTTTCATCTAAAATATAAATATCTGTTACTCTAGTTTTGTATACGACAAAAGTTTGTTACACGATCATGATGTTTGAAAACACTATTTGGAACAATTCTGAATAAAGTTTATGCGCGATTCGAGTATTCACATAAACTAAAGGGTGCTTTCACCTAAGATCATGTTAGATTTGGTTTTTGGCCTACCTCAGCCATCCCTAGCCAAACATTTTCGTGTGGACATATGACACTCGATCCACTCTTGTTCTTTTTTATCCATTTCATATGAATCACTGTTTTGTTCTATGAAAACCACAAAAACTTACAATAAAGCTTTAGGAAAGGATGTTGACTACTTTGATAATAGAACTATATATAGTTACATTCTTCTAGCTAGCTAGCTCGTAATTTTTAGATTACAAAAGTTTACTTCTAAGTATTCAACTACTTTTGTCGTACATATTTTTTTGTGACGCCAGTAGCGAAACCAAGAGTATAAGCGACAAGCTTCACAATTTCTTTTCATGAAAATATAATCGACTAACTAAGTAAGACATGTTTAATACAAGAAGCGGAGGTCACGTTGGCTAACAATTTGTTGGGTGAGCTGACTCGTTATCTCCTCCAAATGCGTAGCCGTAGTGAGAAGGAAACGAGGGTGTATTCGCTGCCTCCCAACCAGCCACTTAACAGCTACGGTCTGTATACTCTGCTAATGAGCTCGGAAGCTGATATGCGTATCACAACCACCTTGAGGGCCACTAGGGAAGAAGTGATGAGAAGCAAGAATTGATCAACAATTATCGAGCAATATAAAGCCTCGATTCATGTTTTTAATTTTGGTATTGTATTTTTAGTTTTCTACGTTTACGTTTTTAATTTATGTAATTTTTTATGAATTTAATAAATAAAAGCTATTTTTAAATAAATAAAAAATGTGTTGAAAAATAAAGTGGTATGAGATGGTTAGGAGTCAAAAGTAAATAGTGGTGAAGCAGATTAGAAAGTTGATATAACGTTGGTGAAAGGTAAAGTAGTACGGGGGTTAATGATAGTCTAAAATGTGCGAGACCTAAGTCAATTACTACTTAGGGGGTTGGCAACACTTGTGGCACCACACCACAATCCCTCACTCCCAACCAATCCCCTTGTGCCACATCATTCACCCATTTTTCCCATCCCTCACCTTTTTTTTTGTTGGCATCACTTGTGGCACCACACCACCATCCCTCACTTCATTTTTTTTTCTTTTTTTTTTAAATTCCTTGAAAATAAAAATAAAAACTAAAATTCCATTAAAATTAATAAAACATTACATAAAATTCTTAAAAACATAAAATAACTAAATTTTCATTAAAAACCTAAAAAACACTAAATCCTACAAACTACATGGCCAACCGTATTTGGCGCATATCTCGCGTTTCCTTTTGATGACAAAGTCCTTAAAAACCGGGTCTGGGATATGGTCGTGCGGGTCCATAACAAATTTCATGTCACGATTGTAGGTCTCCCCATCAAGAAACTTCAAATACTCTTCATCCTTTTTCTTTTGAGCCTCCATCTGCGCTTGCAATAAACTTTGCTTTTCGGCCGTGTAAGTTGCAAGGGTATCACGAATCGAACTTCAACTTGACTCTTCAGAATTCGTCTTTTTTTTGCCTTTCGATGGTCGTGATGGAGTTGGGTTCTCATTGAGGTTCGGTAACTCACAGTTGAAATCTTCCACGTTTATTGACGTCTCGTTTGTTTGCGTTTGAGCGCTACTTGACTCCGACGACTTTCTTTTCTTGCTCGATCCCGTGGATTCTTGAGTCTGACTAGCCGACGCTTGTGCTTTCCACTTTTCTTGATCTTTGAGAATGTGCCACGCTTTATTGTGCGCGAAAGCTTTCCTAAATTGTTTTTCAAAATCAAGTTGGGCTCTCTCGTAAACTTGAAGATCGTCACACCCACTTTCTTTCAAGCGCACCTACAAAAAATATAAACGTACGTAAGTAAAAAAAAAAAAAAAAAAAAACTTTCTTTCAAGCGCACCTACAAAATTATATATATACGGATGTAAAAAAAATATGTACGTATGTAAAAAAAAATACCGCTTGTATGTAGTATGCGTTGAACGCCGTGATATGCGCATTCATAGGAGTCCACTTCGAGTTCAATTGATCTTTGGTGCGTTCGGTTCTTGGAATAAGGCTTTTAAAATGCTTTAGAACTCGTCTCCAAAAACCTTCCTTTGTTTGACGGTCCCCAACTTGTTTGTCCACCGAAATTTTGATCCAAGCCTTAGCTAACGCCTCCTCCTCATCGGGCGTCCAAATCTTAGCGGGTTTTCTTTGACTTTGACGCGGTACCTCAACCTCTTCGACCTCTTCCTCAACCTCGTCATTCATCGGTTGTGTCTCGGGCACCAAATTAACATTATCATAATCTTCATCATCCTCGCTATCATCATGAACGGGTAACGGACCGCTCTCCGTTTCACGTCTTTTATGTTGGGTGTATCTCGGCTCAAACGGGTTGAAATTTTGAGGCAATTGTGGGAGGGGTTGTTGGGGAACGAAAAATTGTGGAGATGGAGCTTGGACAAATTCGGGGCGGTAAACATCTTGTGATTGAGAAAATGATTGAACTCGAGGACGACTTGCACCCCTCGCTACTCGGTTTCCTTTTCTTGAATCTCTATTTTTTTTTGGTTCCATGTTTTTTTGTTGCTCGGTATTTTTTTTGGGGGGGGCAGAATACTTTTTTTTTTTTTTTTTTAAACTATTGTTTGTTGTTGATTGTTGTTGGTGGAAGACTGCTAGCATACTACATATATACATAAATATACAACGGTAAAAAAAAAAATACATTTCAAGACCCAAACGGTCATAATCCAACGGTACAAAGCCTCAAACGGTCGAATTTTGCTTTCCTTCCCGTGCCAGAAAAGACCCCGTGCCTTAAGCTTGCCGTGCGGTACCGCAAGGAAGGCGGCGGTGTTCCCGCACGGTAGGACGGTACCGCGGCCTCCATACCGTGAGCAATGCCGACCCCTTACAACACTCATCAAATATTTAGGTATCACAATATTTAATACTGACAATGTTGAGTATATATATTAAGTTCTCTTACTGTAAATGTACGAATTAAAAACTTGGTTTGGTAGCTAAAAATGCATTGGGTTTGGTAACAATTTAATAACAACAACAAGAAAAACTAATGCATTAAAATTCTAAAACTACAAACACCAAAAAAAAAACTATGGAGGATGATTATACACGTCTACATGCTTTCAATGTAGAGGTGCCTATTGGCATATCTTTTTACCAGCCTTTGATAAATCTGTCGAATGATGTGGAGGTGTAGATGATAGCCATGTCAGCAATGTGGGACCCACATCCAGATTGCTTTTTTTTTGCTTTATCCCATTGCTGTTGCCTTCTACATGTGTTCTGGCGTCTACGCTAGGACCACTACATACCTTCTTTTGTTCTTCACTTTTTTGTTCTCGAATTTATTTGACCACATATACTCGAGTCTTGATATTTAAATATATGAATTTTGATACAAAAGGGAAATGAATACAATACAATAAGATATTTCAAGTCAACTATTTTCACATAACCATGATAACTCAAAAAGGAGGTTATATGCTATAATAAGTATAGATAATAATACACTTATGTTAAATCTTAAGATTTTGTATGAGTGAGAATAAAGAATATAAATTTTATCTGAACATGTTTTTTATTCTCGTGGTATACAAAATAGGGTGTAAACGAGTCGAGTCGACTACTGCCAAGCTCGAACTCGACTCATTTACCAAAACTCGAGCTCAAAATTCGACTCGATCTCATCAACTAGCATGTGGTCTAGTGGGTAACTCTTAAAGAGTTAAGTGAGCCACTCTGAGAGTAGTACCGGTTGGGTGACCTACCGGGAAGTCCTCAAGTGGGGCAGGACCACATGCTCTGTTGATACCATCCCCCCACCGCAAATGCTCAGATTGACTGGTCAGCGAGGGGTCTTTTGAGAAAATAGCCAGGGTTCATAGCCCACCTCCTGATAAGTACAGTCACTGGGACAGGTGCTCATTGCCTGGGGCCGGGTCCTTGGGGGAGGGTCCGGTTGGCATCCTTAGGATGCATGGGACCAGGGTGATCCCACCGATCTTCACCTTTTGAGAAAATTCGACTCGATCTCAGTTGAGCTTCGGAATTTAAGCTCGAGTTCAGCTCGTCATCTTAAACTCAAGCTCGAAACTCGACTCGAACTCGATTATTTACACATTTAAAGCTCAAACTCGATGAAAAATCGGCATATCAAGCTTGACTCGACTCGATTTATGACAATTAAGTAACTACATGTATATAAAAGGGTAAAAGTGTAATATCATTGAAGCTTGATAAGGGCTCGTGTGCCTCACGAGCTATATTTCCGAGCTCGAACTCGACTCGAAAGTGTACTCGAGTAGCACGAGCTTGAGCTCGACTCGTTTATATTGAGTCATTCTCGAGCAGTTTACGAGTCGATCTCGAATAGCTTACAAGCTGTCTCATCTCGTTTACACCCCTACTCGTGGACTATAACTTTTATGTGAACAGTCTTCTTTAAAATCAATGGTTCAAAACAACTTATTTTATTGTTTGACACAATTATAGTTTGAAGGCAATTTTAACAACATGTCTAATGATAGGTTAAAGGATACTTGAAAACTTAATTGCTATAGTGATTGATTGGAAATCAATCAAGAAATGAAAAAGGTCGATATTGATTGAGCGTTGAAAATTTATTATATGTTAATGAATCGAATACACGTGTTGAAGCAGTTGAGATGATAAGTTAACAGCGCATAATGATATCTATATACAGGAGGTAGATTGAAGTTGAAGAGGGATCACAATTATGAGTTAGAGGCAATGTTAACAGCGTGTCTAACGATATACGTTAAAGGGTACTTGAATACTTCATTATTACAACGATTGATTGGAAATCAATCAATAAATGAAAAGGTCGATATTGCTTGAGCGTTGGAAATTTATTATATGTTTAATGAGTCGAAAACACATGTTAAAGCAGTTGAGATGATAGGTTAACGGTGCATCAATAATATCTAACTACAGAAGGTAGATTGAAGTTGAAGACGAGTCAAGCATTAGATATGCTTTAAAAGATCAAAGGAATCGTTTTCAAACAAAAGTTAAGGCTAACTACTTACTAATAACCGCATAAAGTGTAACAACTAGCCCTACAACAGTAAGAAAAAAATGCATTTGAACGCCTTATAAGCGTGAGGTTGTGGCATGCATGAGCTACCGGGCCCATCACACATTGAGAGGTTATGGCTCTGATATCATGTGTAACCTCACGCAAAGCTTAAAACAATGTACTATCATGTATCTTTTCAAGTTTCACATAAAAACTATGGTGAAAGGATATTAGGATACCACAACCTCAAGCTTATAAGGCACTCAAATGTCTTCGTTTCTACTAATGTGAGACGATTTGTTATAAAAATCTTGTGAAATACTTCTTGTGTTCCAAAATTATTAGCCACTGGACGAAAAGACGTAGTTTATGGAAAAACAATACATTTCTTACTACTATTTTTTTTTTCTTTTGCAAAATTCACAAATAAATATAGTTTTACCATATAGTTAATGATTGATTTCATATTGTTTTGTAAACAAATAATTTTGATAATGGTTAATATGATAAATTTAAATAATTTAAAATAATATTTTTAGCAGATTAATTTTTAACATTTTATTATGATAAGATGAAAGTTGTGCGGAAATAATACTAGATGGTCTTCTCTAGATAATTTCGGATACATATTTATCCAAAACTGAATGAAATTCATGTTAACACTTGGAAGATATTCTACAATGATAGTGTGTTTTTACCTGTCTATTAAATTCTTATGCTCTAGTAATAAAGAGTGGAGGTGTTTAGCTCTTATCCACTTATCTCTATATCCATGAGTTTGTTTTCTAGGCACCGGTCATAATACAAACTTTCACTCTTTCAAAATACCTTCAAATCCACCTCTAAGTGAACAAATATCTACTTAGCACAAAGTCGAAGACAAATTAAACATCCTTAAAAAACATTTTTTGTCATTGTAGAAAAACACATTGAAATTTCTTACCTTAAATATAATATATACTTAGAATCTAATGAGTAATGACTTGGTATGTACAAGACACTGTAAGAAATACAAAATTACATTTAAAACACTTGAGATTGATTATTATGTACTACGGATATATTTTGAATATTAGTTGACTTTCAAAAAAATCACCAAAAAGTAAAATTACACTAGTAAATCATTGTTTGATTTATCATAATTAGAAAAGAAAGTCAAGTGACATCTTTTATTGCATATGAATAATTATATTCTTTTCATGTGAGTTACATATCAACAACATCTTTATTACCTTAACCATAAACCATGAGAGAGATAAGGATAAAGCACCGTATCATTTCTTCTCTTATCACGCCAACTTTCTCCCTCTCTATAAATACCCATTTTACTACTCCCTTCATTAACCAACAAAAAACCTCTCTCATTTAAAACATATCTTCACTCAAAATGAAAAACTCACCCAACTGGACTCGTGGGTCTTGCATCGGCAAAGGCTCATTTGGAACCGTAAATCTCGCCGTTGATTTCAACAGTGAGGTGTTCGCTGTTAAGTCAGCGAACACAACTGATATCCCGTTCTCTGAAGCATTAGAGAACGAGATTCAGATACTAAAATCATTGTCCTCACCGTACATCGTCGCCTACCGTGGCGACGATGTCACGGTCGAGAACAATTCCATAGTCTATAAAAATTTACACATGGAGTATATGCCAGGTGGCACCGTTGCTGACGTGGGCAAGTATGGTTACGATGACGTCACTATTCAGAGTTATACAAAGTGTATTGTATCTGCATTGAGCTACATTCATGCCAGAAACATTGTTCATTGTGATGTCAAAGGGAGAAATGTGTTGGTTGGGGAATTTCCCGGGTCAGCCAAGCTTGCGGATTTTGGGTCAGCTATAGATTTAAGTTGCGAGAATAAAGGGATTCGCGGGAGTCCCTTATGGATGGCCCCCGAGGTTGTCAGGGGCGAGTATCAAGGACCAGAATCTGATGTCTGGTCCTTGGGTTGTACGGTGATCGAAATGATCACCGGACAACCAGCCTGGCTAGACAGGGGAGTTGATACATTTTGTCAAATTGGTTACTCTAACGACTTACCAAATATGCCAGCTGGTATTTCGGATGAGTTACGGGGTTTTTTAGACAAGTGTCTTAGAAGAGACCGTTCGGAAAGATGGAGCTGTGATGAATTGCTACAACACCCATATTTGTTATCGTGCACTTCTTTTTTGCCGAAATTCGAGGACAAAAAATGGTCCCCTAAATCAATATTCGATTGGTCCGATTTAAATTTCTTTGTAGAAGAGTCGCAAATTGAGAATTCAGATACTAATTCGACCTCATCAAATGCGAAACAGAGGATGGGTAAATTATGTTCCAATGTGGCTCCCAATTGGGAATCTGACGGTTGGGAGGTAGTGAGAACAGAAACAGTCATCACCTCTCAACCGTCATCATCAGTAAATGATTTGACGGTTACAGAAAGAGAGATGATTTGTACACCGCCAGTTTTACTTTCCACGTCACAAATTCACACAAGTCAAATGACCATGCGCGAAACAATAGTGACGTTTATAGTAAATTTGATGGTGTACAAATTAACAGAACCATGGCTTGAATTTCATGAATGGAAGGATAATAATGATGAAGAATCAACAATATACGAAAGTGAAAGGACAGAACGGGAATATGGTGATTCTAATGAGAATTTTTTTCATGATGATCATCAATGTATCAACAACAATGCAAAGAGTACAAGTAGTAGTTGGGGAAGTAGAGACATTGATAATTATTACAGTTGTTATGTGTGTCTTTCGTTAGATAAGTTATTATTATTGTTGTTTAATTTAAATGTCACCCGACACATTTATTATAAAATTCTGTTTGTGTCTGTATTTAAACTCACTTCTGATCTTTTTTCAGTTCTTTACTTTCTTATTAATTTCCTACCAACATTTTATTTCAGTGAAGATATGAGATCAAATATATTCTGTACGTCTGTGAACTCAATACATTAATCACGTAGTAAGATTCTATAATAAAGTATTAGCTGTAGAGCTGTTCCATATCAACTAGTGTAGTGTTTGGTACATACTAATTAGAGTAGGAATGAAAAATATGATTACAACGGAATGAAAAAATTATGTTTGTTTATAATTATATAGTGCAATGAGATATGGAATCACTCATTACATAAAAACCACCACTTTTATTCATTATGAGTCCTTGGTTTTTTTCATTACATCTTGGAATGAAACCATAATTACATAAAAGCCCTTTATAAACCATCCACCAAGCAAAATAAATATATCGTCAAAAGCTATTTTAGTCCTTTTATTATCGATTACATTCTAATCTATCATAACAACCAAACATAATTATAACCGTAATGCACCATTCCATTACTTCATTTATTTCATTACGACGTTCATTACATTCCGTTACTACTTCATTCTGTCATACCAAACAGGCCCTCAATGTTTTAAAATTTAGGTTAACCCAACCGGTTGAATTGAAACTATTTTAGTAATCGAATGTTGGTTTTATGCAAAATCTGGTCAAACCAGGAATCTAGAGCTTGAACAATTTGATTAAAAAACAGGTTTACGAAACAAGGTTTTAAAATCTGGGTTAACCTGGCCGGTTGAACTAAAACTGTTTTAGTCACAAAATGCTGGTTTTAAGCAAAAATCCGGTCAAACCTAGGAACTGGGAGCTTGAATAGATCGATTAAAAAACAAGTTTATAAAATAGCGGTTGTATCCACGTAAATGTCAAATAAACGAGTAATTGGGTTCTCGCGCGTTGCGGCAGAGCTATTTTGGATCTGACATTTGTATTTTTTGAGTGTCAAAATTTTGTGTAATTATCTGTTTTGTATTTGTGTGTTAAATTTTTTAGTAACACGACTTTTTTTTTTTTTTTTTTTTTTTTTTTTTTTTTTTTTTGGATAAATAAAGTTTGTTATATAAAAAATCTATAAATAGTTAAAAGTACAGCATAGTTATCGTTAATCGCCATATATTCCAGAGGGATGTTTTGTAAATATCTTTTTTCCTTCTTATGAAACGACAATGGCTCTATCATAACACGACATTTTCCCTTACGAAACGACATGCCTTATGTACCAAACGACATTGTTTCCACACCTAATGCACAATAGCAAGTAAGGTTGTTAGCAACAGTTCGTTGCAGGCACATGTAACGTTTATTTAATAAATTGCACATTTATTTAACGACTTTTTAGTTTTAATGCTTTAAGTTAAAAAAAATTACGGAAATATATACAAAAAGGTCTTGAAAATATAAAAAGAAGAAAAAAAAAAGCTAGATTTTTATAAATTTCAAACTTTCATTATTCTTTTTACGGAAAAAATTTATAAAAAGTAAACCTTTAGGGTATCTTTATAACTTGTTACTTAATTTAGAGGTGTGTTTTGAATTTATTTTATTAAATTTATTTTTAAACAAATTTTAGGATGGATTTTAAATTTATTAGTTAGGCCAACGGTGTTTTTGGATTTTTTTTTTCTTTTGCAAAAAACACATACTCTGTATTAAAGTAAGTATTGCAATATTGATCTCGTTTTGTTGTCAATTTCAACACCTTTTCAATTGTATATTTCTTTTTTAAGGAATTTTTATATATTTGTTAGATTTCGGATACATAAAGTTTATTTTATATATAAAAACATAAGTAGCTAAAAGTGTAAGGTAATTAAATTTATTTTTTAAACAAACTTTATGGTAGTTCTAAAAGTTATTAGATATCTAAAGGTGTGTTTTTTCAAGTTCTTTTTTTTCATAAACAAAAAAACATATATTAAATTTCAACATTTTTAATAAAATCGTACGTAAGAGAAAAGTTTTGCAATATTTGACTCATTCTGTCGTAAATGGAAGAGCTTTTCAACGGTATAGTGTTTTATAAAAAATTCGTAAAATATTTGTTATATATTTGATAAAAAAAATCATAAATAGCTGAAAATACAGGGTAGTTTTTGTAACTTGTTGCATAGTTTGTAGGTACGTTTTGTAATACTTTTTTTTTTCCAAAACGACGCCGTCCTTATTTGCGCCAAACGACGTCGTGTGTCTTTTCTTTTCAATGTACACTTTGTAATTTAGCCGGCCAAACGCGGCATCGTTTAGCTCAGCAAATGTATATATGTATAACGAAGCTAAGACATAAAAGCTAGGCAACAAGTTTCTTTTATCAAAAGTGTTAACAAAAAAAAGTAGTTATTGAAAGAAGCAATCAATCATATTGTTATTTTTATACTGCAATGCATGAATACAACATTATGTTTATTCTTATGTTAGAAATTAAAGAAATAGGTAAAAACCCGATTGGTGGTCGAGACATGAAAATGAGTCTGGGAATTGGGTCAAATAATCAAGCTAGTATTCGGAAATCAGTTCCTAGCTATGTTGTCTAGCTAGTAATG
Source organism: Artemisia argyi (assembly GCA_030686995.1). Classification (NCBI taxonomy): domain Eukaryota; kingdom Viridiplantae; phylum Streptophyta; class Magnoliopsida; order Asterales; family Asteraceae; genus Artemisia; species Artemisia argyi. The sequence goes on along the minus strand of JARVZY010002740.1, from coordinate 113,568 downwards.
CATTATGCTGCAAATTCATTGAATATGTGGCTAGTTCTAGAAGTTTGTCCATGTAAAAACATCATACCCTCTCGTCTAAAGATAGATGGTCCGATAGATATCCTCTGGACATCTAATCTTTGTTCATTAATTAGACCTTAGCTTGCGTTACGACATGCTCTCAAAATCAACGTGATAGAAAACCATGCATTATGGGTTTTTATATTTTTATAATAGAAATGATCTTGAGATGTTATTGTCTTGTAAGTTAAGAAGAGTATGGAGATGGTAAAAGAAGAATATATAGAACATGTGTACTAGGTAATAGGTATGAAGGAATTAGTTGCTGGCACGCAATACATTGCAGTTGCACGCGAGACATCCCAATTCCAACTTCCTAAACCTGTAAACACTATTTCAAGTAACTGTTTCCTTCCATGCTTTAACTTCCAACATTTTACATTTCTTATACTAATTGTCTTATAATCATTTTTTGTGTATACTGAATGTTACGTATTATTCGTTGTGACCACTGCCCACTTCAACCAAAATGTATATTTCATTCATATATAACTCATGCTCTTACAAGAGAGTTCTACACATACATGCTTTCCCATTTCGAATGACAAGCGTGGATTTATCGAAGATTATGGTTTTTGGACGAGGGACGATATTAAAGTGACTAGTATGGGAACTGAACATGTCGAATTTACATTCATCACCTACAAGTTCTTGTTCGTAGTTAGTTAAACATTTTATAATCCATTTGTTAGAACATGCTTAGAATTATCGATCGCTTCCGTCTTGCATCAAACCTTTATCTTTTCACAAAGAGTGCGTTCAAAATAGAACGATTTGCCATATTGAAACTCTAAGAAGGCTTTATAACCTTTTACATGGTTTTGTGAAGTAACATTGTACGAGTAAGGTTGTAAATTTAATGGTAAGTTACGGCTGGGTTGTGAATTGTGATAAAAACGATATATACAGTAGTCATACCAAGTAAATCAAGTACCTACACAATTTATTATACAACTACAAAACTAGATTTTAGAATAAAAGCATTATTGCTCTTTCACAAAGAAGACATTTACCAACTTGTGTAATAAGTTCTTATAAATATAAATCTATCAATATTTCAACAACATATATATATGACATTTATGGTTATGCCGTTATTACATATGCATTTCTATATTAACCATTACATATCTTCAGTACAATCATGGCTTTAGGTTTTATTCACTTAATCATAAATACATGACTAGGTAGTTAGATAATCAATAATGTAACAACTTTCTGATTATCAAAAATATGTGGCACAAACATAGATAGGTATACCCCTTTAATATACGTATGTACGAGCCTACATTCCTGTTATATCATTGATTGTGGGGGCAAAATATGGTTATGGATGTTATTGTTTTGACATCTTGTTGGTCCCAAACACATCACCTCTGTGTGTCTTGTATTTTAATCGGAACTACCAAAGTAATATGTTTGTACTAGCTAGGAAACTTTAGTATGATAAAATATAAATTTATAGCATATCGAAAATTATGTTTTTTACAAGCTTATCGATTATGTTTTTCACAAATTTTTGCTACATTAACTAAGTAAATCATAGAACAAAGTAACAAAAGGAAACGCCTATTGTTCAAATCATTATTTTTTGATAATCTCTGTCTAGAAACATATTTTTGTTTTCAAATCTATACTATGTACAGTGTACTAAACATGAACCTCATGCTAAATTATTACATAAAATTTTAACACAATAATATTACTAAGGGCAAATAATAAAAAAAAAGGTAATATACTTGCCACAATTTCATCGAATGGGTAGTGAACTATTTTTTTTATTTTGAGGGTAATTTTCTTTCAAAATCATCATCTTTAGGGTATTTTGTAAAAAATTTGAACAATTTTGCCCCTCATAGCTAATACAAATTTTTTTTTCCCGAAAGGCAAAATCGTCCAAAAATTTTGCAAAATACCCTAAAAATGATGAATTTGAAAGAAAATTACTCTCAAAATGAAAAAAAATAGTTCATTACCCATTCGATGAATTTGTGGCAAGTATGCTACCTTTTAATATCATTTGCCCTATTACTAAACTACCCCTTATATTAAAATTAAACCTAAAAATATCCATTGATAGTTTCATAAGTTAACACATGCTAACAACTAATTCAGTGAATGATTTTCTTTTTTACTCCAAAATTTACTCCTAATTTTATTAAAATTTTGTTTTTACAATTACTTATATTTTATTAAATGTTTTAAAAACTGGTTCCTTAAATACCCCAGATGAGTCGACGAGTCAACGGGTATGTAAATGCAAATAAATGCATAAAAACGTTATTCCTATTTAATGATTTCATTACGTTTTGTTAATGACAAATATAAAAGCGTATTAAGTAAAAGTTCAAGTAACATGTTTTAGACATAAGTTATCTTTTGTCAATAATCACTTAAAGTATGTATATGAACCCCTAAAACTTGCATAATGATCAAAGAAAGTTTTATCATACACAATGCATAAAACACTTGTATCATTTTATAAAACATTACGTTATGGTATAAACTTAAAAAAAAAATTATTTACTTTCATTTAAACAAAATGTGTTAGTTATTAATTCTATTTTGACCAACTGGCTAGAATCTTCTCCTTTAGGAATGAATTCAAATCCAATCTTTCATAGATTAGCCATTTTGAAATAATCTAAAAACCAAAGAAGAAAGCATCAAAAATGTTTTTGCATAAAAACCATCATTAGCCATGTTTAGGCTTGAATTATTTAACACTTTAGGCAAGCATCAAACACCATTTACCTCATATTTTCCCCATGCTTTCTATATAGAAAATATTTCAAACATAACATGAATGACAATTCAAAATGAGATGAAAATTTGTATGTGCAGGACCCACGTATAGGGTTCTGGTGGTCATCCGCATGGCTATAAAACATGGACAACAAAAAATAAACACATAAGCCTTGCAGACCATAACCCTTTGTACATAGATCTTCTAAGCAGTGATATAACCTACGTTTAACACATAAGGAGGGTAAGAATACTTACTTGTCAATCCTGGTAGCAGTAAGCTTCCTGATCTTCTTATGCTATGTGAAATACCTTCTTGACGCTTCTTGATCTTGATCACGGTTTCTTAGGGAATGTCACAACTAGGGTTGTGTCATGTATCTACCGATACTGCACAGGTAGAACTAGGGCTACAAACCCATCAAAAGTTAGGCGAGTGCGAAGTTGGGTAAAAACCCTAATCAACCAAAGGGTCGAATAAAGGTTGTGATTAGGGTTTAGGAAACCCTAATCGTCCTTGTGTGACATGCAATCAACCAAAGGGGTAAACCCTTTGGTCTCGTCGACTTGGGAGTCGACTGAGATGTTGACTTAAGGGTTTCGAACAAAGGGTTTCGACCCTTTGTTCCTTAGTTCGTCCGATAGCGCGAGATGGGAGAAGGAAAAAGGAGAGCAATTTTTTCTCTTAATATATCGTCAAGATTATATCACATCATAACCCTAGTTTTTTACACTCTACTCTTGTTAGAAATTGGGTTTAGGGGTGTGATGATAATATTGGATATCTTCTCAAATCGTGTATGTTCATTTTTTTATAAAGTATTTCGACCCTATTTATGTCTGGGTATCACCAAATCTTTATCGGGATAATTTAAGAAGAACAGTTAGTTTTCTTGGCATAAAAATACTAAGTATAAACAAAGAGGAATTTTTTGTGTTTTTCGTATGTAAGAATGAGACAATGAATTGTTAATAAACAGATTCCGTTTGACAGTTATGGCAGTTAAGTTGGTTATAAACCAACAATCACAATTGTTATCCAACAGTCACAACTGTTAATAAACAGATTCTATTTGCCCCGCAAGGGGCGCTGCCCCTTGACCCCTGCTCTTTGTCGTGGTGGAAACATATTAGCTCAAACTATTGTGCACTCTACACTTCTCTAACTCATATCCGAGTATAATTTGAAATCTCATTAGTCGCATAGTAAATCACAATTATCTCACCAACAATTTTTACATATTTACCTAATACAATCTATCATGTTCATTTGCATATGAGAAAATCTCTCTTTTCTATTAATTCACAAGGTCCATTTTGTGCAAGGTTTGACATAATTAAGGATGGAATACGATAAAAATAATTAAGACGGGTGGTACCTAATTTGTCTCTTCAGTAATGCATATAGATACGATAAATGATACAAAAGTTTTTGTGCTAACGATATGTGAGTGATTCATCAAAATATGTGATACGGTATTTGTGAAATAGGTGATTTACGTTGTAAAAAATTACTGTTGATAAAAGAAAGAAGAAGATTTGATTACTGAAATATCTTTTTTCATTTTAAGATTGCTAGGATAGCTGTAAATTTGCACACGCTGATAATACTGAGTTTTGGACCACGAATCATTAATCATATGTTTGGTTGTTAGGGTGTGAAAATTTATTGAGGCACTAACAACTTCTCATTCACCATAATACCAAATAGTATTAAACCCAGTGAAATAAATGAATATTACATTATACTGGTTGTGATTGTAAATTACATTTCAGACATTAATGTATCAAACATTAGAATAGGTGGTCATTTAAGAGGTGTCTGGTTAGGGATATTATATGGCGCAAAATGGCAATGACAACAATAATGTAACTCTTGTAAAATGAATTCATTACAAACAACTTGTGAAAAATATTTACATTGTAACTTGGGGCATGAAACTCACTGCTTTACAAATGTGTTTCATAATTTCGTTATTTTTGATAAATATAAAACTATTCACATGTATCTACATATAAGGATAAACACACGTACATATACATGCATGTACATGTATATGTATACAAATACGATACCATATCCTCTCTTTCACTCTCTCAACACACGTATAGGCATATATAAACAGTTAAACGAAGAAGGATGCATGTTCAAGTAGCTCAATGAAATCGAGCCTTTTTTACCTTTTATGTACACGGGCATGCGCCCTAATTAATCAGTATTTCTGTGACTGTTTTCATACTTTTCTTTAGCTATCAAGATGTTTATTCAACGAAGTTTGAACTCTGATTTTTCTTCTCAGAGTTCTAGAATATCTTACCACTAAGCTACACATTGTAGATTGAGTTTATGTACGGTCATGTTATAGGATATATCAACCGTACAAATTTTCATTCGTGTTTCCATTTTTTAACCTTTACGCAGAATACGATTTGAATGTAGGTTCGATAGCATCAAAGCATTCGTCTTCTTAAGGTCACGTCCATTTCAAAGTCGATTAAATATATGAAACTCAAAACATAGTTTTTGATTATAAACTATTCATAAGTAACATCATGTTTGATGTTTATTAAACTAAGATCCCACTCTAAGAATCAAATTTCACTAAAATATCTAAACGACAAGTGACAAAAAGAGTATCTATAGTAGGACGACTTGATCAAGTTCATTACATATATTTATTCCACCAAAAACGTCACTTTAACCTTATGGAATCAGTCATGATTATTGTATACAAAATTTAAGTTACCTCATATTAAATAAAATAATATATGCAACAAATATCACATTTATTTTGGTATTGAAAACGTTAAAATACAAATTGGTATTCTCTCCAACATAAATAAGTTGTGATTCTTTCTAATGGAGTCTTTCTTGCCCAAATAGACAGGAGTAGCATGTTGAAAACATGTAAAAGAATCTTATGGAGTTATGGTGCGTTTAGTTTCAGAGAAATACTCAATTTTTTTAAGAATTTTTCATTTGAAAATGAAAAAAGTGAAAACCCGTTTATTCGCACTTTTTTCCAACAATTTTCAAACACGGTGAAATTCTTATTTTCAAAATTTTAACTAAAAAATTGAAAAGCTCATCTTACTCTTCTCATTTTTTTTTCCTCATTTATTTCTCAATAAAAAGAGATGAGATCTGTTCAATATAAAGCACACATCATTCTAATTCTGATCTCTCGTGTCATCTTCTACAGCGTACCGCCGCCGCCACCGGCCGCCGTTATAACTCCAACTTTTCATTTTTTTTAAAGAAAAATATAACTCTAACTAAACGGGTTTTCAAAATTCTTAATTCTTTCCTAAAGAGGAAAAATCATTCTCTTTTCAAGGAATTTAAAAACAGAAAAATAAGAAAAAAATTCTACAACTAAACGGCACCTTAACTTTTTGAATTTTCTTTTTTCTATTTTGCATGTGTTTGTTATGCTAGCAGTTATAAATTTTGTAATTATGGAATCAATAAAGGATCTTAACGAATTACAATCACATTCACATCTTGCAACTATATGAAGTGTGAATTCTCTTATATAAGAAGAGAATAAATAAAATGGACAATTAAATCTTTGAGGAGTCTTTAATCGGACTAGTAGGTTATCCGCGTGTTTAAGCGGCATGTATCTTAAAATAAATGTTAATGATATCAAAAGGCAAAAGTGATAGCTATGGCCTAGGAGTTGTAAACCGTTCGGGCTCGAGCCCGTTTGGCCCGTGTCCCGTTCAGGCTCGAGCCCGTTTGGCCCGTTGCCCGTTCGGCTTGAATATTTGTATAATATGCTTTATTATTTGTATTAGTGACATTTAATGCATGAATTGTGTTTAAGTTGGTTGTACATAATTTGTATTTCTTATATAAAAGGTGTTTTGATAACTAAATTAATTGTATTTATTAACAAGTTAATTAATTGATTACATTAAATATTGTATTTAATGTTAGTAAATGTGTTTTAATTAGTGGGGCAATCGCATATCTACCCCGAACAAATACAAAATCCGCATCATGCCATTCCTTTATATCGAGTATTTGTATTGTTGTAGGTCTAGAAGACAGACAAGTTTGACCACTTAAAGTGTGTGAGATATGTGTTAAGTCTAACAACATGAGAAGGTTAAGACATCTTGTTCATTGAATACATTTTCCATTTCGTTGACGCACGCATCGGTAGTGGGTCTGTTATTTTAAAGGATTTCTTATAATTTAATTTTCAAGATTTTAAACCATGTTCATACAGTGTTGTTCATATGGTGTCGTCGAATGTAAAAATTATGTAGTAATAAAGTTTTACTCGTGTTACGACAAACATGTGCATTTGGAAAGAAAGGAATGTTCGGGTGTTTGGCAAAAAAGTATCGAGTACAAATAAAATTGTTCAAGACATTCAACTAAAAAGCTAAGAGTGGATCGTTCGAAGAGCAAATAAATATAAAGTGATTGATTGGCAACTTTGGTTAAGAGACCCCATTAGTATTCGTCTACAGTAAGGTATATCAGCATTTTATTTCTTGTGCACTGGTGATTGTTTTGGCTACTGAGAAAGAAAAAAAAATGGATTCTGCAATCATACATGCTTAAGTGGGTTAGTGGCTTTTCATTATGGTATAAAGAATTTTTGCTTCATATTATGACAGTGCCCATCAATGACATGGTTTTCATATGACATCAGTATAATCCATATGGTCCATGTTGCATTTTTGGCATTATAGGATATTGGTCATTGAAAGAGTGGCCAGGTGATTTGTTAGTCTTGCGGACAGTAATGGCTTCCTTATACGTATGGCTTTGAACCAGTTATGTTTAGGCTTTTTGATTTGGAAGGTTATGATGTAAGTTGTAATGTTTTTGTGTAATTTTGTATTTTGTGTTTGGGACCTTCTTTGTAATTGTCTTGTTAAGAAAGGGGTTGTCATTTCTCTTGTATTTTGTTCTTGACATTCCTTTTTATAAAATTGATGCCTTTCCAAAAAAATAAAATATATCGTAAAAATACCATATGAAATATAATGGGTAATTGCATCGCAAGAATCATGAATCAATTAAAGTACAAAAGACATATGAGGTTAATGGAAATGTATGCAATCTGGAAACTTTTTATTGGTAGTTATAGGAAATAAACTATCGCACATAAGATATCCTATAACTCATTTTTTTCATAACTCAATTTGCATGCATATACCGTCATCCACCTCACAACAATTAATTTTGCAAAAAGGAGGATTCAAAGAGAGGCTATGCTTGACGACAACCCTTTTGAAAGTATATCGCCATGAATCCCTTATGATTCCTAGATATACAAAGAAGATGCAAAGAAAAAAAATAGAGGAGAAAGCCATTAATTTATGAGTTAGAAGAAGCAGCGAGGGAATAGGTTAACGGGGTGAGGTGATTATGGGCTTTTACTACATTTTGGATTGGAAAAATAAGGAACAATTTTAAGGGGAACGAAATTAGACATGGTGCAAACCTGACTTTAGCGTATGTAAGTGAAATAAAACCAGAAAAGATTTATCGGGAAAGTAAATCATCTAACATATTCATATTATCGGATATTGTAAATATATCGCGACTGTTGTTTACCTGACACAAAGTATCACATCAATTGGTCATCCGGAATCTGTAAACGTTCGCATGTATCGATTTCTATCATTTGCTATATTGTTTGAATCATATTCATTGTATTCTATCACTAGTTTGGAATTGTTGTTTCCAATTTAAAAAGGTGGGCAAATGAAGAAGGAAAAGGTAGTCTTGGTATTCTTGATTTTGGAGCATGGAAACTCAAAAAATGCACTTTGAAACACTTGGGGTGAGAGAATGTACACAGTGGAGCGTTTTTCATGATAAATGACAACTTAAAGTTTGTAATTGTTAGTATGAAATTGCTGATAGAATTGATTTGTTATCATATTGAATAAAAATATATGGGAATTTTTTTTTTTATTGTGTATATTGATAAAATCATCATGAACTAATCATGAACTAATGATATGGTTTTCTTTGTGTTGCTCAAATAGTTGTATACCATGTATTGCACCTTGCAGCCACATTTCGGACATGGGTTAGCATGCACCAACAAGGCAATAGTGTCAAAGTTTGCAGAATATGAAGTGCTGTCTCTTTTTTTTTTGTCTTTCAAAGTAGGTTAAACCTCTATGTTGTGAATCACGTGGTCCTAGCTAGTCCATTCGGTCCATCAAATAACACAATTCTGTTGTGTTATCCAACTGATTCCCTCAATCCTTTTGCAACTTAATTGGGGTTATGTTGTTAGTTCCACAGATATTTTTAGAAGTATTGCTAAGTTATGTAAAACAGAACATAAAAAGTGTATTGCGAGATTGTAACTTGTTCTTGCTCTTATTATAAACTATTGCTAACTTATAGGTACCAAGGAACAAGGATGTTTCCCAATCCCAATATAGTTCAAGGAAATCCACCTACAGCCCCTCCAACATTAATCTAATAAATCCCAGTTGATCAAACATACATTGGTGTGTTACATGTTATTTGAAAGATACATTACTGTAGAATAATAGAACCGTATGTCTTCAATCAATAAGTTCGGTACATGTGAATGAATAAATAAGATACAATATGGGCCAACGGGCCTAAATACCCAATACTAATCGTCTAACACTCCCCCGCAGTTTGAGCGGGAGGAGACCGAACACTCAAGCTGTCACGAAACTCAGCAAACAAGGCAGACGGTAAACCCTTGGTAAAAATATCAGCATACTGAAACCGAGAAGGAACATGTAGAACTCGAACTTGACCAGTAGCAACCAATTCACGAACAAAATGAATATCAATCTCAATGTGCTTCGTCCGCTGATGCTGAACAGGATTAAAGGACAAGTACACGGAACTCACATTATTACAATAAACAATAGTAGCAGAGGATAAAGGTGTATGAAGCTCACGAAGTAAATTCCGAAGCCAACATATCTCAGCAACAGTATTGGCAACACCACGATACTCAGCCTCAGCACTGGAATGAGAAAGCGTAGGCTGACGCTTAGAGGACCAGGAGAGCAAGTTGTTGCCAAGAAAAACACAATAACCTGATGTAGATCGTCTGGTAGTAGGGCAACCCGCCCAATCAGCATCCGAATAAGCAACCAAGGACTCAGTAGTAGAAGAAAATAATTGTAAACCATAATCTAGAGTCCCCTGAACATACCGTAAAATCAGCTTGAGAGCATTGAAATGAGGCACTCGAGGATCATGCATATATAGACAAACCTGCTGCACAGCATATGTAATATCAGGTCTAGCGAAGGTGAGATACTGAAGAGAACCTACAAGACTACGATATAACTTAGGATCAGAAATTGGATCACCATCATCACCCAATTTAGACTCGGTGTCAACAGGAGTCCGAGAAGGATTACAACCAACCATATGTGCACGCTCCAAAATCTCCATAGCATATTTACGCTGTGACAAAAACATCCCAGAAGAGTCACGCGTAACTGACACACCCAAAAAATAGTTAAGAGCACCCAAATCAGTCATAGAGAACTCCTTATGCAAGGAAGCAATAATCCGCTTTAATAAACTATCAGAGGAAGCAGTGAGCACAATATCATCCACATATAGTAACAGAAAAGCAGTATCATCACCCTATCGGTAAATAAATAAAGAAGAATCACACCGACTCGGAGTAAACCCAACAGTAGTAATGTAAGTAGCAAACCGCTAAAACCATGCTCGAGGTGCCTGCTTAAGACCATAAAGAGACCTCTGTAATAAACAAACATAATCCGGATGCTCTGGATCCCAAAAACTGGGAGGTTGATGCGTATAAACAGTTTCGGCTAAATCTCCATGTAAAAACGCATTCTTGACATCAAGCTGATGAACAGGCCAATGTCGAGAAATAGCTAAGCTAAGAACAGTCCGAATTGTACCTGGCTTAACAACCGGACTAAAAGCTCATCAACATCAACTCCCTCAATCTGTGTGCTACCATTGGCAACAAGACGTGCCTTGTACCGACTAAGAGTGCCATCAGTCAAATACTTATGGCGAAATAACCACATACAACTAACAACATTAACACCATCAGGTCGAGGTACACGTTTCCAAGTTTTATTCTTAACAAGTGCATTATACTCATCATATATAGCATTTCGCCAATTTGGATCATTAAAAGCATCCTTATATGACCTAGGTGAAGGAGAAACAGTAGACACATGACCAGCATACTTAGGATTAGGACGAGTTATCCCGACACGAGAACGTGTGACCATGGGATGAGTAGATACAATAGGTGGAGGTATAGGAATAGGAACATGATCATTTGGTGGAGACAGTGGAGGTGTAGGAACAGGAACATGATCGTTTGGTGGAGACGGTGGAGGTGTTGGTGGTGCAGGTGATGCAGGTATGGTGACAGGTGGAGTTATAGTTGGGTTTAAACTAGGACCAATAGGTGTGGTGTTGATAATAGTGGAAATGAGATTGGAAGAATCTTCCAAAAAATCATAGGAGGGGGTGGGATTGGATTGGTTGGATTGAAACGGAAAAACCGTCTCATCAAAGGTAACATGACGAGATATGATAATTTTATTGGTGTTAAGATCATGGCAACGATAGCCAAAATGATTGGCAGCATGTCCCAGAAATATTGCAGGTGTAGCACGTGGTCCTAATTTATGGTTGGTATCTATATGTGGGTAACAAAGGCATCCAAAGACACGAAGAACACTATAATCAGGTGTAGCACCAAAAGTCGAGTAAAGGGTATTTCAATATTAATGGCACGGGAAGGTAATATATTCAATAAATAAACAACCATATTAAGAGCCTCGGTCCAATAGTTTGGTGGTAGGTATGCTTGAAACAACAAAGTACGAATAAGATTATTGATGGTACGAATCATGCATTCAGATTTTCCATTTTGTTGAGATGTGCGAGGGCAAGAAAATCTAAATTGGATGCCATGGGTGGAAAATAATTTATGAAATACAGTATTATCAAACTCACCACCATGATCACACTGAAACGATTTAATTTCACACTTAAACTGAGTACGAACATAACTACGAAACAACTGAAATTTAGACAAAACATCAAATTTATTCATTAATGGATAAACCCAAACATACTGAGAGTAATGATCCAGAAACAAAACATAATACTTGAAACCAGAAAGACTCGAAATTGGGGATGTCCACAAATCCGAGTGAACAATGTCAAAACAAGAAGTAACAGAACTAGACGAACTAACAAACGGAAGCTTCACATGTTTACCAAGCTGACAAGCATGGCAAAGAATGGGAAGCTTCTATTTATTAAAAGAAATAGAATCACTAGACACAAGACGCCATAACACTTCACTCCCTGGATGTCCAAGTCGTTGATGCCACGTATACTGACTGGTAAGATATGCTTGAGGAATGGGAGAAGGCTTCGTAACAGGATAGAGATCACCCGTGCTATCACAACGGAGGAGTACCCGTCGAGTTAGGAAGTCCTTCACAGAAAAACCAAAAGGATCAAATTCAACAGTGCAATAATTATCACGAACAAATTGACGCACAAAAATTAGATTTTTTACAATGTGAGGAGTGATTAAAACATTATTTAAACGAAGAGCACGAAAAGGGGTAGACAAAATACTATGACCAGAGTTAGTGACGGGAATGAAACGCCCATCACCAACCGCAACAGACGGATAAATGCACTCATTAAGAATATAACTAAGACTATGTATAAAATCATTAAGGTGAGAGCTCGCACCTGTATCCATATTTCAGTTGCCAGCAGCCGGTTCCTGAAGAGTGGTGGTATTAAAAGCATTTGGTAAAAGAGTCTCTTGACTCGAACCCTGTAAACCTGATGCTAGTAGTTGACCTTGGTGAAAACCGACTGGTGATGGCCCTTGTTGAACCATACCTAGACCGAACTGAACCCCAGGTTGTGAACCTGTAAACTTAAACCCCTGTGAGAGACCTTGAACCCCCTGCAACGGCTGAGAACCTACAGCAAACGGAACCCCCTGCGCAACATGAACCCCCTGTGGAAACAAACCTGTCACCCCAATCTGAACCCCTTGTGGTAAACCGTGAACCCCTTGAGCAACATTATGACCTGCCCCATGTGGTAAACCCTGAACACCCTGTGGAAACACTTGGGCCGAATAGAGAGGCTGGGATTGGTATTGCAGTTGAGCCGGTCCATAAGGATGGTTATTCATAGTATAGGCAACTGGAGATGTATTGGTAGTATAAGCAACAGGAGGAGTTGTTTGGCTAGGCGTAGAGGTAAACCCCAACTTAGCCAACAATTGTCGCAAGGTATCCATATCTGACATAGGAGAGGATGAACCGGAAGTACGAGCGAGTAAAGTAGACTTACCATGAACTCCATTGTGAAGATACCGACATGCCTCACCAAAACGACAATGACCTTTAGCAAAAAGAAAACAAGTTTTGTTCACTTTTTCCAAAGGATTAGACGAACGCCGAGCATTATTATTTGCCAATAGAACCATAGGAGAAGCAGATGTAGCAGCCACAAGTGGGTCTTAAACCTTAGATTTCATACGCATCTCTTGCGTGGTCAATAAAGAACGAACCGTCTTGAGATCAGGAAAGGGTTTCCTACTAGTAATAACTGTAGAAATCACATCATACGTGTTTGGCAAGCCTTCAAGTGCACACGTAACAATATCGTCATTGCTAAGAGGAGAACCAAGACCATTTAACACGGAAGCAATTGACTCAATTTTCTGAAAGTATGCATCAATTGTTAAGTCCCCAAGCTTCAAATTCCGTAGCTCCGCCTTCAAAGCCATAGCTCTTGGGCGTTTATTGTCTTGAAAAATTGTTCAAAAGACACCCACGCCTCTTTGGCTGTTTGGGGATTAAGAACAACCAACCGCTTTTGAAGATTCACTGCAAGTGTGGAAAAGATCCAAGACCGAATAACAAAACCAACCTTTAGCCATTCCGGATCCCTAGTTGGTGGTGAAGAAGGTGGAGTAGAGGAGGATTCGGGTGGATCAACAAGATGGTCCAAGATGCCATAGCCATGACAAAGGTGAGAAAAATAATACACCCATTGGGAGTAATTCATCTCATCAACATCAAGTTTGTTGGGAACAAAAGTGGTTAGGTGATTCATAGCCATAATTTTATCCGATAAGGTGAGAACCGGTGCGGGGTAATTCTAGTCACCACCTCTGAAATTTTAGGTAATTCTATCGATCACCAAAAACATCAATTCAAACATGTTACACTCAAACATACATACATTTTTCATCACTAAAGCTACAAAAGTTAAATGACAACTACCATTCTATAAAGAAGTATCTAATGCTTGAAGATATTTAATTATATGCCTAGATGACATTTGTTGACAAGGTGGTTGTTGGAACTATAATATCATGACAATCATATAAAATAAACCAAACACATCAAGTGAGCATAGCGGAAGCAATTATAACAAGATCATATAACATGTAATTAATTAATCAAATATAAACAGTAAACAAACCTTTGTGATTTTAGCCCGAACAAGAATCAATTGCAATCTTCAAATCAAGAACCCTAATTAGGGTTTATGTGGATTATAAGAATTACCCCTTACCTCTTTTGTAATTCAATCCAAGAATCAAACAATAATGTGTTTGAATCACGTTCTTGTACACACGTACTAATTCAAGAAAAAGTTTATGCAAGTAAATTAAACACAAAACTTAGTTTGATCAATAAAATATAATCCCTTATGGGATTGTTTGATGGATCGACTTTGGGACAAAGAGAAGGAGAGAAAACACCAAGATGTATGTGTACAAGTTATGAGAAAACAATACATCTTGGGTTTGTATATATACTAATTGAAACTTGGAGCTCAAGGCACAAAGGAGGTAGGAAACCTTCCTTGGACGATTGGTTTAGGTGTCCCCAAAGGGATTCCGGAACCTTCCCTTGTTTCCAAATATTCATTAGTATTACTTTCCTAATCTTCGTTAATAGGTCATTAGTCATTTATCATTAAATACTAATTACTATTACTAGTTTTGTGTTTATTAATAATTACTTATAACATTTTATAAATAATTATTTCTTTTTCTCTTCATACGTATTGTGTGCAATCCCGTGATCTCGAGTTCGATCCTAACATACGACTACTAAAATAATGTCCATAATCTAACAGCTCCCACTTGGAAATATTTTAATAGTGTAATCACATCGGTTAGCGTCTTGCAACACGCCGATGCCTCTAGTACGATCTCGAGTAAGGCTCATGGAAAAACCTTTTAATGATTTCTCATTATTATTATCCTTTTGTTTCTAATACCATGTTAATAAGGATATGGATTAAAGTCATTCCTTAATTAACCATTCTGTTTCTTGTTGTTAGTGATTGATCAAGATTACCAAATCATCTGAACATATTCAGGGAAGATCTTGGGCACGGCCATGCAAACATCTTGACAACCCTACGAGGGGCCCAGCAGTATTAAACTCCAAATCTAAATTTGAAGGAACAAATTCTATTTTGACTACAAGCAAAACCCACAAACTTTGTAACACTTTCGAAAACAACCCTTATGACTACCAGTTACGTATAGCGTTAAGTTGTTCCACAAAAATGTACTACATTCATGACACTTATATTGCATCTCAAGTCTGAGGATAACTTCTCATGATTTACTTAATAACAAAATCCATAAAATAACATCATGTAGTTGGGATAAGTCCTATATTCGGTATCATTGAATATCATCTGAAATGGCATGACTACGCATCAATATACTTTAAGCATATTATACCAACCTTCAGATTTATCTTGATTTAATAATATTCCCATATTATTAACTGACAACGGATAATTTAGAATAACATTTATTCATGGATTAAACATAGAAATATAGGATACAATTTATTATAAATTAAACATACCATGTATATAAATTTATTATAATAATTGTTTAACATCCCTTATCCAAATACTAAATAGATCAATGCATGATATCTCTTGTTGATGAATTATGTCTCAAGTCGTTCATACTTGTTGACAAGACATAAATCATCCAACTTTGATCTATCGGAATTTTAAGAATACTTATTTTAAGAATTCAACTATTGAAATTCTTATATGTGCATAGTCAACTATTTTGATAATGCCATATTTCATAAAAATGTAAGACATCCTTAAGCACCAATTTTATGATAATTAAACTTCCAAACATTTTAAAGTTTAAAGTATTCTTATTCTCTTAATGTATAATGCAACTTATGTTTTTAGTAAGCACAACTAGTACATATAGCAAAGAACGAAATCCTTACTATAACTAGTATGAGTGTCATCTCAATTTCAATAACATCATTGTATGCAACAACAATATGTTATTAAAATTTTCCGTAAACCTTAATATCTATTGTGTAATGTTTGATGCTCTTCAAACTTTCAAGTTTGTTGGCTATGGCAATTTTCTCAACAATTGAAAAATTGTTCATCTATAGAATTTGGAAGCCGTTCCAGATTTAGGATGTGATTCTATAATCAAACATATTCATTTAGAATATTACACAAGTTATCTTATAACTTTTTAATTAGATATTAATATTGCCAAATCATCTTGTAATCAAGCATGATACAACAAAACATGATGTTCATGAAAAATCTTTGAGTCATACTTAGAATTTATTCATGTCATTCATATCCATTTAGACTTTCTAAATAATATTTCATGTTATATTAGATTCATTTACCACACATGTTTCAACAATAAACATTCATTCCAAGGTTATATGTCTTATTTCCTAAATCTTACAAGTAAAATTTCATTCCATTCTAAGACTTAACATTTACTTATATGGAATGTTACTTTTCATATGTTCTACAACATATATGATTTAAGAAATTAAACATAATACTCCCACTAGCTTTTAGGAATACTTAGAAATTATCTTATTTCAATTATAAATCAAAACATGAATTTAATAATTATACATAAGAGTAATCTTCTAGATGCATGCATTTATCCATTCATGGATTATTGCACTTTGTACACTTCCAAAGATTTATTTGAATTCATAAACTCCTTTTGATTACTTATCGTCCTCGCTCAAGTAATCACTCAAGAAAGAGTTTTGATATTCTATTGTCAATTTCATAAATATGACAATCATAATCTTTATATATTTAATGTGTTTAGAAAAGAATATTCAATCACAGTTAATTGCTTAAGTGTGATTAATAATCTTGTCATAAGACATGCATTAAATATGTGCACAATATTGTCCATATGATTTCTATACAAAGATTTAAACTACAAGAGTTACCTAATCTTTGAAGAAACTCATCTTCATTTTCTAGTCTAACTATTAAGATAAACCAAGTTTCTAAAATTGATTATCTTTATGGACAGCATCTTAATCATTCATAGCATGTGTACTTTACCTAATTTCATATTTGGTAATGTATCATAATGATTATCAAGTTTACAATAATCATGTAAATCATAGTCCTCAGCATATTAATCAAATATCTGAGATATATTGCTATTCTATGAATGATAATTCCATCATCTTGAGATTTAACATTTAAATGTCAACCTTTATTATCATGTTGAGATTTAACATTCAAATGTAAAACTTCATCATGATATTTACTAGTGTATTTTAGAAGATAATGTATCTTGTAATTTTATCTTTTAAAGCTCAAAACTCCCACTTGCTTTTAGTAATTTAAAGACTATCTTCAAATACTTATCAAATAAAGCAACAATACAATGTTCTCTTTTGGGATATTACAAATACATATTGACAGTTCCTGACTTTACTTTGTTAATAACCTCTTCATAAGCAGTTAAACAAATTTAGAACTTCAATTTAAGACTTAATGTAATTCATCACATTCCATCATATGATGATGTCTTATTAATCTTCTAGATTGGAGTTTTATTAAATATGTCCAAGTCATACTCAACATTCTAACCTTGATAACTTTTGGAAGAAAAGAAGACATAGTTATCTTTAATCAAACGATATAACAAGAGTTTGATTTTCCTAACTGAACATACCATAAACATTTGATATTTCATTAGTATTAATATTGTAAGACAATCTAACAATATTTAAGACAACCATATTCCTTTTGACTTGTCTATTTACCAACTAAGTCATTTTAATGGTATAATAATATTCAAGCCAATTACATGCTTTATAACACAAGTACTTTTTTTACAAAGTCACTTCATGTTCATGTCTTTACAAGAAAACATAAACTGTTATAATCTCACTATACGTTATAAGTCATTTAACAATTTAATAACTTCATGTATATGTCTTAATTAAAAACCACAATAAGATAACGTCTTACTTTATTATAAGTCTTGTAACAATTAAAAGACTTTATGTTTATATCTTTACAATGAAACATAAACATGTTTAACTAAAGTAATTATGAACACCATCTTTTGGTTTCAATAGTAATTTCAAGTTAATTTATTACTTCACAATAATGTAAATAACATTATTTCTTCATTTATTTATGTCATTCTAAGAACACATAAATATTCAGATTGAAGTAGCATTAGATTACTTTATTAATTTATGTCATTTTATGAATTCATAAGTATACAAATTAAAGTAGTCTTGATATCATATTGACACATGTTCTAATAGGTATCTAATTTAGAAACTGCAAATTCTCATAGTTCAATTACATCAGTTGATCTGCTAGTAATGAAAATATGAAATTCACCTTGTTGTTGCAATCTAGTTAAGCTCTCACATAACATAAATTTTAACACCAAGTGTTTCTTGAATTAGCTTAGTATAATTCATATTAGAACATTATTCTAATTTAGAAACTGCAAATTCTCATAGTTCAATTACATCAGTTGATCTGCTAGTAATGAAATATGAAATTCACCTTGTTGTTGCAATCTAGCTAAGCTCTCACATAACATAAATTGTAACACCAAGTGTTTCTAGAA
This sequence comes from Artemisia argyi, assembly GCA_030686995.1. NCBI lineage: Eukaryota > Viridiplantae > Streptophyta > Magnoliopsida > Asterales > Asteraceae > Artemisia > Artemisia argyi. The sequence continues at coordinate 94,801 of JARVZY010002740.1, read as the reverse complement.
TTAATATTAGAACATTATTCTCTTATCTTGTAGTCAAGAGAATCCATTAAATCATATCTTTATGAGTTGTTCCTTGCACACATTAAAGATAGCATTTCTCCCACTTGTGCATGGAACAACCTCATATAGTTGATAAACAACATGCCATGCATTTGTTTATGTGTTCAATATGATTGTGTCATAGATTTTAGCATAACAAGTATGTGTAAAACAACAATGTCTAGTAAGGAAATGTACAAGACTATCCTTAAAAGTATGAGTGTCTACACTTGGAAAGCAATTATCTTTAGCTACCAAGATGTCAAAGCTTGTAACTCCCACTGAATTAAAGATCATTACAATAATTCCTTATTCAGTGATAAGTACACAATACTCCCACTGAATTTGACAACATTGTAAATGTTTCATATCCAGTGAAAACAAATATTGTGTCTTTAACTTTCCTACACCTTTAAATGTCCATGCGTAACAATTACTTATGCACTAAAGAGTGTATTCTACTACGTAAATGATGGACTATCCATCAAATACTATTAACTTGAAAACTGGGCATGCAATTTCTTCCTTAACAAATCTACCATCCTACAATATATATAGCACCTTTAAAATAGTCAAAACAACTAGTTTGTCTTTAAACATTTTGCAGTAATTAGTCTAGCTTCTAATTATAATAACTCATAAAATGTCATACATAATTTTCTGTTAACCAAATATCATATTTGTTACTAAGAATTTGATCACCAAATGAGGATGATAAAATCCCTATGAAAAATATTCGCAATTTTCTTAACTATTAAAAATTTTGCTATGAGTTATATTAGAATTTAGACATATCTAATATTCCTATTATCCTTTCTCATTCATGAAAAGGAATAGGATTGTGTCTCACTCTTCTTTCATAGAAAGGAGACTTCATTTGTCTTTTAAGTAAATTATTCTTAATCAAACATTTGTTTGAAAACAGAACGAGATTAATTTACCAAAGCCCAAAGTGCGTTTACGGTTTGAACGTTGTATTAATACATTAAAACGAATTACAAAATTCAATTTCAGTATTTTCAATAATTAGGTCTTTAAGAAAATAATATACCCATTGGTAAATATTTATATACACCGTAGTATTTTCTTAAAGCTAGGATCCAAATTGACATAGTACCATTACATCAGTTGATCTGCTAGTAATGGTAGTATTCAACAAGGTAATTGTCGAACAATAACTGCCAATATCATATTGCAATTCCTAGATTTATGGGATTTACAATCACAAAACTTTTGTATTGTAAGCATGTTTAATCCCCATCTTAATGCCTTGAGTCCAAGATCTCACTTCCTAATCAATTTAAGTCGTCTAACTTAAAAACTGCAAACTCACAAATCTATCACATCAGTTGATCTGCTAGCAATGAATTTATGAAATTTACCTCTCCATTGCAATCTCGCCAAGTTCTCACATGACGTAAATTACAACTTCAAGTGTTCTTAATTAGATGGCATTCGACTTAATTTTATAAGGGTATTAAATTTTGACGTGTAATCAAAATAATGTATGAAGAAGCATGCATACAACTTCATAACATTGGTTTTATAAAACATTTTTATTACCAATTTACTAAGAGTAAAACAACAAAGTTTGGATTGAGGTATCGGGTTCACCAATTAAAGAATTACCAACAATTATCGTCCACTATATCGTACTTTTGCATAAGCCCTAAGGCTTAGTGTTTCGGATAATCATTGAGGAATTGTGGTGAATTCACCCTTAAGATGACAATGTACGTAATATAGTGATATAGGTAAGTCTAGAGTCGGCAACCAAGCAATTGTAGAGAACCGGTAGGTGCATGAGCTTTAAAAACCCCTCTCTACAAGTACATTGGATGGCAACCTTCGGTCCGCCTTTCGCACAATATGTACAAAAACATCAATCAACCAATCCTTTGAAATTTACTCTTAAAACCAAAACAATTTCGCCATTTATTTAGTCCGTATTATTTTTCTATTCAAAAAATTACCCTTTTCGTTTATAAACATGTCTAACATAATAATAAACAAAAACAAGTAATATAAAATAAAAAATAAAATAACCAAATAACATATACATAATCATAACAATTAAATATGTATAAAACATGTAGCCACATGCAAATCTTATTCAATAGTCCTATTAATAATCAAATCTAGGTGTATAACATATTTATTCAATTAAGGCTTTCTTCTTCTAGGAAAAGAGCCACATACATCGATAAATCGATTGCGTAAGCCAAAACTAAACAAATACCACATAGCACATAATTGATTACTTAATATTGGAGTCTTCCCCAATTCGAAATCTATTAATAAATTTACATGTTTCGATATAACTTAACAATTAATTTATATTTATATATCCAATTTAAACCATTTAAATTATCACACAATATAAAATCCATGCAAATATGCACTTTTTCATGGATTAAGCTTAACAATTAACATATTGCACCAAGATCGTTTACTAAAACGCATAACAAATTACATGACATCCTAGGGTTTCTAATCATATTAAAAAAAATAAAACCAAAACCCTAAAACCCTTTAAGGTCTAAATCGACCCATAAAAAAATTAGGGTTAGGAATCTAAAAACCCTAAAAACATGTAACTAAACGAATCAAGATCCAATTTTTATGCGTTTCGATAATTAATTACACATTATAACGGCTCTAGATGCCACTGTTGGAATTATAATATCATGACAATCATATAAAATAAACCAAACACATCAAGTGAGCATAGCGGAAGCAATTATAACAAGATCATATAACATGTAATTAATTAATCAAATATAAATAGTAAACATACCTTTGTGATTCTAGCCCGAACAAGAATCAATTGCAATCTTCAAATCAAGAACCCTAATTAGGGTTTATGTGGATTATAAGAATTACCCCTTACCTCTTTTGTAATTCAATCCAAGAATCAAACAATAATGTGTTTGAATCACGTTCTTGTACACACGTACTAATTCAAGAAAAAGTTTATGCAAGTAAATTAAACACAAAACTTAGTTTGATCAACAAAAATCTAATCCCTTATGGGATTGTTTGATGGATCGACTTTGGGACAAAGAGAAGGAGAGAAAACACCAAGATATGTGTGTACAAGTTATGAGAAAACAATACATCTTGGGTTTCTATATATACTAATTGAAACTTGGAGCTCAAGGCACAAAGGAGGTGAGAAACCTTCCTTGGCCGATTGGTTTAGGTGTCCCCAAAGGGATTCCGGAGCCTTCCCTTGTTTCCAAATATTAATTAGTATTACTTTCCTAATCTTCGTTAATAGGTCATTAGTAATTTATCATTAAATACTAATTACTATTACTAGTTTTGTGTTTATTAATAATTACTTATAACATTTTATAAATAATTATTTCTTTTTCTCTTTATACATATTGTGTGCAATCCCGTGATCTCGAGTTCGATCCTAACATACGACTACTAAAATAATGTCCATAATCGAACAGTGGTGTGTTTTAGGAGTTGGTTGAACAAACATTGTTGTCAACTTTTATGACAATTCTTCAATTTAATCCTTCTTTAGGCCATTGGGCAGGGTCGTCTCATAAATTTATGAATTTTTAAAGGCCCTGAACGAAATTAAATAATGAGGCTTTTCGATAAGGAATACTATATATAAATTGTCATTATTTATAAGATATAATGCAATTAGTTAGCTAAACGTTCTAACATATTACTCATTTAAGATACTTTCTCATCTAAATACTTTTTTAAAAAAATATATATATATATGCGTATACACGCATATAATTATTAACAGGATAAATTTTGAGGCCCTTAAAAATTTTGGAGCCCTGTGCGGTCACTCACCTTGCACACTTTCAAAGCCGGCACTGCCATTGGGTTTACACTATTTTTGTTCTTGTTTAGTTTCTTTCGGGGATTTAGCATTATGCATGTTTTGTAGGATTTGGTGGTCGACTTCAGGTCCTCCTAGTTTGATATGCCTTTTCTGTGGGGCTCATCCTTGAGTAGTCATCAGATAAACTTGAAGGTTGGATTTTTGTTTGATATATTGAAGCTTATTCATTTTATAAGTTTTATAAGGTTGTCAAATATTCTGATCATGTTACTAACAGTCACGAAGCCAGGATCTTACACTCGGGTTGGCCAATAAATAAAGTCTGGAAAATTTATACATTAACTGCGATAGCTTATTACTTATGAACAAATATCAATATCCGAGAGTTTAACGACCCTAAGTTTTTATAATTTACGCTTCTTAGTCAATAAAAGTTTTTAATAATGTTAAAGGTTATTGTTAACAATATGAAGTAAGGTACCAAAGTTTTAAAACTTAACCAACCATAACTTTCTATACACAAGTAAAAAATAGTGAAGAAAATGTTATACAATCTTACTTATTTGAAACCAAATAACATTGTGAATAATCAAATAAAGTGTAGACAAATAACATATGATTAAATGGTGTGGTAAATGTGTTCACTTCAACCAAATTAAACATTTGTGATTTTTATTTTCCATCAGATTGAATAAATTAACTATTAATGGTCAAGTTGGATGGGAATAAAAATATAATTTGGATAAGTTTATCGAATGGGCCAAAAGCAAAGAAAAAATATTAAAAACCTCACAAATATAATTTGGATAAGTCTGTGTACATGACATTTGTAACCAAGATCTTTCTTGGGTGGGCCTTGGCCAACCCTAGCTATAACACAGCTCCGCCCTGGTTACTAATATTAAACATTATAGGACATGCTGCTAAACTAGTGATGCAAATTATTTAGTAGTTTCGAGTAGCTTGGCTAATAGAGATTTGTGTGCTGGAAGTGAACTTTCTCTTTATTATCTGTGATATGTTCTTATTTCTTGGTTTAGTTTTTATTTTTAATAAAATAAAACTCTTATGCTTAAAAAAGAAAAAGGCTAATACCCATACCCTTTGCAAGTTGCCCATGTGTGTACTGTGTAGCCTAACCATTACTAGCTGTTGGATTGGAAAATTAAAAGTTATGTTATATTTTTTAAAATCAAGAGTAGCATAAAGGTTTTGTTGTTTATGTTGAGTTTAGAAATGCATTTGCATTGCAGTTTGGAAAGGAATGGGTTTGCAATCAGCTTGCTTGTGCGTAATTAAATAGTAAAGGACCATAACCACATGTTGGTCTAATAAGTTTTTTTAGTTTGCTTTATAAATTGTGAAAAAGTCAAAACCCATAGCGTATGATCCTTAGATCACTGGGAGTGAGTATGGGAAGGTGTGGTGCGGGAACCCTCATGCACGGGAACACCGCCGCCGGCTCTCCCTTACCGCACGGGGTGTTTGTGTTGAGTGAGGAATTCACGTACGGGAAAAAGAAAATTTCGAACGTTGGAGATGGAATCTAACCGTTGGGAGTGTAATGTTTTGTTTCGGTTTTTTTTTTTTTTTTAATTGTATATAAAGGAGTGTTTGTTGAGGATTGAAAGCGCAAAAAAAAATAAATAAAAAATAATAAAATAAAAAATAAAAACATAGAGAGAAAAAAAAAATCACACTGATGGCATATATCCTAAGTTGGGATGGCACCCGTGGGCAATGGGCACGGGTACCTCTAACCCGTCACCCGCCCACATAGTTTTTTTCTCACCCGCCACCAACCCGTCACCCACCAGTGGGTAAAATTTTCTACCCATGCCCTTGCCCGCGGGTATTTGTTGCCCATGGGTTAGTATTATGCAACAAAATTACAAAACGATGACATGGAAATTAACTATGAAACTACGTAATAAAACACCAATTAATTTGCCAAATACAACTTTGATTATTTGATCTTTCATATTCTCCTTTTAGTGTTGAAACTCAAACAAACTTTTAGGTTAATTTATTTTCTTGAGACTTGGTGGTAACTATTAAATGTATACATATAACATCATAAATATTTTAATTAGAATAATTAATTTTAACATTGGTTTATGGGTACACCCACGGGTATTTTGACGAGTATACCCGTGAGTATTTTAAATGGGTGTCATGGGTTTACCCGCAATGGGTATGTCTCACCCGTCACCCACCCGCCACCCACTGATGGGTATAAATTTTCACCCACTACCCACCCGTGGGTGAAAATTGACGCATTTACCCACCCATTTATGACGGGTACCCGCGGGTTGCGGGTTTTTTCTCGCCCATTGCCATCCCTAATCCTAAGTGCTCATTTGTTTTGAACGACCATACGTACAAACGTGGCTAGTGGCTACTATCTAACCGATGACATATATCCTACATGGTCTACTTTTGTTAAAGCGTTCAAATATCCAACCGACCCAAAAGAGAAAAAGTTCAAAAAGTACAAGAGTCGGCTGGAAAAGATGTTGAACGGGTATTTGGTGTTCTCAAGGGTAGATGGGGTATACTAAGACGACCCTTACGGCCGTACACAGTAGACAGAATTAGAAAACTAGTTTATACGTGTGTGATATTGCACAACATGATTCTACATGACTCCGATACCGCAATCTCCCCCGTTCATATTCGGGGTCTTCCGATCCAACCGGTGTTTGATGAAGCAGCCTTAGCCGAGATACAAGATGAGGATACACATTTTCGTCTCCGATATGATCTTATGGAGCATATTCACGCTCAACAATTACCATACCTCGAGGTGGACGATGAAGACGATGAAGATTAGTTTTTTAGTATTATGAAATTTAGTATTTTAGTATTATGTAATGTTATTTTATGTTTTTTAATAATATTATGTAATGTTTTTTTAATTTTAATGAAATTTTAGTTTTTTTTATAATTTTAATGGAATTTAAAAAAGAAAAAAAAATGAAGTGAGTGAAGGGTGAGTGAAGTGGTGCCTCTAAAAATATGAGTGAGTGATGAAAAAAGTGAGGAATGATGTGGCGTAAGAGGATTGGTTGGGAGTGAGTGGAGTGAGAGATGGTGAGTGAACCACTCCCTCCCTATTATTTATAAAAGCAAATGCAATTTATTAAATGTTTAAGTACTTAATTATAGTTTAAACGCTAACTTTTTTTACTCACACTTACTCTACATAAAAGAAACTACACATAAATTAACGCTACTATACATCATCGCCATTATGCCCGAATAATCGTCTAGTTGAAAGCAAATTAAAAAGCTTATTAGTTTTAAAAACCCACTCGTAAAACTTAGTAATTTTACAAAATTTCACTATTTTTACAAGTTGATCAAATCGTTGCCTTGCTATCAACGCGGGATGTGTATTATGCACTTTGTTGCCAGGTTGTTTTCTTTCGTTTATTTAAATGCAAATTTATACTACTTATAAAGAGTAAATATTAATTATTGAAATATTGAAATTTTTAAATCTTAAAAACTTAAATTAATGTAGTTTGCTCAAAACCTTTAAGTATATTTTAATCGCAACTACTTGTAAAGAGTGTATAATCATCATTGAAACTTAAAATTGAGTAATGTTAACTATTGTACATTTGAATGAAAATGTTAACAACATCTAACACTAAATTAGTATTTTAAATATTTTTAATCCTTAAATTTTTATCATTTTTTGTTTTTAACCCATAAACTTTTTTCTCGCAATGACTATAAATTGAGTTAGTAAATTTTGCATCAAGGTTCAAATCAAAATTACGATTTCGCAATTATAATGATTTGCCGTATACGCAGTCGATGTGCACGGATATTCGTCTGGTGTTAAAAAACATACCGAGATTTGAGATTTCATTACAACTTTTGAATCTTTTTAGGGAATTGACCAAAGTTTGCAAATTAAACTGAGTTAAACATATGTTGACACTGAAAACAAATCCTTGGTGTCTAATATCATTTAGGGTAAAATCTAAAGATGAACTACTTGTTTTTATAAAATAATCAATTTTAATAACGAACAAGCCTGGCATCGGCCGGCCGCCACTAGCGGAGAATTTTTGCATTTATATTTAGATCGGTTGTGTTCGCGAATTTTTATTTGAAATGTGTTTTATAAAATGTTCCTTTATCAAAATTTATATTACTATATTTATTTGGTTATATGTACCATTGTCTCATATGTATAAACTTATGAAATTTTAGCAATAACAGGTAGTAAAAAGATCCGAATACATTTTAACGTTACAAAACGGATTTGCAAGTAGAGAAAAATTTATTACAGATAAATGAGTACAGCAACATGTACAAACGGATAAGCAAGTAGAGAACAATTTATTACATATACAAAAGCCTTTAGTTTTCTATTACAAACAATTTTGATTCCAGAACCACTATGCTTAACCCTTTTTTGTTAGGCTATGTGGGTGCAAGCCAATGACTGAGTTTTCTTGAGACGAACTTGAGATGAAGAAAGGAGGAATCTGTGACCGTTGCTGACAACATCGGCGACACCAGCAGCTATATAGCGTCATACATAGATTTTTCTACAAAAGATAATTTCAATAAATTACGGATCAGATTGATTGTAGTGAACGTATGATACTATATAGAGCTAACGGCTCTAGGTTCTGTTTAGGGATCAAACTAAATGGAATCATAAACCTCTGATGTATTGCTAAAAGAATAATGTTATAAACAGGTTTCTTTTTTCCTATGTCAAGTTGACTGGTTAGATAGCTGATGCGTGAGATTGAGCCCTCACAAAAGGTTTTACCTCTCAAGGGATCTCGAGACGCTTACAACCTCCACCAGGCAGTGTACCTGATCGTTGTAGTATAGTATAGTGACAAGTACCGGGGGATTGATCGTTCAACTCAGGAATAGTGTCGCTAGGATTAGAAAGTCTACTAAATTAAGTCTAGAGGTGAGAGATGATTCTTTTTGTATTTTTATGAAAGTAATTAAAAATCTCGGGTTTTGGAGGAATGGGCGGAATTAGTTGCTAGCCAACTAACCCAATTTACTACAAATGCAATCAAAATAAAATAACAAAAATGAAAATACAACTATTATACTAGTGTGGTGGTAACAATAATGAGGGAAGTTGTGTTTAATTAGATTTCATTACTCCCTATATATCTTTTACAAGTTTATAGCTTGTTACAATTGCATGGATGACGGGTCATATTCTTTAATACTAGTCGTAGGGCCGTGTACAATATTCCCTAACTCTATAGGATCCTACTTCACTCCTATGTCGAGCCGTTAGAAGCTCCTAACATGGGATCATTAGAATTCTCCTACGCATTAAATACAACCAAAAATCGTAGTACACCTCCGATCATGTTTCTTAAGACGTTCAAGCAAGTTACCAATGGAAGTCTGCCAGTTTTCTTAAGCCTAACATCGAATACAATCATCCGTAACAATTATAAACAAACAATCAACAAATAATCAACATCTAGGTTTCACTACATCTAAGCAAACACAATGAAAATCTAGCCTAGCATGTTAAATAGAAGATAAGCGTAAGATATAATCAAACAACACATAGACATATTGATTGATTTTAAGGAGTACTTATCTCTAATTGAACATGAAAGATTCAAAAGGTTGAAACCTTTGAAAAAGCTGGAAAATTCGACCTAGGGATTTTTCCTCAAAGTTGCACACTAATGAATGAAATTTGGAAAACCATATATAGATTTTAAAGGGTGACGGCGTCATGTGTTAAGTTGTGACGCCGTCAACTCGCCGCCATAATGAAATCGTATTGCCTAGATCTGCTGGTGACGCCGTCATGTAGGATTTTCTTCTGGGCTGTCACCAATACTTGGACCATGACGGCCTTTGGTGACGCCATCATCTCCTATGCATAAAAACTCTCTGGATCGTCACGTGTATTTTCCACATCCACCTCTTTTGTAACTCTTGACGCTGTCATGTGGAGAGCCTTGACGCCGTCAGGTAATGTTCCAGCAAGGAAAATTGAGACTTTGCTGTTTTCTTCACTTTTATGCTCCAAAAACGTCCAAAATGCTTCCTTTTCCAGATTTTTCTCCAAAAGTACCTAAGATGACAAAAGGAACGATTTAGGGCAATATTTGATCAAATAATCTAGAATTCGGGTTTAAATGCCCCCTTAAAAGCGGTACACTTTTCGCCTCATCAAATACCCTTACACTTGAGATTTGCTTGTCCTCAAGCAAATGCGCTTTTATTCTAATCAAAATACAAGTTATGGGTCATTTAACACTAATATAAAAGTAATTACAACAAATAATCGTTCCACTAAAAACCAAAAATAAGCATGGAGGTCATACACTAGCACCTCACAAATAGTGTTTAGATACTCACATCTCTCGAGTGTAATAAAGTATATATCACAATAAAGAAATGTAAAACATCTCTCACTATTTGTCATAGCAAATAGATTACCATAGGCTTGGGAAAGGATCAAACCTCCACCACTTGGCGTAAGCACCTAGGATAAACTATCAAAGAGGTCTTTTAAAGGGTTATAACGTTAGGTGTAGGGATATGAAAAACCACGGTTTTATTGGATAAAGGCAATATTTACTGGTGGTGAGTTAATCATCTTGGTTAATTACATGTACAATATGGCGTTGCTAAGCCAAGACTAGACTCGACTTAAGCTAATGAATCAAAAATAACAAAAACATAAAATAAACAAAGAATGAAACGGGATGTTAGTCCGTATGTTTTTTTCTCTTTTCATTTTCTATTTTTTTTTCATACACTCTTACCCTACCATCCAAAATAATACATCATAGGGAATGTACATTCCCCTTACACTTGACTTTTTACATACTTTACAATAAACTACTCTAATGACTCGAATCAAGATAATCAAAAAACTTGGAGTACTTTTTAAGATTAATGCACATATGAGGGTAATATATGATGTTCTTCCCCATTACTCCATAACACAAGTGCTTTACCCATGAGTCCCAATCGTCCAAAAACAATATGTACAAGATATGACTCGACTTAGCAACCATGTAATCAATTAGATAATTAACTAAGGGTTTAAACATATAACAATAATGCACTAAAGATGAGTGCATACACGGAATGCTAAGGCGATTTGGTTGCACAATTGGGTGGGTTGTAACAAATTCTTCCTTTAAGTAAAATGCTTAAAGTTAGAAACGAAAAGATAGGCTCAGAGGGGTGTACTAGGGGTTTCGTGTACTAAAAATGAGTACAACGGTAAGGTGTGGGAAAAATCAATTGACTTTACTAGCCAAGTAATATGACTTAAATAGTCAAGTAATTATGATACGGGTTTAAACACAAGGGTGATCCTAATGCCTCTTATCATGTAGTAAATCCCACTACACGAATGTAGTCTCACTAGCGGTCTCGGGATGCATCACTAACGCAAGTTCTAGAATCTAAATGTTACCGGTACACTCATAAGCACTAATAATGAATGTTTTTCTTATCAAATCTAAAGGCGAACCTCACATATTTGGGTGGAAAATTTTTCTGAATGGTACGGTTTTGTGCTAGTCATACAACTCATATCCATGAGACGCTTGCTAAGGCTAAATTTTCACTCCTAAATGTTATAAAAAAATTTAAATTTGGCGCTAAAATTACACTAACAAGTATTTCTCTTAGTTTTATTACATACCTACCATCAAACAAACAAACTCAAGTGCAATTGTATCCTATAAGGTATCACCAGTTACGCTCCCCTTACACTTAGGATGAACATTGTCCCCAATGTTCAATTAAAGGATGTAAAAGTAAAATAGGTAAAAGAATGAAAGCAAATACTCCCCTGATTCGTTCGGTGTGGATAGTGTGGCAACAAGGTTAGATCTTCCTCCAAGAAAATGAACATTCAAAGCTTCCCTTCCAGAAAATAAATCATCTTCTTGTCATATATAACCTGTTAAACCTGAGAAAACAAACAAGGCAACCTCGCGTAAAATCGGCGGCAATCTATATATACTAACAAATCCTAGAAAACAATGTAAGATATAATGCTTGTGGAATGAATGTTTGCAGATTTTCTGGAGTTTATAAAACTAAATAATTAACAAAAACTTTAAGACTCTGTTAGAAAAACAAAACTCGCAAAATTTTCAGAATTTTACACATGACGCCGTCAGGAGTTAATTCCTGACGCCGTCAGAAGTGACCTGCAGAAATCTTTACGTTAAGTTTCCGAAAAATTTCTGGAAAAACTTATGTCCTACTTCCTGGAAAATCCTACAAAAACATCATTATGACTCGATACAAGCATTTGACTCTAACAAATACTAATATACGTGTTCATTTAATATATTGGTGAATCATGATCAATTTCGTTCTTATAAACAAATTTGGGGTTTCTCCTTACACTTAGCTTCTGCAAAATACCTTTATATGAAGTTAAGACGAAGTTAAACAACAAAATAAAGCATTTTCACAATTTTAGTTTGAAACATGATCTACCAACAGTAAAAATGAAGCATGCATACGGAAACAAATAAAATCAAACAAATAAAATCACGCAACATGGGTTGCCTCCCAAGAAGCGCTTGTTTTTGTTCGAGTCACGAGCCTGACTCTACCCTTATTTAACGGAAATAGGGGAGGTTTTCCCTACACTTAGGATTAAGTGCGGGTGGAAGTAGCGATACACATCCTTAGGGTGGAAATATGCCACATGAGGAGAAAGTGGTGGATGGATTATATGCTCAAAGATGTTTTCTCCTATCATCATAACCTTGTCTAATTCAATTGGGTTAATTGGTGGATTAAGATTTTCTCCTAGAAAGGGATCATTTTCTATCAACTTCGAGAGACTCCTAGTTGGGGATCCATCTTGACCTAATAAACCCGATTTAAACCCATAATGTTTTTTGTGATCAATCATAAATGTGTGATGTAAGCATGTAAGGTCATTTTCCACTCCTGTATCAGCTTCTACTACACAAGGCATAGAGTCTACTACCTTTATCCTAAGACTACCCGGACTAAATGGTTTGATGGGTGGATTGGGACCTATTTCAATTCCTAAATTCACATCTAAGGATGGAAGATTAGGTAACGGTTTTGGTTGAGGCTCCGGTTCATCAAAACTAGGAACTTCCTTAGGAATAAAAGAAAGGTCATCACTACAAGTGTTAAAAACTATATTCTCTAGTTGTGCTTGGTCCAAGGGTTCTACCTCTATTGGGGTTCCTATAGTCTCTTTTACTTCTTTCGGGGAAGTCAAGAGTGGTATGTGTGCCTCAAATGATGGTAGGACTTGTGGGGTACTTTGTGGGCATGGATTATCCACCTCATCCTCCATTGTATCTAGATTACCTATGTGTTCGCCTTGTATTATGGTGAAATCAAACCACTCCGTGCACCTAGGTATCTCATATATAGGCTTATTATCCCTAAACAAACTTCTTGCTTGTTCCCTCAAACTTGCTATCAATTGATCCGTAACAACGTTTGTTGGGTTTTCCGTCTTCTTAGCGAGTATGGCACAATTCTCTATGGCTTCTCATGCTTCATCAGCACTTAATCCCCAAAGGTCCCCATCTGTGGTATGGTCAATGTCCATTTTGGTATAGTGGTTGACACGATGGTAAAATATTTCAATTTGGGACCACAAATCGAAATTATGATGAGGGACTTTTCGGAGTAAATATTTAAAACGAGCCCATGCATCATAGATAGGTTCATCTTCATGTTGTTTAAACATCAAGATGTCATTTGGAGTGGGTGAATTTCGTGGTTGGTAGTATGGTGGATTCGCGTTATCCATAATGGCTAACGGAATAGTCACTGGAAAGGTTTTTTTACAAACAAAGACACAAAGAAAAGATAGACTAAAGAAGGCCTAAAAATAAAAATAAAAATCTTACTAGAGAGGAATCTATCAAGTAGACCTAATAAAAATAAATCATAACCTAGACAATAACTATTCCCCGGGCTACGGCGCCAAAAACTTGATGCGTGGGATTGCGCCCTCACAAAAGGTTTTACCTCTCAAGGGATCTCGAGAAGCTTACAACCCCCACCAGGCAGTGTACCTGATCGTTGTAGTATAGTATAGTGACAAGTACCGGGGGATTGATCGTTCAACTCAGGAATAGTGTCGCTAGGATTAGAAAGTCTACTAAATTAAGTCTAGAGGTGAGAGATGATTCTTTTTGTATTTTTATATTTTTATGAAAGCAATTAAAAATCTCGGGTTTTGGAGGAATGGGCGGAATTAGTTGCAAGCCAACTAACCCAATTTACTATAAATGCAATCAAAATAAAATAACAAAAATGAAAATACAGTACAACTATTATACTAGTGTGGTGGTAACAATAATGAGGGAAGTTGTGTTTACTTAGATTTCATTACTCCCTGGATATCTTTTACAAGTTGATAGCTTGTTACAATTGCATGGATGACGGGTCATATTCCTTAATACTAGTCGTAGGGCCGTGTACAATATTCCCTAACTCTATAGGATCCTACTTCACTCCTATGTCGAGCCGTTAGAAACTCCTAACACGGGATCATTAGAATTTTCCTACGCATTAAAAACAACCAAAAATCGTAGTACACCTCCGATCATGTTTCTTAAGACGTTCAAGCAAGTTACCAATGGAAGTCTGCCAGTTTTCTTAAGCCTAACATCGAATACAATCATCCGTAACAATTATAAACAAACAATCAACCCATAATCAACATCTGGGTTTCACTACATCTAAGCAAACACAATGAAAATCTAGCCTAGCATGTTAAATAGAAGATAAGCATAAGACATAATCAAACAACACATAGACATATTGATTGATTTGAAAGAGTACTTATCTCTAATTGAACATGAAAGATTCAAAGGGTTGGAACCTTTGAAAAAGCTGGAAAATTCGACCTAGGGTTTTTTCCCTCAAAGTTGCACACTAATGAATGAAATTTGGAAAACTATATGTAGATTTTACAGGGTGACAGCGTCATGTGTTAAGTTGTGACGCCATCAACTCGCCGCCATAATGAAATTGTATTGCCTAGATCTGCTGGTGATGCCGTCATGTAGGATTTTCTTCTGGGCCATCACTAATACTTGTACCATGATGGCCTTGGGTGACGTCGTCATCTCCTATGCACAAAAACTCTCTGGATCGTCACGTGTATTTTTCACATCCACCTCTTTTGTAACTCTTGACGCCGTCATGTGGAGAGCCTTGACGCCGTCAGGTACTGTTCCAGCAAGGAAAATTGAGACTTTGCCATTTTCTTCACTTTTATGCTCCAAAAACGTCCAAAATGCTTCCTTTTCCAGATTTCTTTTCAAAAGTACCTAAAATGACAAAAGGAACGATTTAGGGCAATATTTGATCAAATAATATCGAATTCGGGCTTAAATGACCCTTTAAAAGTGGTACACTTTTCGCCTCATCAATAGCCATATCAAAACATACGACATCATATTATAGATTAAACAAACGTCCATTTGTAATAGAGCAAGCTGATAATACCAGAAGATAAAAGCTTTGGCCTGCAAGGAGAGGAAGTATGCGTGTGGACGACTTCTCGCGTCATCCCTGGTTGGATTTATCTAAGCCACGTTTTTTGCTCAAATTTTCAAAAAAATACTATAATTTACTAATTTATAGTCGTCCGATGGACAAAACTGAATATGAAATAAATAGATGCGTATTATTTTATTCTTAGATTTTTTGGTTAGTACCAACAACGAAGTTACTTATACATACCGGGATCACCCAAATGGTCAGACGAATGGCAAATATAATGAGCAGAACATGTTGATGCATTAGTTGATATAGAGATCGTTCGCCTTTTTTGTTTCTGTAAGCATATGCCAGATTCTTTTTCTTTTACCACCAAAGCTGATTCAATATTTGCCACATTAGTTTCAACCATAAAAGTAGTTTTTTAGACTCTAAAGTCAAAATTATAAATATGTTTTTGCAGCAAAGGTAAAGTACTTTCATTTTTGCTTTTAAAAAATAGAAAAATATTTAAACTTGTAAACCTTTTTCGAGTTCTTTCTCAGATGCTAGATGATATATAGAATCGTGAGGTACCAAATCATGCAATGCTACGAACTCGGCAAGCAATGGTTCACATTAACCATGTTCAGCTTTATCAAGATGGGTATTTGCTCATGTAATATGAATAATACACATCAGTGAAATGCCTATTATGCTAATTATTTGACATGAATCTTAATAAATTAGCATAAAGCCAAATAATTAGTTTATTAAAGTTGTCAAAAATCAGTTTCTTACATACCGCATTTGTGGAAAACTAGAAGGGGGGGTTGAATAGTTTACCGTTTAAAAACTTTAAACTTGTTGTATCAAATGTCCATTTTTAGCTTGTTCTAATATGAAAGATGTTACTTGTAGTTTATGACTAACATAACTTAAAACATGTTATCACACAAGTACAATCAACAAGTCACAACACAAACAATCACATAATGCAAACATCAAAGTAAAGCAATAAATAAAAGGAAAGTGCAAACTGAACACGAGGATTTATAGTGGTTCGGTCACGGATCTCCTCTCCGCCCTACTCCACTCCTCGAGTACCCAACTCGAGAGTTACTTCACTAGATCAACAACCTCCCTTCTCGGCGGAGAAAACCTTACAATCGTCGCTTACACTTTATCCGGTACAAAGCTAGATACCGAGTTCTTTTACAAGGTACAACCACTCCTATCGTCGCTTATACAATATTTCTGACACTAAGCTAGATGTCGAGTTCTTTACCAAGGGTACAACCACTCCCGCTATGTTTTGTGTCCCAACATAAAAACCTTGTGTTTTATGGCACAAACACATAAACCATCTAATCTGTATTGTGATGATACAATGATGATCCATGACATAAAAGTCTAATGGATATGAATGACTAATCTACATGAACTTCTTGAATAAGAAGTCTTCAACCATTGAGGATGTCAAGTGCCCTTGAATCTTCATATGTTGGAATGCTTTAATGAATGATGACTTCAAGTTCTTGTAACCTTCTTGGTGGATCATGAAGTATGATATGCTTACAACAAAGATGAATGTTAGAAGCATTATGATCATTATTGAAAGGGTGACTCATGTGTGTTTCTACATTGCTTGCTACTGATCTAGATATGTGTTTTATGATAGAGAGAATGTATGTTCAAAGTCATCAACCTAATGAGAAGACCATGGGCTGCTATTTATAGCCAAAGGCTTCAGCAGACCCACGGATCAGGCGGAACCCTTTTGATGGTTCCATCCGTTATGCCCGAAGGTTCCGCCGGAACAGACAGACTACTATTTACAATAACTTTCCATATCTAACAATGTCACATCAAGTTACTTCTAGTCAAACATACAATAAATAAAGTTGGAATCCTTTCAAAATGTGTAAGAGGTCTTATGGAAAGTCAAACACTCAACCTTTCCATAAATGCACATGATGTGATATATATATATTTCTATTTTAAGATTAAGATATATATGAAAGTAAACTTGTATATATTCCCTAAGTAATGTTGTTATAGTAAGTTAATGAGTTACTAAAAATGTTTGATTCCTAATGTCATCACATTTTTATCATTTGTAAAACTTACTAATATTACTTTAACACCTAAAGTGCACTTTGACACCTAAATTACTTAAAGACCCTAAAAGTATTTTAGTCATTCTAAATGGTTGGTCAAGGGGTTTGATCATAATGCTACATAACAAACATGTACGAACCTGTGTTGTAGCATACGATGACTCGAGACGTTGAGAGGTGTTGAATGTTTGTTGAGACAAAGTATGATTACAATTAACTTGTACATTTTATGTTATGTATCAAGTTATACGTTTGTCATCAATCAAAACAAACGAGACTGTATAGATTAAATATCGTAATATTTGCACTAACAATCTCCCCCTTTTGATGATGACAAAATATGTAAACGTGATAGAACGCAAAATGTAAAAAGTTACTTGTGTCCGTATAACTTACTTGTATCCGCAACACCTTCTACATTTCCTTCTCCGTTTACACCCTTCTCCCCCTTTTGTGGAAACAAAAAGGGTTCTCCCCTAAATAGCGAGCTTGCATCATCCCTAGTGAAGTTAATTCTTCAACTCCAATTTCCTAAGGTTGTTGCATCCCTTAGGTTGTTAGCGGATCCATGGATCAAATTAAGTTCCTTGACCTACATCAAGGTTAGTGTTGTGCAAAAAAAAAAATTATACGAAAAATGCATGATGAATAAAATGCATGTTTGACTATGTTGACATATCTCATTCTTTTTGTCGAAACACAAAAGTTTGTCGAAGAATGAGAATAAAGATAAATGCGTGCATGCTTCCCCTAGATTGTAGCTCCCCCTTGATCAATACCCCCCTATTGCTAGGGTCCCAACGTATATGACACAAGAAATAAGAAAGGTACAAAAATAAAGGTTAGTGCATGATTATCTCCCCCTCGATCAATGATGCGTGGGAATTGCACCAGGCTTTACCTCTCGAGGGATCTCGAGAAGCTTACAACCCCCACCAGGCAGTGTACCTGATCGTTGTAGTATAGTATAGTGACAAGTACCGGGGGATTGATCGTTCAACTCAGGAATAGTGTTGCTAGGATTAGAAAGCCTAAAAACTAGGTCTAGAGGTGAGGGATGATTCTTTTTGTCTTTTTATATTTTTATAAAAGCAATTAAAATCTCGGGTTTTTGAAGAGTGGGCGGAATTAGTTGCAAATCAACTAATCCAATAACTAAAGATGCAATCAAATTAAAATAACAAAAATGTAAATGAAGCTAATTAAGCTAGTGGTGTGAACAATAAATGGGAGAATTGTGTTTACTTAGATTTCACTACTCCCTAGATATCTTTTACAGGTTAATTGTTTGTTACAGTTGCGTGGATGACGGGTTATATTCCTTAATACCAATCGTGGGGTGGTGATTCGTGAAAATCAAGTTATATATTATAGTATAAGTATTACTCAAGAGATCCGCAAAGAAATACGGATAACCCGAGGTCGTAGTCCGTGTGAAGGATGAATGGAATTTCGAATTCCCGATTCGTGAAACGTGTTGTGAAAGTGGTAAAAAGTGATTTTGAATGAGATTATACTAATGAAATAATAAATGAAGCACAAATAATCACTTAAACACGTAAATCAAGTAAGGCTATTGGAAACGTAACGTAAAATCGAAGCCGTAAGCTAAAACGTAAACGTACGAAATAAAACGCGACTTGTAAGCTACGCTACTCCTACGGACTTGAAAATAATTTTGAAAAGTTAAAAATGATAAAAGAAAACTTTGAGAAAAAGAAAATTTTTTTTTTGACTTTTTATTTATTTTTTATGATTTAAAAACTAATTAACTAATTAAAAATTAAAAGAAAACGCAAATAAGGTGAGAAAAATGAAAAATAAATTTTGAAAATTATAAAATAACTAAAAAGTAATTTTAAAACTAAAAACTAATTTTTTTGGCTTTTTGTGTAATTTTTGGAAATTAAAAACTATTAAATCTAATTAAAAATTCAAATTAAATTCAAAATAAATGGGAAAAATGCAAAATAAATTTCTAAAATTCTAAAATAAATGAAAATAATTTTCTAGATTCAAACCAATTAAAACTAATATTGAATATATATTTTTTATTTTTATTTTTTATTTTTTTTATTATTATTTTTTTTTATAAACTGAGTAAAACAGTAAATGGAATATAATTTCAAGCAGAATATAAAAATGTAATACTCAAGCAATAAACTAAAACAATAACAAGTAAATAAGCAGAAATTTAAATGAAAATAAGAGAACTTGTATTAAAATTAAAATTTCATTAATTAATAAAACATTACAAAGTAAATTTGACAGAATAACAATACATAAAAAAAAGCACACTATTACATGAGATTTGAGGGGGTATATATAGCTGAGGTGGGGAGCCTGCTAGGGTTTGAGATCCTTCTAGATGTGTGCTTCTTTCTTCTCATCTCATCCCTTGATTCCCAGCTTCATATGTAAGCAACAATATGGTCCCTTGGATTGCGTGCCCTCAATTGGTGATCCTCCGTGTGCATTTCTATTGGTCCACGTATGCCTGCCCTTCCTGACACCATCTGTCAGCTTCTAGAACACCAAATCATTGGGTAATTAATTTAATCAGGGTTAATTTGATGAGCGAGGTGAAATAGGGTTCATGAAACAGTAACTAAATCTGGGTGAAAGTATTTTGGGGGGCGGGAATGGGTAATGGGTGTTTTTATTAATTGGATGGTTTGACCGGGTTTGGTCAAGCGTTGACCTGGGGAAAAGTAGTGGATTGGATCGGGTAAAAGGGAAGTGGTGTGTGGGCTTTTCATTGTTTTGGGCTTGGTGGGATTTTGTGGATTATTATTTTTTGTGGATCCGGTTTACATAAGGTTTTAGTAGTAATAATAAACAAGGACTAATGTTGTAATTTTGAAAAGTGTGAGGGCTGAAAATGACATTTATCCAAATTGTAATCCAAGGGTCTTTGTTGTCATTCTTTGATTAACGGAGGACCAAGTTTGACTTTCTTCAAAGGACCACTTTTGCCAATATGTGAAACTTGGAGGACTGAAATCGCCAATCTTTAAAACTTTCACCAGGGACTAAATATGTAACATTGACGAATCTCTGAGGACTTCTAATGATGAAATAAGCTTTTCTTTAATCATTTTGCTTCCCCGGCTCCGGCTTTAGATACTTTCCATTCTCATGCTTGTTTTTGTCGGTTTTGGCATCGTTTTTGTTTATTTTTCTCATATCCGTACCTGCACATACACAAATACAAAAACATACGTTCTCTTGGCATTATTTTTTGTTAGTATTTGGTATTTTCGGTCTGAATTAAGGCCTAAAAAGGATGTGTGATTAATCACTCATCAAAATCCCCTAGACTAAGGTATTGCCGTGCCCTCACGCATTGTCATCACCTCACGCTTAAAAGATAAATAATTTCAAAACCTCTCTTTACTGACGTTGTAAAGTAGCAATGATGTTCAAAAGATATATCAAAATCATTTATTCTCTAAAACGCTCCATTTTCCGATTTTCATGAATAACAACTACTACTACTCTTTTTGTACTTTTTCATTTTTATATATGTGACGGTTTGCTTTGACTTTCATTATCAATTCTTATCTGTTGATAACTTTCAGGGTCAACGAGTAGAAACACTTCTCACAGAGAAGAGACCGTACGGATAAAAATCGTCATCCTTGATTTTTCACAAGCTCCCAAACTAAGCGTAAAATCGAGATCATTGTTTATCCACAAGTTAGATGCTAACACTACCCACAAAAGTTACTTGTGTATTACCTCTTGTTCCCAGGTCCTAAGTTTTGTATCTCAAGATTTTAATTGGTGAGAAATGAATTGCTTCATATTTTCGCGTTTTGATAGTTGTTAGTCCGATAAGAGCACAAAATTTGAACGCTAAGTAGTTTCCAAACTTTCCCTCGAAAACCCCTGCAAACAGAAATCGGGTCCACATGAAGGTCTCTGATTTAACACAATTTGTGGAGGTCCCCCTTTTTATTTACGACCGAGACATACCGTGTTTGATACCCGAAACGGGAGCTTTTTATTAGGGAAACCCCCGGAGTCGAAGCTTGGCATTTTTGCATAATCATAAGCACTTTAATAATACTTTGGTCCTTAGTCCTTTATTTCTTTTACAATCAACGGTTTAGGAGCCGCCAAGATGTAAGAGCTTTATTATGACTTTGGATTTCTATCCGTTGCTTTTTATAGCTTTGGATTCCTCTGCCTTTTTATTTGGCTTTGGACTATTATTATTGATATTCATAATCATATACCAAACCCCGAGTCCTACGGCCTTTACTAAGATCACAACATCGGCTGCAAACCGGCAAGATGCAATAGTCTATTTTACCGTAACACTGGCAGTACCCCTATGTGTACCAAACCCCCATATGCATAGATTTTGTTGGGAACGAGAAAAAACTAACTATTGCCCAAACCGTATACCCTTAATTAAACCTAGAGATCTATTATTATTGGTGTGCAAGCTTGTGGGAACAAGGAGGCCACAAGTACCTTTCGTGGGCTCTAAAGAGATCTAACTACTCCACGTTTAGCACGAAACTTCTAAATAAACTCTATCATTCCTCGATCTCCGCAAATTTAAAATCCCAAGTAATGAGATCCGCGGATGCTTAGCCATAATCTTTTGATTATATTGGTTAAGAGAGACGAGCTAGGGCTCAACACGCCCGGTCAAGTCGAAACATTTATTTCTACTCTCGCCGGTAGGAAAGTCAAAACAAGGTGTCAAAACTTATTATTCATATCATATAGATCTTTTCATTCATTTTTTTATTTTATTTTTTTTATTTTTATTTTTTTGCATATAAAAAGGTGACAAAAATTTAAAATTTTTGTGGAAAACGGAGTTGCGTAAGTTAACAGCTCAGACGAAGGTACAGGTCAAATCGAATCGAAGATTCACCCCCCCCCCCCCTGACTAAAGTGAAACATTGTCCTCAATGTTTTAAGGGTACGGGTAGTCTACGTAATATCTAAGGCCGTTTATTAAGTATGCCAAGAGATAAACGTTAGTCGATAAGACTTTGGATATGGTGAATTTCTGAAAGAGCAGCGAAGGATGAGACTCGAGTGGAGAGAACGACAAACCACGAGCACGAGAGTCCTCAAACTTCGGGGAAATTCCTGAACATTCATAAACAACCACGAAAACACGAGTTTGGAAAGGGTCGCCCCCCTCACGTCACGTTATTTAGAAAATAGAAAATAGAGAAAATGAAAATGGATAAGCATGGGGTGCCTTCCACGAAGCGCTTGTTTTTTATTACCGAGTCATATGAGCTTGAATCGATCCCCGAATTTAGTTATCCTTAGGGAAAGTTTGGAGATCCGGGACAACCATGGGTTGTATGTCCCCTCCGAAATAATGTTTGAGACGATGACCATTCACCTTAAAATTGGGACCATTAGGTTGAGCAAGCTCAACGGTTCCATAAGGAAATACTTGGGTAATGGTGAATGGTCCAGACCAACGGGTTTTTAACTTACCCGAGAAAATCTTTAATCGAGAATTGAAAAGAAGGACCCGGTCACCAACATTGAAGACACGATCTTTAATTTTAGCATCATGAATCCTCTTTGGCTTCTCTTTGTAGATCAAAGAATTCTCATAGGCCTGATCACGAAGCTCGACTAATTCATTCAATTGAACTTTACGGCGATCACCCGCGGTTTGTAGGTCAAAATTAGCATGTTTCAAGGCCCAGTAGGCCTTGTGCTCAAGTTCAAAGGGCAAATGGCAGGCCTTCCCGTAAACCAGCTTGTAAGGAGTGCACCCAATGGGTGTTTTGTAAGCTGTACGGAAGGCCCAAAGTGCATCATCTAATTTATCGGCCCATGAAGCACGATGTTCACCTATGGTCCTTTCTAAAATTCGTTTCAAGCCACGATTGGAGACCTCAACTTGACCACTAGTCTGTAGATGATATGTCATAGAAAGACGATGTGTGACACCATATTTGAGCATAACTTTAGCGAATTGGTTGTTCACGATCACTTATAATAGCATGAGGTGCACCAAATCGGGCGAAGAGACTTTTAAGAAATTTCACTAAAACTCGGGCGTCATTGGTGGGTAGCGCCTTCGCTTCAACCCATTTAGACAAGTAGTCGACGGCCACGAGTATATATTTGTTACCACG
This sequence comes from Artemisia argyi, assembly GCA_030686995.1. Taxonomy (NCBI): domain Eukaryota; kingdom Viridiplantae; phylum Streptophyta; class Magnoliopsida; order Asterales; family Asteraceae; genus Artemisia; species Artemisia argyi. Next base: position 71,210 of record JARVZY010002740.1, on the reverse strand, counting down.
AGAAGACGGAAATGGGCCCATGAAATCGATACCCCAGACGTCAAAAATTTCATAGACTTGGATAGCATTTTGAGGCATCTCGTCCTTCTGAGAAATTTTTCTTTGACGCTGGCAAGAATCACATGATTTAACCAACTCATGAGCATCCCGGTAAATCGTCGGCCAATAGAAGTCAGAATCAAAAACTTTCTTAGCGGTGAAGTTGGCACCATGATGTCCCCCCGTGGGTCCATTGTGGCATGCCATAAGAATGTCAGCGGCTTCTTTGCCGTGAACGCACCGCCGGATCACTTGATCCGCACATATCTTAAACAAGTAGGGGTCGTCCCATAAATAATGTTTAACATCTTTGAAGAATTTCTTCTTTTGCTGGAACGACATCCCTTTTCGGATAAAATTCCCCGCATGGTAATTCGCAAAGTCGGCGAACCATGGGGTACTAGAATCACAATGTGATAAACTCCCCAGTGTCTCGAGAGGAAATGCTTCGTTAATCTCCTTTTTCTCGAAAACACTTTGATGGGGATTCTCTAAACGTGATAGGTGATCAGCAGCAAGGTTCTCAGCTCCCTTTTTATCTCGAATTTCAACATTGAATTCTTGAAGGAGGAGAACCCACCGCATCAAGCGTGGCTTAGCATCTTGCTTTGCCATAAGGTACTTAAGAGCCGAATGATCCGTATACACTATGCATTTCTTCAAAAGTAAATAAGATCGAAATTTTTCAAAGGCGTAAATGACGGCTAACATCTCTTTCTCAGTAGTCATATAATGGTATTGAGCGTCAGTCATTGTTTTACTAGCATAGTGTATCGGCTGAAAATGTTTTGACTTGCGTTGCCCCAGGACTGCACCAATGGCATAATCGCTAGCATCGCACATTAGCTCAAAAGGCAAGTCCCAATCGGGGGCAACTAAGATGGGAGCCTCCGTTAACTTCTTTTTAAGAATATTAAATGCTTCGATGCATTCATTTGTGAAGATAAACGGAGCATCTTTTTCAAGCAAGTGGGTCAGGGGCCGGGCTATCTTAGAAAAGTCTTGAATGAAACGTCGGTAAAAGCCGACATGACCGAGAAAACTTCTAATTCCTTTAATGGTAGTGGGATGAGGTAATTTTGCAATCACATCGACTTTAGCTCTATCAACCTCAATCTCGGATTTCGATATCTTATGACCGAGGACAATGCCCTCTTTGACCATTGAAATGGCATTTCTCCCAATTTAGAACCAAGTTGGTGTCTTCACACCATTTCAGCATACTTTCTAAATGGGAGAGGCAAGAAGTGAAAGAATCTCCATAAACCGAGAAATCATCCATGAAAACTTCCATGGTTTTCTCGATCATATCCGAGAATATAGACATCATACACCTTTGGAACGTGCCTGGAGCATTGCATAAGCCGAAAGGCATACGACGATAGGCAAACGTTCCATAAGGGCAAGTAAAGGTAGTCTTTTCCTGGTCCGGAGGGTCAATTGGTATTTGAAAATAGCCGGAAAATCCATCAAGAAAACAATAGAACTCATTTCCCGCTAGGCGTTCTAGCATTTGATCCATAAATGGAAGTGGGAAATGGTCCTTACGAGTCGCATCATTCAATTTACGATAATCAATAAAAACTCTTCATCCGGTAACAAGACGTGTCGGAATCAATTCATTATCTTCATTAGTCACGACGGTCATTCCACCTTTCTTCGGTACGCAGTAGACCGGGCTAACCCAGGAGCTATCCGAGATTGGATAAATCATTCCGGCATCGAGGAGTTTGATAACTTCCTTTTTGATAACCTCATGAATTTTCGGGTTTACCCGTCGTTGTTGCTGAATGGACGGTTTGTAATTGTCTACAAGTAAGATCTTATGCGTGCAAAAACGAGGGTCGATACCCTTAATATCATAAATTTGCCAAGTGATGGCATGTTTATGCTTCTTGAGCACATCTAAGAGACGTTTCTTCTCCTCATCTTTAAGTTCTTTAGAAATTATGACGGGAAGTTTGTCGATTCCTTCCAAAAATGCGTATTCGAGATGAGGAGGCAAATCCTTGAGCTCGGGCTTCGGAGGATTCTCAGTAGACGGCTTAACTTCTTTAACGTCGGCCATTTTAAGGTCCATCGGAGGGAGGGACGGGTTGGGATCTTCATTTAATAATTTCTCAATCAAAAGAACATCTTCCTCCGGGTCACAATCGGAATGATCAATTTCTGGTGAAATCGAATCATTAGCAAGAAAGGCCTCGATCTCTTCCAAAATGAAATCACTTCCCTCAAACGGAGTAAGGGAAGGGGAAGGATCGGAAATTATCGGTTCAGAAGAATGAGTGGGATTGCCACTCGAAGCATGTTCGGTAAAACCAAGTAACTCTTGAGCGTACTCCTCCGTAACTTTGTCGATAACGTCGATTCGGTTAACGAAATATTTGTCATACTCAGAGGAGTACCTCGCGGTTTGATCCAAATTAAAAGTTACGGCTTCGGTACCAACGCGTAGGGTAATTTCTTCATCGAAAACATCAATTAAAGCACGCCCGGTCCTTAGGAAACCTCTTCCGAGAATGAGAGGTACCCGTGGATCGGCATCGAAATCAACAATGACAAAATCGGCAGGGAAATGGAATTTTCCCACATTGACGAAAACATCCTCAGCTATACCAATTGGTCGAGACGTAGATCGGTCGGCAAGCTCGAGGGTCATACAAGTCGGAGTTAAATTGGGTAAAGATAACTTCTTCCAAATGGATAACGGCATTAGGTTAATGCTAGCACCGAGATCGGCCAAGGCAAAGCATTGAACCATCCCAGGAAAATTACACGGAATGAGAAATCGACCGGGGTCTTCAAGCTTTTCGGGAAGCTTTTTGAGGATAACCGCCGAGCAATTCTCATTCATCTGGGTTCGTGACTTTTCAAACAATTTTTCTTTGTTATTCAAAAGACCTTTTAGCATAGAAGCAAATTTAGGCATCAAAAGTATAGCATCCGCGAGAGTTATGTCAAAATGTAGTTCTTGAAAAACTCGGTAAAACTTTTCCATCTGAATTTTATCTTTCTCACGGTGCTTTTGTTCGTTTAAGCGTGACATATAAGGCAAATTTGTTTTGATGAGAATTTCAGTTTTGTTAACAACTTTATCTTTTCCTTTAGACGTAGGGACCACCAGAGGTTGGATGTTCTCGGTCCTTCCATTATTACTAGGAATTTCCGTATCCGTTGTCGCCTCGGTTTCACGGACGACTACCTTGGGAGACGAAGAAGAAGAAGGGGTATTCGGAGCCGTTGGTCCATCAATTATAACACCACTCCTAGTTGTGATCGCCTTAGCATCGCCCCTCGGGTTAGAGATCGTGTTGCTTGGAAGAGTACCCGAGCCCGAGGGTCGATCATTTAAAGACTTCTTCAATTCGGACAATTGATTAATTAACATTTTATTCATCTCCTCTTGACTTTTCATAAACTGCTTTAGTAATTCATCTGAAGACGACTGATTCACAACTGGATTTTGAAAATTTTGACCACGATTGTTGTTATTGAAACCTTGATTCTGAAAATTTTGATTTCCATGATTAGCATTATAATTTCCTTGAAAATTCCCTTGATTCGGGCCTTGATTATAATTTCCCTGATTTTGATTTTGAAAACCATGATTTTGATTCTGAAAACCATTATTCGTCCGATTTTGATTAGCATTGTGATTAAATTGATGATTTCGGCTTTGTACATTTTGATTAACTTGATTGACTTGATTAACCGGATTGACTTGATTCGCTTGAGTGAAACCGGGTGGTCCAACAAAATGGTTTGAACTGTAGCTGAGAAGACTTCGATCTCCTTGAAAAGGTGGGTAACCGTTGCCACCCGTTGCCACCACAAGTTACACAACCCTGATTGACGACATTCACTTGATGATTTGGTTTTTCAAAAGACATAGCATCGAACTTTTTATTAAGAGCCACTAACATACTCATTACTTCATCATTCGTTTTATTATTATTATTAGAAACTTGGGGCTTATTTCTCGACATTCTCACACGAGCCTTATTCTCGATTATCATGAAAGCATCGTTCGTGTTTCGAGCCAATAAATTCCCACCCGCAGCAGAGTTGAGTGAGTCTTGGTCAGCATGACATAACCCATTGTAGAAAGTATCAATCTGCTGAAGGGATGTGAACCCATGGTTCAGACATTTTTCCATCAAATCTTTGAATCGATCCCAAGCTTCGCTGAACGACTCATCAAAAGCTTGTTGGAATCGAAAGATTTGGGAACGAAGGTTAGACGTTTTAGAAGGAGGATAGAAGTAATTCACAAACTTGTACGCAAGATCGTTCCAAGTGTGGATCGAGTTCGGCGGTTCCTTTTCCAGCCAAGTCTGGGCTGCCCCTTTAAGGGAAAAAGGAAATAACTTCAATTTCACCACATCGTGAGGAACTTGATTCATGCGAATGGTCTCAGCGATGTCGGCGAAATTTCTTATGTGAGCATATGGGTCTTCGTGTTCGAACCCGTGAAAAGATATACTCGTGATAAGATTGAGCAATCCGTGATTAATTTCAAAATTAGCATTGATTTCGGGTATCACGATTGCTCTCCTCACACCATTAAATGGTGATTGGAGTTGTTCCTCCATCGATCGTGGATCGAAAGCCGGTTGTGGTCCCATCGGAGGGATCACATTGTTTTGAGCACCACCCATCGGCGGGGGTCCCAAGTGTTGTTCGTTCGGGTTCATTTCCTCCGTATTAGGAAAAAGAACTCGGTGTGTATGACGAAACAAACTTTTCGGATTTGAAAGCGGTGAAACAAGTCGTTTAGACGTTGAACGTGTGTTCATGCACCACAAAAATCAAGTTTAGAAAAATAAAAGGAAAATCAAATTTGACAAGGAGAATCTTTTTGTATTTTTGTTTTTATAAAGCAAAATTTAAAAACTTATACTTTTGTTTTTTTTTCTTTTTCTAACGTTACGTTAATTGTAAACCGTTTCCTCTAAATCTACTTGCGACAGAACGGGAGAAAAGAATGGACCTCGCTTCAGCTTGCAATTTAATATCAAAGCTTCCGTATTTTCTGCTTATTCGGTCGTAGAATTCAAAGTAATTCGATTAGCAACTAATTTCACGCTTTGTTATATTGAGAAGCTTATTTGGTTTACAACGCCCTTCCTTTCGGTCGAGTCGAGGCTGTAACTTTATTATTTTTTTTTTGTATTTTTGAAAACACTTTAGAAAAAGTGTTTTTGATTTTTCAATTTTTATAGTTTTTATAGAAAATATATACAAGGAAGGTTTTCAAAACACAATTTCGAAAAACGAAAACGAAAAATTCACTTCAACCTTCCCCGGCAGCGGCGCCAAAATTTGATTCGTGAAAATCAAGTTATATATTATAGTATAAGTATTACTCAAGAGATCCGCAAAGAAATACGGATAACCCGAAGTAGTAGTCCGTGTGAAGGATGAATGGAATTTCGAATTCCCGATTCGTGAAACGTGTCGTGAAAGTGGTAAAAAGTGATTTTGAATGAGATTATACAAATGAAATAATAAATGAAGCACAAAAAATCACTTAAACACGTAAATCAAGTAAGGCTATTAGAAACGTAACGTAAAATCGAAGCCGTAAGCTAAAACGTAAACGTCGAAATAAAACGCGACTTGTAAGCTACGCTACTCCTACGGACTTGAAAATAATTTTGAAAAGTTAAACATGATAAAAGAAAAATTGAGAAAAAGAAAAATATTTTTTTTTGACTTTTTATTTATTTTTTATGATTTAAAAACTAATTAACTAATTAAAAATTAAAAGAAAATGCAAATAAGGTGAGAAAATGAAAAATAAATTTTGAAAATTATAAAATAACTAAAAAGTAATTTTAAAACTAAAAACTAATTTTTTTGGCTTTTTGTGTAATTTTTGGAAATTAAAAACTATTAAATCTAATTAAAAATTCAAATTAAATTCGAAATAAATGGGAAAAATGCAAAATAAATTTCTAAAATTCTAAAATAAATGAAAATAATTTTCTAAAATATTTTTAGATTTTTCTTGGCTTTTTCTGATTTTTTTTGGATTTTTTGGTAATTAAAAAGTAATAAAAAGTGATTAAAAATGAAAATTAAATAAGAAAAATAGCAAATCAACTCAGAAAAATATGAAAATTTCAGGGAAAATCTAAAATAATATTTTGAAACTAGGAAAAATATAAAAATTGAAAAATAAGCACTGGAAGTGCTTAATGACTTAAAACTGCTTATTAAGAAGTGCTTATTGTTAAACACTTTGACCAAATCTTAACCAAACTTGTGACCAATATGGTTTTATACTCAGAAAAGCTCTATTGAACAGATTTTAGGCCAAAAGTTAGACAGGAACACAGAAAAGTACTAAAACAAGTCTAATAAGCAATTATAGAAAAAGCAATAAGCAAAAGCAGATTAAGCAAATAGCCAAATATCAACTGGAACAGATACTAGCAGCAATATTAAGCTTAAATGAACAATCAAACTCAGAGTATGATCACTAATAAGCACTTGCAGCCATATATTATGAAAACAGAATACTAGTTCCAACCACTCAACTTGAATAGCCAAATAAGCTGAGCAGATAAGCTTAGAAAAGCAAACTTGTGGGTGCAAACTACTTACTTACAATCTGAGAACACAAATACTCCAACAAATCTAATTTCAAGGCCAAATTACTACTCTAAAAGCACCCTAGAAATTGCCTCAATAACTGATGTGCAGGGGAGTACTAGTTCAAGCAGTCAATTTCCAACAGCTTATTCAATAAGCAAACAAGTTCCAAACTAGAATTTTCTTATTGAATATGATTCACAAGCTGGCAAACAACTAAGAATATCAAACCAAACCTATTTTGAAACAGAATTGAAGCCTAGAGATTCAATTGAAAACCTGTCCAACTAAGTGTATTTTGCCACTTTGACTTTTTGTTTTCACTTAATATTTGACTAAAATGAATTTTAACTGCCTAAATCTTTTCCTAAATGATGAATTAAGCTAATTTAATACTAGATTAATCTAAGTCTACCCTAATTCTAACAGACTTTGCAATCACAGTCTTCAAACTCAAGTTATGTTTCACAGAAATTAATTCTCAAATTAATTTTGACTTACAATGTTATTACCTACTGAATTGTTGCAAGACTAAACCTGGTTATTCCTAAGTATTGTATCTATGTAACCTACACCCTCTGAAATATCAATAAACCAACAAACCAAACTGATCCAAACACCCAGATAGTAACTGATGCAACTGCTATGAATAATCCAAACCTCCAAATTAAATCTAAACCACAAGTTCAACTCTAAAATTGATCCAATGATTCCAATTAAACACAGAGACACAGATATCAATAGCCAATGAAAACAGTAACACAGATCTGAAATGTATGACAGATATGGAACAGAAGCTCACAAAATTACTTCAAACTTAAAATGAAATGACAAACTAAGCTACTACCCAACTAAATAAGCTGCAACAGACAGAAATAAGCAATAGTAACAGATCTATACTACTTATTAAATAGATGTGCAATTTAAAAGGAAATTAAAATGGAACTTACAACAAACTCCCCCTCAGCTCAAACAGAGGGGGTTCACTATGCTTGCCTATCTTTAGACAGGCCAAGTGACACCTCTTGACTGCCTTTATTCCACCAATAAGCTGAGCTTATTATGAATAAGCTGTATCAGTTGACCTTTGTTGACTCTTTAGTATTTTTATAAAATTTTGATGAAACAGTGAATTCAATTCTTACATAAGCTGATAAAAACAGTAAAACAACTATAATAAAACTAGATTCAAACCAATTAAAACTAATATTGAATATATATTTTTTATTTTTATTTTTTACTTTTTTTATTATTATTTTTTTTTATAAACTGAGTAAAACAGTAAATGGAATATAATTTCAAGCAGAATATAAAAATGTAATACTCAAGCAATAAACTAAAACAATAACAAGTAAATAAGCAGAAATTTAAATGAAAATAAGAGAACTTGTATTAAAATTAAAATTTCATTAATTAATAAAACATTACAAAGAAAATTTGACAGAATAACAATACATAAAAAAAGCACACTATTACATGAGATTTGAGGGGGTATATATAGCTGAGGTGGGGAGCCTGCCAGGGTTTGAGATTCTTCTAGATGTGTGCTTCTTTCTTCTCATCTCATCCCTTGATTCCCAGCTTCATATGTAAGCAACAATATGGTCCTTTGGATTGCGTGCCCTCAATTAGTGATCCTCCGTGTGCATTTCTATTGGTCCACGTATGCCTGCCCTTCCTGACACCAGCTGTCAGCTTCTAGAACACCAAATCATTGGGTAATTAATTTAATCAGGGTTAATTTGATGGGCGAGGTGAAATAGGGTTCATGAAATAGTAACTAAATCAGGGTGAAACTATTTTGGGGGGCGGGAATGGGTAATGGGTGTTTTTATTAATTGGATGGTTTGACCGGGTTTGGTCAAGCGTTGACCTGGGGAAAAGTAGTGGATTGGATCGGGTAAAGGGGAAGTGGTGTGTGGGCTTTTCATTGTTTTGGGTTTGGTGGGATTTTGTGGATTATTATTTTTTGTGGATCCGGTTTACATAAGGTTTTAGTAGTAATAATAAACAAGGACCAATGTTGTAATTTTGAAAAGTGTGAGGGCTGAAAATGACATTTATCCAAATTGTAATCCAAGGGTCTTTGTTGTCATTCTTTGATTAACGGAGGACCAAGTTTGACTTTATTCAAAGGACCACTTTTGCCAATATGTGAAACTTGGAGGACTGAAATCGCCAATCTTTCAAACTTTCACCAGGGACCAAATATGTAACATTGACGAATCTCTGAGGACTTCTAATGATGAAATAAGCTTTTCTTTAATCATTTTGCTTCCCCGGCTCCGGCTTTAGATACTTTCCATTCACGTGCTTGTTTTTGTCGGTTTTGGCATCGTCTTTGTTCATTTTTCTCATATCCGTACCTGCACATACACAAATACAAAAACATACGTTCTCTTGGCATTTTTGGTTAGTATTTTGTATTTTTGGTCTGAATTGAGGCCTAAAAAGGATGTGTGATTAATCACTCATCAGGTGGCGTACGTACTTCCCCAACTCTATAAGCTCCTACTTCACTCCTATGTCGAGCCTGCAAGAAGCTCCTAACATGGGATCACTAGAATTCGTTCATGCATTAAATACAACTATAAAAACCTAGTATGGATTGGTTCATGTTTCTTAAGACGTTCAAGCAAGTTACACTATGGAAGTCTGCCAGTTTTCTTAAGCCTAACATCGAAATCATTCATCCATTACAACTATAAACAAGCAATCAACCTATAATCAACATCTAGGTTTCATTACATCTAAGCAAACACACAAGAGATCTAGCCTAGCATGTTAAAATCAAGACAAGCGTAAGATATATTCAAACAACACATAGACATATTGAATGAATTGAAAGGATACTTATCTTAATTGAACGTGGAAGGTTTCAAGGGGTGAAAACCCTTGAAAATACTGTAAAAGTCGTGCTAGGGTTTATTCAAGTCGACCCTAAAATTCTCCTCTCTTATGAATGAAAATTACAAAGACTATATATAGATTTCCTAAGGTGACGGCGTCAAGAACAAAATTCTAACGCCGTCAACCCGCCGCCCATAATAAAATCGGATTGCCTAGATCCAGATCTGACGCCGTCAAGAGCTTTGTTCCTCTGGGCCGTCATGTGTTAAGGGGTCGTGACGGCCTTGGTGACGCCGTCACGCCCTAGTGCAAAAGTGTTCTGGACCGTCATGGACTCCATACTCTTCACCTCTTGTTTTTCCTCATGACGCCGTCATTAAGAAACTTGTGACGCCGTCAGGTACTGTTCCTAGCAAGGAAAATTAAGACTTTGCCGTTTTCTTCACTTTTATGCTCCAAAAACGTCAAAATGCTTCCTTTTCCAGAATTCACTCCAAAAGTACCTAAAATCACAAAAGAAACGATTTAGGGCAATATTTGATCAAATAAATTCAATTCCGGGCTTAAAGACCCCCTAAAAACGGATCATTTTTCGCCACATCATATACCCTTACACTTGAGATTTGCTTGTCCTCAAGCAAATGCGCTTTTATTCTAATCAAAATACAAGTTAGGGGTCATTTAACAATAATATAAAAGTAATTACAACAAGTAATCGTTCCACTAAAGACCAAAGACAAGCACGGAGGTCATACACTAGCACCTCACAAATAGTGTTTAGATACTCACATCTCTCGGGTGTAATAAAGTATATATCACAATATGGAAATGGAAAACATCTCTCACTACCTGTCATAGAAAAATAGATTACCATAGGCTTGGGAAAGGATCAAACCTCCACCACATGGCGTAAGCACCTAGGATAAACTATCAAAGAGGTCTTTTAAAGGGTTATAACGATAGGTGTAGGGATATGGAATACACGGTTTTGTTGGATAAAGGCAATCTTTACTGGTGGCGAGTTACTAATCTTGGTTAATTACATGTACAATATGGCGTTGCTAAGCCAAGACTCGACTCGACTAAAGCTAATGAATCAAAAATAACAAAAACATAAAATAAACATACAATGAAACGGGATGGTAGTCCGTATGTTTTTTCTCTTTTTTTCTTCTCTCTTTTTTTTCTATATATATATATATATATATATATATATATATATATATATATATATATATATATATATTTTCAATTTTTTTTTTTTTTTGCATACACTCTTACCCTACCATCCAAAATAATACATCATAGGGAATGAACATTCCCCTTACACTTGAACTTTTATATACTTTACAATAAACTAATATAATGACTCGAATCAAGATAATCAAAACACATTGAGTACTTTTAAGATTAACGCACACATGGGGGTAATAATATGATGTTCTTCCCCATTACTCCATAACATAAGTACTTTACCCATGAGTCCCAATCGTCCCAAAACAATATGTACAAAGATATGACTCGACTTAGCAACCATGTAATCAATTAGATAATTAACTAAGGCTTTAAACATGTAACAATAATGCACTAAAGATGAGTGCATATACGGAAGGCTAAGTCGATTTGGGTGTACATTTAAGTGGGTTGTAACAAATTCTTCCTTTAAGTAAGATGCTTAAAGTTAGAAACGAAAAGATAGGCTCGGAGGGGTGTACTAGGGGTTTCGTGTACTAAAAATGAGTACAACGCTAAGGTGTGGAAAAAATTAATTGACTTAACTAGCCAAGTAATGACTTAAATGGTCAAGTAATTATGATACGGGTTTAAACACAAGGGTGATCCTAATGCCTCTTATCATGTAGTAAATCCTACTATACGAATGTAGTCTCACTAACGGTCTCGGGATGCATCACTAACGCAAGTTCTAGAATCTAAATGCTACCGGTACACTCATAAGCACTAATAGTAAATGCTTTTCCTATCAAATCTAAAGGCGAACCTCATATATTTGGGTGGAAAATTTTTCTGAATAGTATGGTTTTGTGCTAGTTATACGACTCCTATCCATGTGACGCTTGCCAAGGCTAAAGTTTCACTCCTAAACGTTATAAAAAAATTTAAATTTGGCGCTAAAATTACACTAACAAGTATTTCTCATAGTTTTATTACACACCTACCATCAAATAAACAAACTCAAGTTAAAGTGTATCCTATAAGGTATCATCATTTACCCTCCCCTTACACTTAGGATGAACATTGTCCCCAATGTTCAATTAAAGAATGCAAACGTAAAACAGGTAAAAGAATGAAATCAAATACTCCCCTGATTCGCTCGGTATGGATAGTACGGTAACAAGGTTAGATCTTCCTCCAAGAAAATGAGCAATCAAAGCTTCCCTTCCAGAAAATAAACTATCTTCTTGTCATATATAACATGTTAAACCTGAGAAAACAAACAACGCAACCTCGTGAAAAATCGGCGGCAATCTATATATGCTAACAAATCCTAGAAAGCAATGTAAGATATAATGCTTGTGAAATGAATGTTTGTAGATTTCCCGGAATTTATAAAACTAAAGATTTAACAAAAACTTTAAGACTCCGTTAGAAAAACAAAACTAGCAAAATTTCCAGATTTTTACACATGACGCCGTCAGGAATTTCTTCCTGACGCCGTCCGAAGTGACCTGCAGAAATTCTTACGTTAAGTTTCCAGAAAATTTCTAGAAAACTTATGTCCTATTTCCTGGAAGATCCTGCAAAACATCATTATGACTCGATACAAGCATTTGACTCTAACAAATATGAATATACATGTTCATTTAATATTGTGGAGAATCATGATCAATTTTGTATCTTAAAAACATATTTGGGGTTTCCCCTTACACTTATCTTTTGCGAAATACCTTTGGATGAAGTTAAGACAAAGCCAAACGACAAAATAAAGTATTTTCACCATTTAAGTTTTGAAACATGATCTACCAACAATAAAAATAAAGCATGCATACGGAAACAAATAACAATCAAACAAATAAAAATCACACAAAGCATGGGTTGCCTCCCAAGAAGCGCTTTTCTTTATTTACGAGTCTTGTAGCTAGACTCAAGGTCATGGGTAATTATGTGACCTCATCGTCAAATGTTACATCCTCCTCACTAATCATTTCATTGCTATTTTCTTGATAATGTTTTACACATTGTATATTGACTGTAAATTCTCTACTTTCATCGTCTACTAACACAACAGCTCCAGTTTTAGAGGAACTTTTCACCGTAAATGGCCCATACCATCTAGACTTGAGCTTCCATAGTAATAACCTTAACCGAGAGTTATACAATAGGACTTTGTCCCCTTTGAAAATTCCTTAGGTTTCTTAATTCGCTGGTCATGCCATCTTTTTGCCCTCTCTTTATATGTAATGGAAGACTCATATGCTTCTAACCTTAGCTCATCAAGCTCATGGAGCTGCAAAAACCTATTTGTTCCGGCAATAGTATAGTCTAAATTACATGCCTTAAGCGCCCAATAAGCCTTATGCTCTAGTTCTACCGGAAGGTGACATGCCTTGCCATAGACCATGCGGAACGGGGCCGTTCCAATAGGTGTCTTATAGGCAGTTCGGAATGCCCATAAGGCCTCATCGAGTTTAAATGATCAGTCTTTTCTATTCTGACTAACTGTTTTTTCTAGTATTCTTTTAATAGCTCTGTTAGTGTTTTCGACCTGACCATTGGTCTGTGGGTGATAGGCGGTGGAAAATCGGTGGGACACTCCGTATCTCCTCATGACCTTTTCCATTTGCGCATTGCAAAAGTGGGTTCCCCTATCACTGATGAGAGCTTTAGGAATTCCGAACCTAGCGAACAGCTTTTTCAAGAAATGAATAACTACCCTAGCATCGTTGGTCCTAAGGGCTTGTGCCTCCACCCATTTTGAAACATAGTCGATGGCAACTAAAATGTATTCATTCCCTCCTAAAGATGGAAAGGGTCCCATGAAGTCGATTCCCCAGACGTCGAAGACCTCACATACTTGTATAAAATTCTGAGGTGCTTCATCTCTATTTGATATGTTCCCGGCCCGTTGACATGCATCGCTTGCTTGCACCATTTCTTTAACATCACGGAATATTGTGGGCCAATAGAATCCCGCATCGAAAATTTTTCGTGCAGTGGTGTTTATCCCATGATGGCCCCCAGAGGGGCCAGAGTGACACTCTCTCATGATTTTTACTGCCTCATTTCCCGAAACACAATGTCTGATAATTTGATCAGGACACCTTCGGAATAAAAATGGTTCATCCCAGAAGTAGTATTTTAGTTGGGCAAAGAACCTTTTCTTTTCGTATTTAGTCATGTGTTCCGGGATGAGTCTGCTCGCGAGATAGTTAGCAAAATCAGCGTACCAAGGTTCAGAATCTGTCATTGACATGAGTTGTTCGTCAGGAAATGAATCCCGAATCTCGTTTCTATCTAACTCATCAAGGGGATTTTCAAGACGAGATAGGTGATCAGCAGCCAAATTCTCTGCCCCCCTTTTATCACGGATTTCAACGTCAAATTCTTCTAACAACAAGATCCACTGAATTAGTCTTGGTTTAGCATCTTGCTTAGCAAAAAGATATCGGAGAGCCGAGTGATCGGTGAAAACGACTGTCTTTGAAAGGACAAGATATTGACGGAATTTGTCGAAGGCGAACACAACGGCCAATAATTCTTTTTCGGTGGTAGAGTAATTCTCTTGAGCAGGATTCATGGTTTTGCTGGCGTAGTAAATAGGTTGGAATAACTTGTCACGCCTTTGGCCTAATACTGCTCCGATAGCATAATCGCTAGCATCGCACATGATTTCGAAAGGTAACTCCCAGTTGGGTGTAACCATGATTGGAGCTTGCGTGAGCTCCTTTTTCAAGAGATCGAATGTATCCTTGCATTCTTGAGAGAAGTCGAAAGGGTCATCCTTCATCAGCAATTGAGTCATTGGCCAAGCTATTTTAGAGAAATCTTTGATGAATCTCCGGTAGAACCCGGCGTGGCCCAAGAAGCTGCGTATTGCTTTAACAGTCGTGAGATAAGGTAATTTAGATATAGCTTCCACTGTAGCTTGGTCCACCTCAATCCCATTCCCTGAGACCTTATGTCCTAACACAATCCCTTCTTTTACCATGAAATGACATTTTTCCCAATTTAGCACCAAGTTGGTTTCCTCACAACGTTTGAGCATTTTTTCTAGATTAGCAAGACAGCGGTCGAAAGAGTTCCCGAAGACTGAAAAGTCATCCATGAAAACTTCCATGCTGTCTTCCATCAGTTCGTGAAAGATTGCGGTTATGCATCGCTGAAAAGTGGTGGGGGCGTTACACAGCCCAAAAGGCATTCTTTTGTAGGCGAACGTTCCATAAGGGCAAGTAAACGTGGTTTTCTCTTGTTCCTCAGGTGCTATGGGGATTTGGAAATATCCCGAGAACCCATCCAAGAAACAGTAGTACTCGTGCCCAGATAATCTCTCCAACATTTGGTCAATGAATGGTAAGGGAAAGTGATCTTTCCTTGTGGCATCATTGAGCTTTCTATAATCGATGCATACCCGCCAGCCAGTAACCGTTCTCTGGGGTACCATCTCACCCATGTCGTTCTTTACCACAGTCATTCCACCTTTCTTTGGTACTACCTGTACAGGACTAACCTACGGGCTATCCAAGATTGGGTAAATTAGTCATGCATCCAAAAGTTTGATGACTTCTTTCTTCACTACTTCCTTAATGTTGGGATTCACCTGCCTCTGGGGTTTTACGGTAGGTTTATAGTTTTCTTCCATAAGAATCTTATGCGTGCAAAAAAGTTGAGTCAATCCCCTTAATGTCGGCTACACTCCATGCAAGCACTCCCTTATACTTCTTGAGGACTTCTAAGAGCTTACCTTTTTGTTCATGTTCGAGGGAAGAGTTTATGATTACTGGCAGTTGATCCTCTCCCTGAAGGAAGGCATACTCTAGGTGTTTAGGGAGTTCTTTAAGATCTAGCTTAGGAGGTTCGATAATAGAGGGTTTGAGCTTGTTTTTGGGTTTTCGGAGTTCGAGCTATTCAGTGGCCTCCTGTCTAGGGTAGAAAGACACTGCCCCAGCATCCTCCATCTTTTCTTCCTCCAACAAGGGGAGAAAATTCTCACCCCGTAACCAGCCTTCTTCGATCTGTTCATCAACACAGTTATCAATAACATCCGTAAGTTCATCGACCTCTCCGACAAAATAAAGCTGGTTAGCTGCTTCGAAAGAGAGATTCATAGTGTCTTTAATGTCGAAGTTTAAGCTATCGGTTCCTACTCGTAAGGTTAACTTGCCGTCATGAACATCAATGACTTCACGAGCGGTAGCAAGAAATGGTCTCCCTAAGATGATGGGTACCAAGTCATCCTCCTCCATCTCCAAGATCACGAAGTCAACCGGAAATTTGAATTTTCCAACTTTGACTAGCACATTCTCGCATATCCGTACGGGGTATTTAACTGATCTATCGGCTAGTTGGATGTTCATACGGGTAGGCTTTAACCCGGAGTATCCTAGTTTAAGGAACATGGAGTGAGGCATGAGGTTGATACTCGCCCCTAAATTGACAAGAGCATGTTTTATTGATAGAGATCCTATGGAACAGGGCAAGGTGAAGTTGCCTGGATCGTCTACCTTTTTTGGTAGCCCTCGATGGGTCACCACCGAACATTCTTCCCCCAGAGTCACAAGACCCTCGAATTTCTTTCGGTTGGCAAGTAATTTTTTTAAGTATGAGCTATACTTTGGCATGTGATAGCAAGCATCAAGGAGAGGTATGGTGATCACCGAGTCTTTTAGGTATGACAAGAATCTCTTATTATCATTTTCAATTTTCTGGTTTTTTAGTCGGGATGGGAATGGGATTCTCACAGGTTGGTTAGGTGGAGTCGATGGGAATGGGATCACCAGGGGAGGTTGTTCGGGAGCCTCGCTACTCACATCACCTTCCTCCCCACGGGGCTTTCTTGGATCAAGGGTGATAGGATGTGAGCTTGGATAAGGGGGGTCCTTGGTTGTTGTTCCAGCTCGAGTGGTTATTGCGAACATGGGGTCTTTTTGGCTTACTGATGGCCTGTCTTGGTTATCAAGGGTGGAGTTAACCTTGTTGAACCATTCCTTTATGTCATTTTGTTGCTCATCGACGAGCTCATCAAGACCTTTTAATTGTAAGCCTTTTTCTTGAGTGAAGTGACCAAGGTCATCTTCAAAAGTGCTCCTGATTTTATATTCAAGGCCTTCCTCTCCTTCTTTTTTCTTCTCTAGATTTCCTCAAAGGGTGTAATCATCGTTTTGGTAAAAAGGCAAAAGGGAGGGGTCAGCGTAGATGTCACCCCTTGACAAGCACGCATGTTCGGTCGTGGGTTCTCCTCCGCATTCCTCTACCTCGTGCGGGCCCCCACAGTAGTCACAAATTAAGTAAGGATTTGAAAGTTGTTTAGTTAATTGCGACCCAGCTAGGTATCCCATTCTTTTGTGAATCTTTCGTAGCCGATTTGAAGGTGTTGATGTGATTTCAGACATGCTGGCAGTTGACTCAGGTTCATCCCAAGTGTCATCCTGATCTTGAGCATATTCCTCAATCCTATTCCATCCTTCCTCGGCACTAAGGTTGGATAATTTCCCTTTTCTAGAATTGTTGATCCCGTTTCGGTCATTTGAGGAGACATTGTCGTAGAAGATTTGGACCAGGAGCCAGAGTTCGATGCCATGATGGGGAACTTGTCTTATTAAATCCTTGAATCTAATCTACGATTTATGGAAGGGTTCGTCATCCCCTTTTCGAAAGCGGAGGATCCTATCCCTAAATCCTGAGGTTTTTCCTGCTGGAAAGAACTTCTCATAAAATTTGGATATGAGTTGCTCCCATGTGAAAATAGATTCAGAGGGAAGTTTATCATACCACTCTTTGGCTTTTTCATAAAGGGTGAACGGGAAGAATCGTAATCGGGATGTGTTTCTAGTAGCCCCATCCGTATGGAGGGTGTCTACTATTTTCAAGAAGTCCTTGATATGTTGAATCGGGTCATCATCATCTAGTCCACAAAACTTGCACACACTTTGGACAAGCCAAACATCGGTCACATGCAAGACCTCATTGGTGTGTTCGTTTGGGAAGAGAATGGCGTTTGAGAAGCCACGAGGATTTGGGGAGGAGTAGTCCTTAAGGCACTTAGGAATGGGGGTTGCGGGGGTACTCATATCGTTGTTGGATTGGGAGCTAGGGGTTGTAAGGTGATTTTCTGAATTCTCTTCAAAAAGGGCCGCATCAAAATTGATGGCTATGCTGGATGGTTCAGGTGTTGAGAGAGATCGTCTTAGCCTACGCATTTCCCTATCAGGTTCTGCATAGGGCAAAACAAGATCTCTAGCGGAACTACGACTCCTAGTGACTCTAAGGTTAGAGAATTCGTCATTTGCCATGATGGCGAATGGTGGAGATTACGAACAAAGGCACGAAGAAATAAGATAGACTAAAGAAAACCTAAAAAATAAAATAAAATCTTACTAGAAAGGAAACTAGCAAGTAGACCTAATAAAAAGAAATCCTAACCTAGACAATAACTATTCCCCGGGCTGCGGCGCCAAAAACTTGATGCGTGGGAATTGCACCAGGCTTTACCTCTCGAGGGATCTCGAGAAGCTTACAACCCCCACCAGGCAGCGTACCTGATCGTTGTAGTATAGTATAGTGACAAGTACCGGGGGATTGATCGTTCAACTCAGGAATAGTGTCGCTAGGATTAGAAAGCCTAAAAACCAGGTCTAGAGGTGAGGGATGATTCTTTTTGTATTTTTATATTTTTATAAAAGCAATTAAAATCCCGGGTTTTGAAAGAGTGGGCGGAATTAGTTGCTAATCAACTAACCCAATAACTAAAGATGCAATCAAATTAAAATAACAAAAATGTAAATGAAGCTAATTAAACTAGTGGTGTGAACAATAAATGGGAGAATTGTGCTTACTTAGATTTCACTACTCCCTAGATATCTTTTACAGGTTAATTGTTTGTTACAGTTGCGTGGATGACAGGTTATATTCCTTAATACCAATCGTGGGGTGGCGTACGTACTTCCCCAACTCTATAAGCTCCTACTTCACTCCTATGTCGAGCCTGCAAGAAGCTCCTAACATGGGATCACTAGAATTCGCTCATGCATTAAATACAACCATAAAAACCTAGTACGCATTGTTTCATGTTTCTTAAGACGTTCAAGCAAGTTACACTATGGAAGTCTGCCAGTTTTCTTAAGCCTAACATCGAAATCATTCATCCATTACAACTATAAACAAACAATCAACCTATAATCAACATCTAGGTTTCATTACATCTAAGCAAACACACAAGAGATCTAGCCTAGCATGTTAAAATCAAAACAAGCGTAATATATATTCAAACAACACATAGACATATTGAATAAATTGAAAGGATACTTATCTTAATTGAACATGAAAGGTTTCAAGGGGTGAAAATACTGTAAAAGTCGTGCTAGGGTTTATTCAAGTCGACCCTAAAATTCTCCTCTCTTATGAATGAAAATTACAAAGACTATATATAGATTTCCTAAGGTGACGGCGTCAAGAACAAAATTCTGACGCCGTCAACCCGCCGCCCATAATAAAATCGGATTGCCTAGATCCAGATCTGACGCCGTCAAGAGCTTTGTTCCTCTGGGCCGTCATGTGTTAAGGGGTCGTGAAGGCCTTGGTGATGCCGTCACGCCCTAGTGCAAAAGTGTTCTGGACCGTCATGGACTCCATACTCTTCACCTCTTTTTTTTCCTCTTGACGCCGTCATTAAGAAACTTGTGACGCCGTCAGGTACTGTTCCCAGCAAGGAAAATTAAGACTTTGCCGTTTTCTTCACTTTTATGCTCCAAAAACGTCCAAAATGCTTCCTTTTCCAGAATTCACTCCAAAAGTACCTAAAATCACAAAAGGAATGATTTAGGGCAATATTTGATCAAATAAATTCAATTCTGGGCTTAAATGACCCCCTAAAAATGGATCATTTTTTGCCTCATCAATCAATACACCCCGTTGCTAGGGTACCAACGTATATGATGCAACGTTAAGAAAGCTACAAAAGAAACAAAGGTTAGTGTATGATCGACTCCCCCTTGATCAATACTCCCCGTTGCTAGGGTACCAACGTATATGATGCAAGGATGAAAAATCCTACAAAATAAAGGTTAGTATAAGACAATAATTTTCCTATGCTTGACGGAAGCTCCCCCTGTTTTAGGGCGTCAATATGAACCTACAAAACAAAAGTTAGTATAGTGGAAGTTTTGTCTTTAGACAAGCATGTCCTCTACAACAACATGTATAGAAGATGCAATATGAGTGCTTGATGGATATTCCTCCTACGTCAAGAAGCACCTATAATGAAAGAAGGAAAATATTCGATGCAAACATCATCCTTAGATCATTATGCTATATACGATCGAGCGTGTATAATGGTGAACCTACAATGAAAGAGTTAGTGCAATATATTTCATCTTAAAGAAAAGTAAGATGTAAATATATAAATCATATAAGCAACTCAAAGTAGAGAACCATGAAACAAAAAAATCTCATGAGGTGTATGCTTCTAAAAAGAAATGCAATCATAAGAAAAACGTGAATATAATATGATAGGAACCTACTAAGCAAAGCCTAGAAGGAAGACATGAGGTTGAAATGCTTAAATAGGATGGTGCTAATGGTGGTGATGGGTAGACAACTATTTAAAGAATTAGAAGCTCGTGTGTATAGAAAATGTTCTAACGAAAGATAAAGATAGAACATATCGACTCATGCAATCCTAAAATTCACAACTCGAGGGATGAACAACGAATATGACTTTATCATCTACCAAAGATGATGTATCTTGCCATAATACATGCTTGAATGGAATTGAAAGGAAGTGAGGACAATAAGCACCTAGGAACAAAAATTCCATATGAAAAGAGTAAAAAAAATGCTAAATACCTATATGAGGATGAGAATGACAGCACATGATGCGAGAGTGTTGGTTAGACCAACGTGTTGAGAAAGTGTTGGGAATGATGGCTTTGATTAATATATCGTTTGCGCTGACAATGACGTGCATGATATGTGTCGAGGAAGAAGAGGATGAGATCCTATGATGGTGTTCTTGAAAATGAGGTTTTGAAGTCCTAGTTTTGAGAGAAGAATCCTAGACTCCATTTGGTTTAGTTTTTGGTTGTGGAAGTGAATAACTTTGTCAAACACATGATGTGTTTTTCACTTGATGAGATATTGGGGGTGAAAGAGACTAGAACTATTAAAAAAGAGAAAAGGTCAAAGGCTTAAAGCACTTGTGGTTTTGTGAACCGACTTTAACTAAATGGAGTGTACCTATGTGTTGGTATTTTAGGGTGTAAGAAACATGAGTAGATGTTATTTAAATACAATTTGACAAAATACAAATATGTGAATGAATTTCTCTCCTCCTCAATAGGTGGACATCCAACATATTGTCTAGTGCATTGTATAAAGAATGATGATGAAGTGTTTAGGAGGTTGTAGGTTAATGAAAACGATGAGCTTGGTAATGTTTTTGCGGATGTTGGTTAGCATACAAAGAACTTTATCCTTAAAGTCATGTAGCTCTTCTCTATCAATGCGAGATGATCGTATGACGAGGCATGTGGTTTTCTCAAAGGAGGTGGAAAGGATTAGAGTATTGTTATCGAGGTGATTTTGGAAAGCGGAAGCACTAATGCGAATTAGAAAGAGGTTGATTAAAAGATAGCCAAACACAAATTTCAAATCTCTAAGACTCAATCCTATTAGCTATAAAACTATATGCAAATGTAGGGGTTCCATAAAACATATTACTAATCCACGTAGCAATAAAGGGATTATAGTTATGCGAGATGAGTATATAAAAGCTAGAACGAAGTGAGATGGCAAGTGATTAGTTCTCAATCCACTAAAACACATTTGTTAGTGACAAAAGATGTCAACAAGATAAAAATCTAAAGACATTATCTAATACAAACAACGCATTTGACTACTAGACATAAAGTTACTACATAGCAACAAATAATTATACTAAGCAATAGCATGACATTATTTAAAACACTTCATTGTGAAATTGTTTTGTTGTTAAGCTTAGACACTTAAGCATATAACAATCAATGTGATAAATTTGTATGACAAAATGTCTTCTAAATGTTTATCATACCAAGAGTACTTCTACAAATAATAAGTGCACACGAAGTGAACAAATAGTGTGACAAAGTTACGAAAGAGACAAGACGAAAGATTTATGCAACCCATGTTTAAACGATAACATTTTGGAGCAAGTATTATATAGATCATCCTAAGCATGGATCTAATAAATGACAACAACATACACAAGCTTTCAAATATATGAATATCATATAAAAGCATCATGTACCAAAATGACATATCATGAGTTAACAAATAACATGTTAATCATGCAAAACATCATATAAATAAAGAATGAAAATATCATACAAATCATGTTGATATATAGTAACACGAAACATATAAGCATGCAGGCATCATAAAGATATAACCAAGATTTACACATGAATCAATCAAATGGTTATCATGGTTATGTTAAGATGTCCAATCATATCAAACAAATAACATGTAATCGACACATGTATGTGTAATGCAAAAAGATTTTAATCTTTGTGTTTGGAATCTATGGTTGAATGATCTAAAGAGAGACATCTTTTATGTTGAGTTTGAGTATGTGTTAAGAGAGTGATTTGATAATCAAAGACCAAGAGATGTGTTTGTGTGTGATAATGGAATATGTTAAGAACGATCTCAAGAAAGCTCTTTGGAACAGGAATCTAAGTGAAATTACTAAATTCAATAGATCTTGTGTGTGCTATAGAGATGAGTAGAATAGGCATATGGTTTGAATTGAGTTATGAGCAAGATTTGGTTATGATGAACGCTTGAAAGGAAATAGACACATATGGTGTCTTTCAATAAGTAGGGTTATCACGTGGAATAAAGTCACCATGCTTATGAAAACAAGAATGACGAGATGATGAGGAGGCTCTAGATCCTAGAACTTGCAGATGTTGATTTGAGGTTTAATGAGACATATGCAGAAGTTAAAAGTATTGCTAATACTTTGATAACTTGTGAAAGTGATACTACTTAAACCTAGTGTAATTGAATGTGTGCTTCATGCTCATTTGATGGTGAAGGTTCTAATCCTATAGGTGGTAAAGTATGGTTGACAACCGAGAGTGGATATATGAAATGAGGTAATGATTGCTTGACAACACTTGAAGCTTGGATATCTTCTTTGTGTTCTTCACTTGCTAGAAAGTGGAAAAGACGGATTTCATAATGAAATTCACTTGACTTTTGACGACATAGACAAATATGTTAATGAGTGTATGGATATGACAATTGCCCTTTGTTTCAAAGAGCGACACAAGGGTGAACATAGGTTTATGTATCATGAAAGGTGGTTTAATCTTAGTGGATTAGGTTGTAGTGGGGATGACACACTTGTTTGGTTACATTGTGGAATCTTCTTGTGAAGATGACTAAGTGGAGTTATTGGTGAAGATGATATTGACTCTTGGTTTCTTTGAGGGCATGGAAATGGTGGATGACTCGATATTGATAGTACAAAGGATAACTCGGTTTCCCATTTCACATTGGTTGTTTAAGGTTTGAGTGATGAAAGGTTATGAGGAAGATGCTTGAAGTTTTGCTCATGTTTGTGAAGCTTATGGGCTGAGATATATCACAAGGTGAATGTGATGAGATGATGGTGAAAGAACAAGTGAACTTAAGTGCTAAATGTTTAAGGATGAAAACCTATTGACATTTGTTTTTGTTCCTATTGATTGGGAGAGTATTACGATAAGTGCTCTAGTCGTGATGAGCGTTTTAACAAACATTGTTAAAATCCTTGGGTGTTGATTTTCGGATATGACATTTAATGACTACGGTAGTAAGTCAAGTTTACTTGAATATTTCGAACGAAATACTTAAGTTGTCAATCCTACTTAGTTGAGATTGGATAGCATAAAAGGATAGCAAGACTCGATAATACATCTATAACTTAAGAGTAAGTTATGACTCGATGTAAATCCTTATCGTCTTGAAGGATGACACGTTATTTTCATGTTAACCAAGTGAGGTAACATATGTAGATACAAGACAATATCTATAGTCATAAGTTGGACTTGTGATTTCGATATTGTATGTAATCTTTGCAAATAATGAGTCCGGATTGGTTAGGAAGTTGTCAATTTACAAATCAAGCTAATGAATGAGTAAAGGACAAAAGAATGCAGTGAGTGTGTGTAGTGATCACAAATACTCAATGGTTCGAGTATTGCAAGGAACAAGTTTCCGGATTCCTTCCTCTAAGGAGAAAGGTATCTTGGATTATTCTTGTGAAGTTTGAAAGTATTATTATAGATGATTATCTTATAGGTGCAGGTGAGATGTCCTAATCCTAATATGAGTGAACATTAGTGAGAAGAATCCTAGTGATGAAAGTGAGTGATCTTGAGTGAGGGATTTAAATGAAAAAAAATGAGTTTGCAGGACTGGCGGAACCATACGAATACACAGGCGGAACCCAGTTTTTGGTTCCGCCTGGTCCGTTGGGCCAAATTTTGGAGTACCCAGAAATTACACTGGCGGAACCCAATATTTGGTTCCGTCAGGCCTGAAAAAAGTGGCAGTCCATTATTTTGACCATCGAGACGATTTTCAAAAACTCCTAAAAACAAAAATTTATACCATATCTGATTAGGAAATGAAAAGATTGGATATAGAAACACTCTAACCGTTAGACTTTGACTGGGGGCTAGCGAATTTCACTATACTTAGTGAAATATCCACAAACTTGAAAATTTGACAACATCCCAAATGTTGTCTACCTGCATATCCGTTAGTACAAGACAATGTACAAAGATAACAAAAGATCCTAGAAGTACATATATCCATGAAACACATTGTTTAATTACCAAATTGTTCAAATTTCAAGTAGTGCCAAACACTCTTTAACAATGGGCATTTATTGACTCCCGAAACCCGTTCAAGTATCCTAATAATACTTGGAACATATGCACCTAATTAGATGTGATAGATTAAAACCAAAAACACATATTCTAACACGTGTTAGCATATAGTTCAAGCCGAGGATTATGAGCTTACCATAAATGGAAATTAAGCTAAGCATTGAAAATTGATAACAACAAAGTATTATCATCCAAACATGATATGGTTAGTTTGCATGATCAATCTAAAATGAGTTTCTATCTTATAGCACAACACATTCATTAAACATCATTGTAGAAGCATGTATACCAAACACCGTTTTACAAGAATACTATATGTTTAAAAATGTAGTGACTCATTTAGACGCGTGACCATATTCCAAGATTTTTAATTATTATTACTTAATTCTCATTCCTAAGTGAATCATGCAAAATAATCACATAACATATGCAAGGAAGAATATCTAAATCAATAAGCAATACAAACACAAATTTTTAACTTAGAACACACAATCTAGCAAATATCCTATTGTGTATAAACATGAATATGACAAACAAGCAAATGAATATCATGATAAGATAGACACTCATGAATCACAAATACCATATATGCATACAACTAAAACAAGTAGTCATTTAGCATAACATAAAAAGAAATATACTCTTCGTCACTTTGCGTTTAAATATGACGATGTATGCCAAGCATGATTAGTATCCTTTGCATATATGAATATCACAAAATTCTTTAGTTTCAAAGAAAATAATGTCAATGTTCAAAGGATACTAACTAATATTGCCTAACTCAAAAGTTTGAGTTTCTACATCGAAATGAAACTTGATATTTTGAACACATTAAAGTATTTGGTTTAATCTTTTGACTTCAGATTATATTTAGGCCATAACATCATTTTTAAAAGAAAGTAGACACAATTCCCTTCAAATTGATAGGTGGCGCGACTCCTACGGACTTACGGTTAATTAGTTATGAATTTTTGAAGTTTACAAAAAATTTTGACTATGCAGCCAAGGAACCCTCGTCCAAAGTGCAAGGAACCCTTCTGAGGGTTCCGCGGGATCCGCGGGGTCTGCTGTAACAAATTTTCACAAAATGCTAAAAACATGTATTTCGCATAGCGAGAATATGTAGGACTTACTAGATTTGTTAGTAAACATATAATACACCTATTTTAACATTATTTCTTCTTATGTGACTCATCTAATTATTTACAGAGGTGATTATTCAACTAAATTTTTGGTTATCCCAAAAACTCCTTTTAAAACCGTATTTTACGTACATTAGCTCTAACCACATAATTTGATTCTTACAAATTATAAGAAATGTTTTCTTTTATTTTTCAAGGACACCTTCAAGCTTGTATACAAAGTAACATTTAACAACAAAATTTCTAAGTATATTTAGTGAAACATTTTTCATATTATATTCCGCTTCAATGGTAATTTGATACATGGATCGTACTCCATTTTAAAAACCATTTGTTTTGAAAACAAGAGCTACGAGGATCTGATACCAATTGTGGAAAACTAGAAGGGGGGTTGAATAGTTTACCGTTTAAAAACTTTAAACTTGTTGTATCAAATGTCCATTTTTAGCTTGTTCTAATATGAAAGATGTTACTTGTAGTTTATGACTAACATAACTTAAAACATGTTATCACAAAAGTACAATCAACAAGTCACAACAAAAACAATCACATAATGCAAACATCAAAGTAAAGCAATAAGTAAAAGGAAAGTGCAAACCGAACACGAGGATTTATATCTCCTCTCCGCCCTACTCCACTCCTCGAGTACCCAACTCGAGAGTTACTTCACTAGATCAACAACCTCCCTTCTCGGCGGAGAAAACCTTACAATCGTCGCTTACACTTTATCCGGTTCAAAGCTAGATACCGAGTTCTTTTACAAGGTACAACCACTCCTATCGTCGCTTATACAATATTTCCGACACTAAGCTAGATGTCGAGTTCTTTACCAAGGGTACAACCACTCCCGCTATGTTTTGTGGCCCAACATAAAAACCTTGTGTTTTATGTCACAAACACATAAACCATCTAATCTATATTGTGATGATACAATGATGATCCATGACATAAAAGTCTAATGGATATGAATGACTAATCTACATGAACTTCTTGAATAAGACGTCTTCAACCATTGAGGATGTTGTCACACCCCCAAAATACCTGAATGGCAGCGGAATGGAATACCTGAGGGTGTAACGGATCATAGCACACAACCAGGATATATTGAACGACCTAAAGTGTCGTTTATAAAATACATCGTTTGATTCATTCAAAATATTCAGAGTTATAAAACATAGGTCCCAAAGTTAGAAAAGGTTTAAGGAAATAAGTTTAGTACAATCAAACGATATTTTAAAGTGCATGAAATCCAAAAGAGACGCGTCATCCTTGATACACAAAGTGACTCCATGCAATGCCATGAGAAATGCCTTAGATACCTGAGAAATACATTGCGAAAAACGGTCAACATAAAGTTGGTGAATAATCATAGGTTTATAAGTAATTCGTAAGTACATAAGCCACCAGTATATAGTAAAGTGACATATTGTCAAAAAGCTACATTGTCTCTTAAGCTCATGACACCGAAGCTAGACGTACTAAAATATGCCCCAAAGGAGTGTTTACCAGACACTCGTACTATATTAGACATGAAATGCATTCGTTTTCCTTATGGAGCAACCCAAACACGAATGGAGGAGTCACCCTCGATAGATCTATCCACTCACTCTCGCTTGACAATATAATTAACGGTTCATGATAATAAAGGGGACTTGCAGTGGTAGTACTAGCAACTTAAGCAATGTACGGAATTTAATACTTGGGCATGTACAAAAATAATAGTGCAATGTATTCTCCCCCGTGGGATTTAAAATCAAATAAGTACTAAAAACGGGGCTATGAAAACTCACCTCGAAATAATGGTACAAAGATGGTGCAATGAGGTGAAAGTAGTCGGGACAACGAGGCGCGAGCACTAGCCGCAACCTAAATGAATAACCATGATCTAACTTAGATCAAGCCGAAATGAAATGAATGCACATGCACATGATACTCATACCACTCGTAATTTGAAAATACTAGTTATCGTCGTAGAAAAATGGTTTCCATACTTAGGAAAAATAATTCCATTTGGTGAAGTATATAACTTGTCATAATAACTCGTACCAAAGTTAGCGTTAAAATCCTTGTATTGAAAACCTTGAAATACGTCGTTAAGTCGTATAAGTATTCCCTCGAGTCGTACGTATTCGTTTGATAAGAAAATAGTCCTTAGTAATATTTACTAGAAAATATACCGTTTAACGCGTACGTTATTATTTTTATTTGTGTCCATATACATATATATAGTTTGACGATGTTAGAATGGGTATAACTCGGTCGTTTCAAGCTCGTTTTCCTTGTTCTTTATGTCCACGGATTCGTCTTTGTATATTCTAGTATATTTTAGACAACTCGGCTCTTTTAGGTTACGTTCAAGGCCTCAAAATACCCATCGTATTCTGCCCAACAGCAAGCAGTTTTCTGGAAAAGTAGTTTTCGTCGTTAAGTTTGCAAAAATCATAACTCCTTCGTTATAAACTCGTTTTAATCCATTCTTTCACCTAAAGTTTCGTTTTTGAATGTATTTTCTAAATCTTTGGTCAAAACTTAGTCATCACTTACTGATTTTCCCACGAATTTAAAATAAGGACAGTAGGTATTTCAAAAGTTTCAAAAATCATTTCCAAGTCTCTAAACTAGTTCCATCCTCCACCAATCCACTTTCAAACACCACAAGACTAATCTAATCCTACCATACACCTTCTTAGGGTGTCATGGGTCCTAAAATATCATCAAACCACTAGGTCTAACAAGAGTGTCATATGTTTCCATTTCTAGGGCTTTAAAGTTAATATGTACAAAAATGAAGTGGTACAAGTTGATACATGTGTAAGATCTTATAAGAAAATTATATGAACATAATAATAACTTGTAAAAATCATAAAAATGAGTTTGTATACTTACTTGGTGGTTTAGAGAGTTTAGATGATAAAAAGCTTACTAATCCTTGAGTTTTTATTTCAAAACTCTAACAAGGATGATTATACTAACTAGTTTATGAAATGATCTTGTAAAATTTTTCTTCCTTGCTCCTTGTCTACTCCAATTCGAACCAAAACACCAAAGAAAAGAGAGAAAAACTTGCTAAGTGAAGTAAAAAGTGATTTTTATGTGCAAAGGAGTAAGAAAGTTTAATTTATACTTGGACAAAAGGTTTGGTGTGCATTTAATTAGTTTGGTGAGGTAATTAAAGTTTGATGACCAAGGGGGGGGGGGGGGGGTTGGCCGGTTTTGGTGAGGGAAAAGGGGAAGTATGTTGGGTGATTAGTTAGTAAATATTAGTGTTAGTAGTTAAGTGTAGTTAGTTTAGGTTTAGGTTTAAAGTTTAATCGGGTACTGGATTTGTTAAAAATAAGTTTTGTTGAAGTTATTCGGGACGTAATAAAGTTATAAAAGTTGTAAAAATAAGTCGGGTACAAGTACGGAGAGTTAGGGTGATTATCGTTTAATTTTGATGAAAACCGGCGTTATTAAGTTAAACGTACGATACGTAATGGTTAAATTTCCAAAATACCGGGTAAATTAATATTATAGTTTTTATATTATAGAAATGAGTATAAAAATGTATTAGGATCAAAATCGGGAGTGTCGGACATGTTAGACACATTTATAGCTCGCGTATTAGCGTTTATTTAAAATAAACGTACGTAATTCGTTAATCGTATCAAAAGTATTAATTTAGTTATCCTACGAGTGGAATAGTATGCAAGTGCCCTAATGATGATATGCAGACTATTTCTAGTCCGTATGAAGTGTCCCTGACAATAATGCATGAATTCGCTCCTGAACCAATACGGTTACGCGAATTTGAACACTCGTAAACTAAATTTACGATAACATGAATAATGCACATGAATAGTAGTTTTCTCTCGGAAATGAATAGTGTCATGTGAATAGTAAAATTTCTGAATATGTCTCGGAATGTCAAATTGACCTCAAAAATGATGAATAGTAAAACGATGAATAGTGATCGATGAATAGTAATTTGTGAATAGTAGAATATCGAAGTTTGGAAAAATGACCTGAAATTGTGGGTTGTGACAGTCTTCCCTTCTAACAGGAACTTCGTCCCGAAGTTCAGTTTTGGTTGGTCTCTGAAGTATGTTTGGTAAGAAGACGTGGATACTTGAGTTGCATTTGGTCTTCCCGTTCCCAAGTAAATTCGGGATCTCTTCAAGAATTCCAGCGAACTTTCACGATAGGAATTCGACTTTGCTTCAACTGTTCGACCTCACGGTCCATGCTTCCTACTGGTTCTCTTACCAAGTTTACGTTTGTCTTTGGGTTGGATTCATTTCCAAATGGGATTATGATTGACTAATCTGAAAGTCATTTCCTGGATTTGAATAGGTGAAGCATAGTTGTGTAATCCGGCTGTTCCTTAACAAGGCTCAAGTCTGACGGCCACTAGGCCTACTCTGTCCGAACTATTAAGTGGTCTGGTGTATATCGGCTTTAACTTTCCAAATATTTCCGAATAATATCATGCCTTTCCTAGGCAGAACTTTCAACGAAATCTGGCTACCAACTTAAGGTTTTAATGGTTTGCAACTTATGGAATTTGTAATTGATTCTTGACTTGTAGGAAATTTCTGGTTATATCATGAATGCCTACTGGAATAGTGAGTTTGGCTTTTTCCGAGTTCGGTTCGTCAATAGATGATTAGTGCTTCTTCAGGTTTATAATGTAATATGGGTAATATATGCTGTTGAACTCTGTCAGAACTCAAATCTTATATGTCAGCTGGTCGATTCTAACATGAATCTGAAATGGTCCAATATACTAAAGGTTAAATCCTTCGTGTTACTAAAATCGTATCATGCCTCTCCAAGGCAAAGCTTTCAATTTAGTTCGTTCTTTCACGTGAATCTAGTAAATTTGCTTGTTCAAGGATACCCAATCCGTATGATGTGCGTCATGTACCAACCTAACTTCTACCAGTTTCTCGTTGCTTGTAACTGGTTCTTGACTTGTGAAATTTCCTTTGTTGTTCCATGGTTTAGTTCTAGACCAGTGAATTTAACTTTCCGATTTCGGTTGGTAAACGGGTAATTGGTACTTCGACCATAAAGTGTCTCAATTGATGTAGTCTCTATGCTCGCGCGATAACTATGGTTGTAAAAGAATCCGATTTATGGTAAATGGTTAGTCCAACCATTTCTAGAGTCAATTATTGAGCACAACTTTTCCTATTTTTGAATCGTTTTCTCGTTCTGACCATCGGTCTGAGGATAGTAGGTGGTGTTTACATCTAAATGGGGTTCCAAAGGAAATCTTAAAATGATTGCTAGAAGTCCAAGGTGATTCGATCACCTTTATCAGGAATAATTGAAACGGTACAATAAATCTTGTGACTAATTCCACAACGTTACGTCTTTCGAACACGGCGTTATACGAAGAGGATAGAATACGGTTAACAACATTTGATTCTTTGGGTTTTGGTCTAATGGATTGCTAAGACATGTGTCATTCTTTGCCTTCTGTGCTTGGTCTCCATTACTGACGTTTGTAATCGTTCTATGGTGTTCCTCCTAATTTCCTTCATCACATATTCCAATATTCCTTATTGTCAAATCACAAAGCCCTAAATGCATAAGCGACGTAGCATGGTGATTGGTTTTCAGAATTTATCTCGCGATTTTTGAGTTTTTGGTCGAAATCTTTTTCTGAATAAACGAATTTAGAAAATGGAGCAAATGGTTTACTAAATAATATCTTTCTTGATGATTCAAAGTTCAATAGTTAGGAAATGTGACGCGGTTTTCAAATAGGTTGTGAATAGGACTGTTTACCAAAGTTTGATGTTTATAATTTCCCATTGTACAATGGTTTAGCTAAATATTGGTTAAAAGGATCGTATTTGTTCAAAATAGGCAATTCAAAAATTATTTTCTACGAGATATGTGATTCGTATAAACACAAATTTTAAATCGACTTTACTTAAAGTGAAAATACTAACAAGGATAAAATAGTAGGATAGGCAATGTTCGCATAATGCATAGATGTCTAACGTTCGGTTTCTGATATTGGACGGTACCTATTGGTGGTTATCTGGCAAAACTACAAGCCTAGGTATTCAACCAACTTAAGTCTTGAGATGGTTTATCGTTGAGATTGCCATCATGTTGGCAATATGAGGGTTTCAATTGATACCATGTCGATGAATTTCCGTATTGTCTTCACATGTAGCTGGAGAGATATTCTTGAGTCTGATGCCTCTCTCGATGTATAGGTGAGGTTATCTAGAATTTCCTGAGAACATAATGCTTTAGGGGAATCTATATCGATATCCATAATTCGAATCAATCATTCTTGTCGTAAACTCACTGCAGGGAAGTTTGCGTATGGATGAGACCATGTTAACTCAAAACACTTTACAGTATCGGTTAGGAGGCTTGGTTTATTCCCATGATGTTGCTTAGTGTACCTTCACAATGTGTTTGATCCTGTAGATCAGTCTAACTAGTACCTTTGAATAATAAATTGGACAACTAGGTCAGAGATGGTGGGTCGGATGGTCCAGTGGCATTTTAGAATTGTTGTTGAGTTATAAATTGTCTTGGTGTATACTTCTAGTCTAGGTTTGTAGTTTCGTAACCCTTTTATTGTTTTTCTTGTATCGAGGAATCCTCCTAGTACTTGATATGGGAAGTCTCTCCTAAAGAAGTCAATGGAAAGTCTAACTTAATGACTAAGTGTGTGACAGGTGGGGTAAGTACCCAGGGAGAATTTGTCAGAAAAAAAATATTTATAAAAGGGTTTATTTGTTTCAAACGCTTTTGGATGAAGATTGTTATTAACAATACTTTATAAAGTAACTATTTCCTTCATGGCATAATCTTTCCTGAAGTATACATAGGTGATCAGGCTATGTATAGTTGAGGACTAATGATGCGATGCTTGATTTAGTCAAAATAATATTATTTTCCTCAAAAGCTTTAGATGGTGTTCAACGCGTTGTTATTAAAAATGGTATACTAATTATTTCCTTCCAAAGTAATATAAAAATTGTTTCGCGTAATAATAGTAAATATTTGGCGTAATATCGGAAAATCAGTTTATAGTACGGTAACAAAACGGTTTATTTTAGAAATTCGGTAAAACAATTTCCCCATAAGGTAGTAAATTAGTTTGAAATAAAACTCGTTGAATGGTTTATTGGATACATGGGTAATTACTATGGAATGGTAATAATCTACTAATCCGTCAAATACGAAATCGGCCTATTCCCTAGATAAGACAATGGTATAATGTTACGTAACGATTGAAAATTGCATAATTGCAATAGGAGATGGAATAAACGAAGGTTACGATTATCACATAGATAACAAAAGATAGTCATTACATTAGATAGGAAAGTGCTTAATACAACTAGGTTACATCAACGTACTTATGGAAAGTACCAAAAGAAAGTACAACCCTAGAGGGCTCAACTATGGTTTTACAACATGAAATGCCTCCTCCAGTTCCGGTCTCTCAACACCGGGCATTTACTCCTGAAGTGTCCCACTACTCCACATTCACGGCAGATTACCATGAGTTCCTGATGTTTTGCGAGGGTGGGAGCCTTGCAGTCCTTGGCTTCATGTCCGACCTTTTGGCAGTTCTTACATTGAGAAGGGCAAGATCCTTTGTGAAGAAACTGACACTTGTTGCACTCGGATAATTTTCCAATATACCTTTTCTTTTGGCTTGACCCAGCAGTACGGGTCTCCACCACTTGTTGTATTTTAAATGGTTGTTGAGTAGCATTAGTATCCTGACTACCGTCCCATTTTCTCTTGTTGTTACTATTGTTTCCTGATGTCTTGTCGCGAATTATGCGTTCCTTTGCTTCGATTGCCATCTGGATAGCTTCAGACATGGCATTGGGTTCCCATGCGATGACCAACATACGAATTTCAGGAGAAAGTCCTCCGACATACCTTTCAAGTCTCTTAATTTCTGGTTCACCAATTGCAGGGTCTAGTCGAGCTAATTCATAAAAATGAGCAGTATACTTGACAACATCATCTCCTACCATGGTAAG
Organism: Artemisia argyi; assembly: GCA_030686995.1. Classification (NCBI taxonomy): domain Eukaryota; kingdom Viridiplantae; phylum Streptophyta; class Magnoliopsida; order Asterales; family Asteraceae; genus Artemisia; species Artemisia argyi. The sequence continues at coordinate 37,478 of JARVZY010002740.1, read as the reverse complement.
GTTTAGTGCTTCCTGTTCTATTGCCCGTAATTCGCTTCTTACATAAAAGGCTATACCCATCATCTTTCTTAGTTCCTCCCAAGAGCGTGAGTAAGCATCATCAACTCCTACTATCTTAACATGTGTGGTCCACCATTCCTGGGCAAGATTCTGAAAAGTGCATGTGGCGAACTTAACCTTGTCTTCCTTACGACAGTCGCCACATCGAAATATCGTTTCTATTTCTTCGAACCATTTGAGAAATTCCTTTGTGTCTCCAATTCCGCTAAAGTAGGGGGGATTACAACCCATAAATTCCACGTGAGTAAGTTCCTTGGTGAAGGTAGTAGCCATGTTCTTGGCAATGACTTGTCCAACAGCAGCTTGCGTCTTGCTTGGAGTGGTTTGCTTAAATCTATTTCCATCAAATCATAAAAGTCCATGAGAATCTATAGGTAATAAAAATCATCATATTCATAACTCATGAATATAATACATGAAAGTTTCGGTCTATATGAATCCATATCATAGATAGCACAACCATTCCTCCATAGTAGAGTCAATACTTGGTGATTCCGTTTGTTCATCAATCAAAATACTACAAGTTTCTTCGAACTATGCCACACCTCTCGTGGCTAGGATAATAGCAAAAGCTAGTAAAGATATAAGTCTAGTCTAAAGACTTCCTGTAATCCTTAGAGGTGAAATCGGGTTTTACGACATCATAAGGTAGGGATAGTCCTGAAGCAGTGTCTGAAGTTGTGCATCGATCAAGTCCTAGATAGTGTAGATTCTAAGCCATTCTTGAGGAACCTGTAGATGTTCCTGTTGAGTCCGTAATCTTGGTATTATCCACCAGGCGTTATCTAATTCATGGCAAGTGAAAATGGAAAAGGAAACTGACAATGGTGGTATTCTAAAGGATGAGAATAACATTGATGACAATGCGATCCTAGTGATGAGTTAGGAGATAATGGTGATAATAGTGAATGGGATACTACCCTCTTTCGCGCTAACTCGCGACATCTAAGAGGTAAAGTTGAAGTACGCACTATGGGACGACCAATAGTGTAATAAGTAACCAATGGTGGTGGTAGTACCTAAGTAGTAAGCGTCCTACTAGTGAAGGAAAGAAAACATGTTATCTCTCTTGTAATAAGCATTCTAATAAGTCCATTAAAATTAAGTCTGAATACTCTACCAAATGGCATTCTATGTATAGGTTGAATGGTAGGAAAACCTTATTCCTATAACAAATCAATAGTGCTAACGGTGGTATACGTGCAACTGGTGGTAAAATGGTAGTGGAAGATGACAAGGCATCTTTAATGTCGGAATCCGATGAAAGGATAACAGCGTGGGTATCTGAAGACATGTCACTTGTGAACCAGGTCAATATAATCATATATATATATATGAGTATGGGTATGAATAACTTGCACAGTGTGTGCGTAAAACAACATGTATAGTGAATATGCACCTATGATGAAATGATGAGATGCTATGATGATGTGGTTATAGTCTAGGGTCCAAGATACATCCTAGTTCGCTATAACCTTAGCTCTGATGCCAATCTCTCACACCCCCAAAATACCTGAATGGCAGCGGAATGGAATACCTGAGGGTGTAACGGATCATAGCACACAACCAGGATATATTGAACGACCTAAAGTGTCGTTTATAAAATACATCGTTTGATTCATTCAAAATATTCAGAGTTATAAAACATAGGTCCCAAAGTTAGAAAAGGTTTAAGGAAATAAGTTTAGTACAATCAAACGATATTTTAAAGTGCATGAAATCCAAAAGAGACGCGTCATCCTTGATACACAAAGTGACTCCATGCAATGCCATGAGAAATGCCTTAGATACCTGAGAAATACATTGCGAAAAACGGTCAACATAAAGTTGGTGAATAATCATAGGTTTATAAGTAATTCGTAAGTACATAAGCCACCAGTATATAGTAAAGTGACATATTGTCAAAAAGCTACATTGTCTCTTAAGCTCATGACACCGAAGCTAGACGTACTAAAATATGCCCCAAAGGAGTGTTTACCAGACACTCGTACTATATTAGACATGAAATGCATTCGTTTTCCTTATGGAGCAACCCAAACACGAATGGAGGAGTCACCCTCGATAGATCTATCCACTCACTCTCGCTTGGCAATATAATTAACGGTTCATGATAATAAAGGGGACTTGCAGTGGTAGTACTAGCAACTTAAGCAATGTACGAAATTTAATACTTGGGCATGTACAAAAATAATAGTGCAATGTATTCTCCCCCGTGGGATTTAAAATCAAATAAGTACTAAAAACGGGGCTATGAAAACTCACCTCGAAATAATGGTACAAAGATGGTGCAATGAGGTGAAAGTAGTCGGGACAACGAGGCGCGAGCACTAGCCGCAACCTAAATGAATAACCATGATCTAACTTAGATCAAGCCGAAATGAAATGAATGCACATGCACATGATACTCATACCACTCGTAATTTGAAAATACTAGTTATCGTCGTAGAAAAATGGTTTCCATACTTAGGAAAAATAATTCCATTTGGTGAAGTATATAACTTGTCATAATAACTCGTACCAAAGTTAGCGTTAAAATCCTTGTATTGAAAACCTTGAAATACGTCGTTAAGTCGTATAAGTATTCCCTCGAGTCGTACGTATTCGTTTGATAAGAAAATAGTCCTTAGTAATATTTACTAGAAAATATACCGTTTAACGCGTACGTTATTATTTTTATTTGTGTCCATATACATATATATAGTTTGACGATGTTAGAATGGGTATAACTCGGTCGTTTCAAGCTCGTTTTCCTTGTTCTTTATGTCCACGGATTCGTCTTTGTATATTCTAGTATATTTTAGACAACTCGGCTCTTTTAGGTTACGTTCAAGGCCTCAAAATACCCATCGTATTCTGCCCAACAGCAAGCAGTTTTCTGGAAAAGTAGTTTTCGTCGTTAAGTTTGCAAAAATCATAACTCCTTCGTTATAAACTCGTTTTAATCCATTCTTTCGCCTAAAGTTTCGTTTTTGAATGTATTTTCTAAATCTTTGGTCAAAACTTAGTCATCACTTACTGATTTTCCCACGAATTTAAAATAAGGACAGTAGGTATTTCAAAAGTTTCAAAAATCATTTCCAAGTCTCTAAACTAGTTCCATCCTCCACCAATCCACTTTCAAACACCACAAGACTAATCTAATCCTACCATACACCTTCTTAGGGTGTCATGGGTCCTAAAATATCATCAAACCACTAGGTCTAACAAGAGTGTCATATGTTTCCATTTCTAGGGCTTTAAAGTTAATATGTACAAAAATGAAGTGGTACAAGTTGATACATGTGTAAGATCTTATAAGAAAATTATATGAACATAATAATAACTTGTAAAAATCATAAAAATGAGTTTGTATACTTACTTGGTGGTTTAGAGAGTTTAGATGATAAAAAGCTTACTAATCCTTGAGTTTTTATTTCAAAACTCTAACAAGGATGATTATACTAACTAGTTTATGAAATGATCTTGTAAAATTTTTCTTCCTTGCTCCTTGTCTACTCCAATTCGAACCAAAACACCAAAGAAAAGAGAGAAAAACTTGCTAAGTGAAGTAAAAAGTGATTTTTATGTGCAAAGGAGTAAGAAAGTTTAATTTATACTTGGACAAAAGGTTTGGTGTGCATTTAATTAGTTTGGTGAGGTAATTAAAGTTTGATGACCAAGGGGGGGGGTTGGCCGGTTTTGGTGAGGGAAAAGGGGAAGTATGTTGGGTGATTAGTTAGTAAATATTAGTGTTAGTAGTTAAGTGTAGTTAGTTTAGGTTTAGGTTTAAAGTTTAATCGGGTACTGGATTTGTTAAAAATAAGTTTTGTTGAAGTTATTCGGGACGTAATAAAGTTATAAAAGTTGTAAAAATAAGTCGGGTACAAGTACGGAGAGTTAGGGTGATTATCGTTTAATTTTGATGAAAACCGGCGTTATTAAGTTAAACGTACGATACGTAATGGTTAAATTTCCAAAATACCGGGTAAATTAATATTATAGTTTTTATATTATAGAAATGAGTATAAAAATATATTAGGATCAAAATCGGGAGTGTCGGACATGTTAGACACATTTATAGCTCGCGTATTAGCGTTTATTTAAAATAAACGTACGTAATTCGTTAATCGTATCAAAAGTATTAATTTAGTTATCCTACGAGTGGAATAGTATGCAAGTGCCCTAATGATGATATGCAGACTATTTCTAGTCCGTATGAAGTGTCCCTGACAATAATGCATGAATTCGCTCCTGAACCAATACGGTTACGCGAATTTGAACACTCGTAAACTAAATTTACGATAACATGAATAATGCACATGAATAGTAGTTTTCTCTCGGAAATGAATAGTATCATGTGAATAGTAAAATTTCTGAATATGTCTCGGAATGTCAAATTGACCTCAAAAACGATGAATAGTAAAACGATGAATAGTGATCGATGAATAGTAATTTGTGAATAGTAGAATATCGAAGTTTGGAAAAATGACCTGAAATTGTGGGTTGTGACAGATGTCAAGTGCCCTTGAATCTTCATATGTTGGAATGCTTTAATGAATGATGACTTCAAGATCTTGTAACCTTCTTGGTGGATCATGAAGTATGATATGCTTACAACAAAGATGAATGTTAGAAGCATTATGATCATTATTGAAAGGGTGACTCATGTGTGTTTCTACATTGTTTGCTACTGATCTAGATATGTGTTTTATGATAGAGAGAATGTATGTTCAAAGTCATCAACTTAATGAGAAGACCATGGGCTGCTATTTATAGCCAAAGGCTTCAGCAGACCCACGGATCAGGCGGAACCCTTTTGAGGGTTCCGTCCGTTTTGCCCGAAGGTTCCGCTGGAACAGACAGACTACTATTTACAATAACTTTCCATATCTAACAATGTCACATCAAGTTACTTCTAGTCAAACACACAAATAATAAAGTTGGAATCCTTCCAAAATGTGTAAGAGGTCTTATGGAAAATCAAACACTCAACCTTTCTATAAATGCACATGATGTGATGTATATATATTTCTATTTTAAGATTAAGATATATATGAAAGTAAACTTGTATATATTCCCTAAGTAATGTTGTTATAGTAAGTTAATGAGTTACTAAAAATGTTTGATTCCTAATGTCATCACATTTTTATCATTTGTAAAACTTACTAATATTACTTTAACACCTAAAGTGGCACTTATTCTATTTGACACCTAAAGTGCACTTTGACACCTAAATTACTTAAAGACCCTAAAAGTATTTTAGTCATTCTAAATGGTTGATCAAGGGGTTTGATCATAATGCTACATAACAAACATGTACGAACCTGTGTTGTAGCATACGATGACTCGAGACGTTGAGAGGTGTTGAATGTTTGTTGAGACAAAGTATGATTACAAGTAACTTGTACATTTTACGTTATGTATCAAGTTATACGTTTGTCATCAATTAAAACAAACGAGACTATATAGATTAAATATCGTAATATTTGCACTAACAGCATTTATAGGCCATCACCCGCGCTTTTAGTTAAGACCGACACATCTGTGGGTGTTTGGTTAAAACCCTATGTGACGGTTACTTGATCTTCTGCTGCCTTTAGATCTGAAAATTTGAATTTTACGGTAATTAACAACAAACTTTGATTCTTTGTGCAAGTATACCAATAAAATTAAATTTGAAGGATCTATTATTCATTGCTTCTGTAAGAGTATATTGAAATTATGATCATACCTCACCCTTGTGTGTGTGAAATATCAACTGAAAAGGTTGTATGAAGTTTTACGACATGCTCCTGAGTCGATATCACAAACTTCAAAACGTCCGGATAAGACAAAACAGTTATCACCAAAGACATACCAAATAGGAAGCTCAGGTCAACACCATTGTCTCCTCGTCTGATCGATACTTGTATTTAAAGGCGGTGACCCATGGTCTGTTGCAGATTCATTTGCCATTCCAATTTCCAATAGCAATAGGTAGCCATTAAAAAATATCTACAACTAATATTGTAACAGTTTTATAACGAACTACCTATTGCTATTGCAAAATGTATAGCTTATAGACGTATCAGTTTCAGCTATTGCACTTTGGCTTCGGGACAACATTGTACCTGCTACAATAGATTCTGCTACAATAGATTCTGTAAGAGACAAAACAGCTATTGCATTTTAATGCTTGGATAAACATTTTTTGTTTATATATATATATATATATATATATATATATATATATATATATATATATATATATATATATATATATATATATATATATATGAGAACAAATGCCTGAACCTGTTCAACTGCTCGCATTTGGCTCAAAAGTACTATTAAAAAGTGTAGACCATTAGTTAGACGTTGTCATAGTTCTAAAGTTCTCTAAAAGTCAAAAGCACACTTCGAACATTACCATATGAAAAAGAAATACAAAAATGCAATCTTCTAGCCATCTAAGTGGGAGCATACTACGAATGGCAAACTTTGGTTGAATGTGCTGAATTTGCTAATCTTGGTGAAAAAAATGCACATGATGATAGGTTAATAAAAGTTATTGCATATCTTCAATGTATTTTTGGAATAACGTAATCGCTAACCTTTTTAATTGTACACCAATCAGATAAGCAGATGAGCAACGCAACACAAGCAACAGATCAAGGTATTCAATTCTAAAGCAAGGAAGATGATTATTTACGGAGAATAAGCTATAAATAATCTTATATCATGTCACCTTATTTTAATTGTAGGCTGTTTGCGGTCCGGCATTAGTTTCGGATAATGTAGGACTGCATGCACCTGCAAGACCAAAAACAAAAAATCGAGACAACAAAGTGTTAGAAAACATTCAGGAAATGAAGATGTATACATAACTAAATGTAAAAGAAAGGCTGCAAACCTTCTTAGTTTTCAGAATTTTCTTGTTGCTTCACCTTAGTCGTTTCGTACCCTTTTTCTCGCCCTCCCTTTAGCCATGGCATTAACTTAACAAATACTATCGCGAAAAAGAAGCACTGACCATTTAGTCAAATATTGTAGTTTACCCTGAAAAACAAAAAAAACACACAAAATCAGACAACTTAACAATACATAAGGGGGAAAAATGAAGACTGGTAATGTTACCCAATAAATCTATAGTAGATTGTGTAGGATTAACCACCAATAATACATCTTTACCAGTAAAAAACACACCTTTATCACAATAGACTTGAATAAATTTACATATTAGGCTAATTAGGTCACAATTAAGGTAATGTAAATTCGTAAACCAAAAGCATTTGCAATGACGATTTATTGGTGTTATTCTATATAGTCAATTGGTGCAACCTAATGAACGTTAATGGAAAATAAGTCTGTTGTTCGCGTACGGATCACCAGTGCAGGTGCAATCGAGGCCGGTTAATTGAGAGTAGCTGCCTTTGGTGTGCCAACCATTGGTTCTGACATTATCGGTCTCTAGATATAGTACACTGCAATGCAAAAATACTGTTGACATATGATTCTACTTCTAAAAACAAAATAAAACGTGTGACTGATTAGTAGTTGACATGTTAGCAGTTGACATGTTAGCATTTAAAAAATTGTTATCAGTCCAAAAGTAAGGTTGGTCGTTACAACGCTAGCTCAAAAGGAAACATAGGTTGGTCTTTACTAAAATTCCTATAAACAATAAAACATGTAAGATTGAGTATATATATTCTCCAAATATGGTTATTATATCAAGATTTCTTGCAGTCAACAGATTCACAAATTTGTAAAAACCTGGCTCCTCTTATTTATGACTTAACTGTACATGATATTTTATTTGGAGATAATTAGCAGTACATGGGTTTGTTGAACCAACTCATTTGAACCATTAAACTAAGTTGATGTAATAGCTTTTTATGCACCACAATTAGCATTTGCAGTTTCTATAGAATAGAATGCGGAGCCTAGTAACTAACATGTTTCTTCTTGTTCTTTTTCAGTCCAGTGAATGTGGGTTGAAGACGTTGAGAGACTGCACAACAATTGTATTCCATCAAAATCATAATAGTGAAAAGGCCTATAAAATAAAACATACAACTCAACTTCTCTAAATCTGTAAGTTTATTCATTCACCAAATAAGCTCTTAACTACCTTCATATCCAACTTAACACCAACACTATTGACACCTACACTCTTATACTTAGTGAGTAACCTATTAAATGAACAATCCTTTCAAATGCGCCCGTCAATATCTAGCTGGTATGTATTTAGCTGTTTTTCGTCATTGTAACACAGAATCCGAAAATCCAATCGCGTTCACTCACATATGATACCTACCAAAACAACATAAACATTAAACCAAAATAAATATTATAAATATCTAACACATCCATTTAAGAACTCAATATCACCTAAACTTCGTATATCAATAAAACGAATATTCAGGTTAATGTATCTCAAACTCATGTAGATACACATGGATTATTGTATGCATCTTTTCTGAACCAATGCAATGAGATCTATATTCCACACATAATTCTTTGTCCAAATACAACAGTTCCCATAGGCTACTCATATATCTAATGGAATAAACGATAGGACATTTAAGGTTTGCAAATTCAGATAACCTAATATTCAATAAAGTTTACACAATTGATTTTTTGTCCTTCAATCCACTACGATCAAACTCAACCCATCTAACAAAATCATTAGAAAATTATACAAATATGCATAATCAAAAAAAATATTCAATCTTTATAATAAAAAATGAAGGAATCAAACCTTGCGATAAGAAATTCCAAGTGCTGCTTGTGAGAACCCTCGACTGCCAACACGACAAATCCTATTTGGATTAATCCGACCACCGCGTGATGTGGGTTTTAGATTAGAAAGTGTGTGGCTGTGTTTTCGTCGGAGAAGACAGAGAGGGTATTTTGATTTTGGAAGAAGCTTCTAGGTGGAACCGGAATGAGGATCGTGTATTTTGAGGTAAGGTGATAAAATTGGATCAAATAGAAGCAGGGTAACAGGCCGACGAATTTTGGGCTGGGCCTTGGCAATTTTTGGCGGGAAACAGGTGGCGCAAAACGACGTAGTATCCTATGGGTTTTAATATATATGTATAATGATGTGAAAGTTGTTAGTAAATTTAGTGCACTTGAGGGATTAATTCACACCTGGTAATGGGTTTGGAGGTACGGAGTGTACACCCATTTGGTCACTGAATCCCCTGACTCAATAGTGGTTATGTAATGATTCTGCTGATAGCAGGAATCTGATTATGCTGATGAGAGATTCTGCTGATGAGAGATTCTGCTGATGATGTATTCTGCTAGTAGAATCTGCTGCTAGTATGATTCTGCTGACGGCATTAGTTTATTCTGTTGCTCGTTTTTAACCACTGATTCCTACTATTATGGAAAGTATTATGTTATAATTAATGGGCCGTTAATTATACATAATTCCATGGGCTAGGTTTGAGTATTCTCTATTATAAATAGAGGTCATAATACATCTGCATAGAGATACAAAAACATAAAACCCTAAACACTTGAATACGCATCTGGTTCTTGGTTTGTGCCTAAAACAAGAACATCACTTGGTCTTATCCCATAGAGATATTCGTGTAACTCAGGCATAGGGTCGAATAGTTTCTATTGGAAAGTGATACCACGATTTCAAGTGAATATCCGGTACCTTTATTGATTATCTTAACCCTAATCTGGGAACTTGTTTACATTATACAACCAACAATCAATAGAAACTATTAGTGATAATAAATGGCTGCTGCTATGAGACAAATGGCTGCTAACTTTTCCAAGTTAGAAAAGTTTGAAGGTGTTGATTTCAAAAGATGGCAAAAGAAGATGCACTTCTTGTTGTCAAGTATGAATGTGGTTTATGTTCTCACAACTGAGATTCCAGAAGATTTTGGAGATGATGCTACTATGGATCAGATGAGGGCAAAAAGCAAATGGGAGAATGATGATTATGTTTGCAGAGGTTTAATTCTCAATGGTATGTCTGATTCTCTATTTGATATTTATCAGAATGTTGAAACTTCTCAAGAACTATGGGATTCCTTGGAAGCCAAGTATATGGCTGAGGATGCATCAAGTAAGAAGTTCCTTGTAAGTAATTTTAACAATTACAAAATGGTTGATTCTAGACCTGTCATGGAACAATACAATGAACTTCTTAGTATACTTGGTCAATTCACACAACACAAGATGAACATGGATGAGGCTATTTCAGTCTCTTGTATCATCGATAAACTGCCTCCTTCTTGGAAGGATTTCAAGCATATGCTCAAGCATAAGAAGGAGGAGTTAACTCTTGTTGAGTTGGGCAGTCACTTGCGCATTGAGGATTCACTCAAAGCTCAAGACATTGACAAGCCAAAGAGTAGCACTGCTACTGGTCCATCAGTTGTCAATATGGTGGAGCATAACAACTCCACCAAGTACAATGACAACAAGGGCAAGCGTAAGCATCAAGATAACACCAAATCTGATCTTAACAAGAAACCTAAGGTGACTTGTTGGAAGTGTGGGAAACCTGGACACTTCAGGAAAGATTGCAAGGGTGGTAAAGTTGGAAATAAAACCAATGGATCAGGCACAGGTGGAGGGAATGGTAACACCAATTCTCTGAAAGGTCAGAATGTGTTTAATAAGTCTTTTAATATTTATTATGTTACATATATATCTGACATTTACTTTGTGCAGGATGATGATGTTGCGTGGTGGGTTGACTCTGGAGCAACAATTCATGTGTGTAAAGATAGAAGCTGGTTCAAGACCTATGAGTCAATGAATGATGGTTCTATTCTTCATATGGGAAACGAGTCAACTGCCCTGGTGCATGGAAAAGGATGTGTTGATTTGAAGTTTAGTTCTGGAAAGATTGTTTCTTTATTTAATGTTTTACATGTTCCTGATATTAGAAAGAATTTGGTTTCTAGTAGTGTTTTGAATAATTGTGGTTATAAACAAGTTATTGAATCTGATAAGTTTGTTTTGTCTAAAAATGGTGTGTTTATTGGTTTTGGTTATTTGTGTAATCAAATGTTCAGACTTAATATTGTTCATGATAAGATTGATTATGCTTTTATATCTACATCTAAACCTTATGATTCAAACCTATGGCATGCAAGACTTGGCCATGTACATTTTAAAAGAATGCAAGATATGTCCAAGAATGGGTTAATACCAGCTTTTGATATGAACACTGAAAGGTGTAAAACTTGCATGTTGAACAAGATAACTAAGAAACCATTTCAAGGAGTAAAATGTGAAACTAAAGTTTTGGAGTTAATTCACAGTGACCTTTGTGATTTACATGCTACTCCCTCTTTGGGGAATAAGAAATACTTTGTGACTTTTATTGATGATGCTTCTAGGTTTTGTCATGTTTATTTATTACATTCTAAAGATGAAGCATTAGATAAATTTAAAGTATTTAAAACTGAAGTTGAATTGCAACAAAGTTCCCTGATCAAAAGATTAAGGACTGATAGGGGAGGTGAGTACATGGATACTCTGTATTTTCAGTCTGTTGGTATAATCCATGAAACGACTGCCCCTTATACTCCTCAGCAAAATGGTATTTCTGAAAGGAAAAACAGGGTGCTGAAGGAGATGGTTAATTCCATGTTGTCCTATTCAGGGCTGAGTCATGGGTTCTGGGGTGAAGCTATGTTAACAGCTTGCTATTTATTAAATAGGGTTCCCAACAAAAGGAACAAAGTTACCCCTTATGAACTTTGGACTAAAAAGAAACCTAACCTTAATTATCTTAAGATATGGGGTTGTAGGGCTGTTGTAAGACTTCCTGATCCAAAGCAGAAAACTTTGGGAGAAAGAGGCATTGAATGCATCTTTGTTGGATATGCTGAGCATTCCAAGGCATATAGGTTTTATGTTATAGAACCTAATGAGTCTGTTTCAATTAACTCAATAATTGAATCAAGAGATGCACTCTTTGATGAGAACAGATTCTCATCTATCCCTAGACCAAGTTAAAGGATTCCAAATGGAACCAATGACAATGGTGCTTCAGAAGTATCTGATGAGGTTCCTGCTGAGGTTGTGGAACAACAACCTGAACCTGAGCTCAGAAGGAACAATAGGGTGAGGACTCCAAATTCATTTGGACCTGAGTTTTAATTATACTTAATTGAAGGTACAAGGAATGAGGTCTCTAACCAATACTCCTATTGCTTTATTGTGGAGGATGATCCCAAAACATTTGAAGAAGCAATGAAGTCCCAGGATGTTGCTTTCTGGAAAGAAGCAATAAATGATGAGATGGACTCCATTATGGGCAATAACACTTATGTGTTGACTGATCTACCACTTGGTTGCAAACCTCTAGGTTGCAAATGGATTTTCAAAAAGAAAATGAAGGTAGATGGAACTGTTGAAAAGTTCAAAGCAAGATTAGTTATTCAAGGCTTTAAACAAAAGTCAGGGATAGACTACTTTGATACTTATGCTCCAGTGGCACGTATCAGTACCATAAGATTGCTAATTGCTTTGGCATCAATTCACAATCTGATTATTCATCAGATGGATGTGAAGACAGCTTTCTTGAATGGTGATTTAGATGAGGAGGTTTACATGAACCAACCTCAAGGCTTCATTATGCCTGGCAATGAAAACAAGGTGTGTAAACTGATTAAGTCTCTTTATGGACTAAAACAGGCACCTAAGCAATGGCATCAAAAGTTTGATGAAGTGGTTTTGTCGAGTGGTTATTTACTTAATCAAGCTGACAAATGTGTATATAGCAAATTTGATGAATCTGGTAAAGGAGTCATCATTTGTCTATATGTTGATGACATGTTGATCTTTGGCACTGACCAAAATCAAGTTGATCTTACAAAATAATTTTTGTCATCAAAGTTCTCCATGAAGGATATGGGGGAGGCTGGTGTTATCCTTGGTATTAGGATTAAACATGAAAGTAACAAAATTTCTATCTCTCAGTCTCAATACATTGAGAAGGTGTTAAGGAAATTTAATTACTTTGATTGTACTCCAGTGAGTACTCCTATGGATACAAGTGAGAAGCTAATGCCTAATACTGGCAAAGCTGTATCTCAACTTGAATATTCTAGGGTGATTGGCTGCTTGATGTATGCCATGACTTGTACAAGACCTGACATTGCTTTTGCTGTGGGTAAACTGAGCAGGTATACTAGTAATCCTAGTGCTCATCATTGGCAAGCAATTCAGAGGGTCTTTAAGTATTTAAAGAGAACTATGGATTATAGTCTCTCATATACTGGTTATCCTTCAGTATTAGAAGGATACACTTATGCAAGTTGGATTAGTAACATTGAAGACAATTCATCTACTAGTGGCTGGGTATTCCTACTTGGTGGAGGTGCAATTTCTTGGGCATCCAAGAAACAAACTTGCATTACCAGTTCAACCATGGAATCTGAATTTGTGGCTTTAGCTGCTGCTGGCAAAGAAGCTGAATGGTTGAAAAACTTGCCTCTTGAGATTCCATTGTGGCATAAACCTATAGCACCTATTTCTATCCGTTGTGATAGTGCTGCTACATTGGCAAAGGCTTATAGCCAGATGTACAATGGGAAGTCTAGACACTTAGGTGTTAGGCATAGCATGATTCGTGAGCTTATCATGAATGGGGTGATATCTATAGAGTTTGTTAAATCTCAACAAAACTTAGCTGATCACTTGACGAAGGGTTTGGCTAGAGACTTGGTTTTGAAGTTTGCTAAAGGGATGGGTTTAAGTCCAACTTAGTCACTGAATGCAAGGATACCCAACTCCCTTATAAGGAAACTTGGAAGCTGCGTTCAATGTGGAAAGCTGATCATTTAGTGGACTGAAGCACATGTATCACAAACATCCCAAGGTTGTGCTTGTTATCTGCTGGAAAGGAGGATGAAGTTATAACTTCTTAATGGTTAATTTTCTTTGAAAAAGTGCTAAGCAGGAGCATGAATTAAAGATGAACCACCTATGTAAATGTTGAAGTTTTGCCGCTTCAGGAATTTTTGGACTTTTAACTTTTACAACATTTATGAATTGGATATGGACACATGGCTTGTATAGTGTCAGGAGTATTTTAGTGTTTGAAAACTTGTGTGTATTTATCATCAGGTATTCAAATGGGTTGAAGGGTTCAATTCTTAGAACACCCTGATTCTCGAATATTTGAAAGTATATGTACTAATGTGGAAATTCAATCCTCAGGATATTTTCATTTATGCACTTGTTTTGGTTTGGAGGTACGGAGTGTACACCCATTTGGTCACTGAATCCTCTGACTCAATAGTGGTTATGTAATGATTCTGCTGATAGCAAGAATCTGATTCTGCTGATGAGAGATTCTGCTGATGATGTATTCTGCTAGTAGAATCTGCTGCTAGTATGATTCTGCTGACGGCATCAGTTTATTCTGCTGCTCGTTTTTAACCACTGATTCCTACTATTATGGAAAGTATTATGTTATAATTAATGGGCCGTTAATTATACATAATTCCATGGGCTAGTTTTGAGTATTCTCTATTATAAATAGAGGTCATAATACATCTGCATAGAGATACGAAAACACAAAACCCTAAACACTTGAATACGCATCTGGTTCTTGGTTTGTGCCTAAAACAAGAACATCACTTGGTCTTATCCCATAGAGATATTCGTGTAACTCAGGCATAGGGTCGAATAGTTTCTATTGGAAAGTGATACCACGATTTCAAGTGAATATCCGGTACCTTTATTGATTATCTTAACCCTAATCTGGGAACTTGTTTACATTATACAACCAACAAAAGTGCCACCACTGAAAAATCTCACCTTTAGCTTGAATAAATGATTGGTAGTAACACCTGTTCCGACAGTAAGATACAAATAATTACTATAACTTAAATCGTTAGTTGTATACTGATATGAGTTCATAATCTAACATACCTTCGCCCCACAAATTCGTTTGTTTGTTTGAGCAAGATGGGCTACAACAGGAAACTGCTATGGATGAATATAATGTAAGTAATCACTGATATAGCGGCTACGCAAATCAGCTAAAGCAAAAATTTGCCTTTAGCCATAGAGTTTACACAGTCGGTATTCCTTCAGAGCTCCAAGCACTTTTTAGTTGGTTGAGAACCGATCGGTAATTCATTGATAATGATAATGACTTTGCCAGGTTCTAGGGGGGCTACTATTCTTTTTTGTCGATCGAGCCGCCCTCCCTCATTCCACTTGCCCAACCTTCTTGGTTGGTCTTCTTCTTCCCTGTCCACCTACAAAAAAACAACAATTATTCAATAACCAAATAAATTACACTCCAAGATTAGTAAGGAGGCGTTTAGATTAGCCGTTATGAAGGATTGATATATCAACATAAAGTGAAACTAAAAATACTAATCAAAATCAAAACTTTTTCACCCCCAAATATCTTTTTATAGAGAAGTAAAAACAAACCTCTGTATAATCTTCTTCTTCTTTCATCTTATCTTTCATCTTAATGTTATTGTGAAGTCGATCTGAAGAACAAAAGAGAAAGGTAAACCAAAAAACGGGACAAAACGATGAATGATAAAAGCTATTACACGCTTTAAACATCAAAAAAGTTCCCATGTCAGATTCAAGCAATACAACAACACGAAAAAAAAAAACAAAAAAAATAAAAAATAAAATAAAAAATAATAAACAGACCACAAAAACTAACAACATACGAAGCTCACGTTTGGAAAAAACATACCACAATCAGCGTAACAAAATCTAACCTGATACTGCTAAAGATGAGATCGCGTTAAAGGCCCTTTATGTGGTTGCCCTTTATTTGTACATGTTTTGAAAAGTCGTACCGTGCAGACTTTTATCCAAGTCGCGTAACAACCCATACGTTGTCTGTAATATATTCGTCAACGGCTCTAAACCTATACAAACGAACTAAATTACTAATAAACTAAAAGTGGAATTTTACACAGAAGTGTGGGGTCTTTTTTGGTCTATTTCTATTTATCGGCTATTTTTTCAGGTTAAGTAGAAAAGCTAATCTACTTTTTAACAGTCATGTAATGTAATAAGCCGAAACATTATGAAAGTGAAACTCATAAAAATTAAAACTTTACCTGTAAAATGAAACCAATAAAAGCAATAAACTTTAACCATTAAAACACAATAAGATAGGTCAAACACCTTTTACTACATGTGTATACTTTGATCATTTGTATATATATATATGTATATATATCCGAAATGATGTATATAGTTTATGTGTATACTAAATAAAAACATGAGATTCTGAAATAAGTTTTTCACAATACCTACTCTTCCATCCTACATCTAGTTCAAAAGTATAATCCAAGCAACACAACCAAAAAATAAAAAAGTTGGAAAAATAGTTACCTTAGTTAGTTCTTTGGTTTTTCCTTGTGATTATCTGAGTGCCGGCCACCACCATCTGCACCGCCGTGCCGGAACAAAGATTCCGTCACCTAATCTGAAAAGGGTATAACATTGAATCAGATCCTTCAAAAATCTGCAAAATGATTGACAAAATTAATCAAGAAACAATCTTTATCAATACCCATATGAAAAAACAACTATAAATACCTGACTTCTACAATATCAAAACATAAAACGTCAACCTGAAATTGTAGATCGGATCAGGTGTTTTTTGACATGGAGAATTCGTTGTAAACAAAAAAATCAAACCGTAGCA
This sequence comes from Artemisia argyi, assembly GCA_030686995.1. Taxonomy (NCBI): domain Eukaryota; kingdom Viridiplantae; phylum Streptophyta; class Magnoliopsida; order Asterales; family Asteraceae; genus Artemisia; species Artemisia argyi. Next base: position 20,770 of record JARVZY010002740.1, on the reverse strand, counting down.
TGCGCCATTTGATTATCTCCTTTGATTGTGTGTGTATGTGTATGAAATTCAAGAGTGTGTGTGGACAGCTGGAGAATGATCCTTCCGTATCTTATCTTGACTTTGTATAGAAAACTAATATGGGCTACAAAAACAAAGGAAACAGGCTAGAGTTTTTGGCTGGCCCATAGTATTTTTTGGCGGGAAAATCGCTTAGCAAACGACGTAGTTTGCTAAGGGATTTAAGATATATGTATAATATTTGCAAAAACAACCATAATGTATAACATATCGGGTTTTTGATTCATTAGGCTGAGCACAATGGCTCGGGAAAAAATCGGTTGTCCGTGAATGTCGACCGATTTGGATATCGGTTGGCTCCAATGTGGAGACTAGTGCAAACATCGGTCGAAGGAAATAGAAAAGCACAATCGATCGAGTATATGACCGATATTTGCACACAAAAACTATGTTCATTTGATATTTAATAAAAAAAATAATAAAAAAAACTCGGTCATCGGCTGTGGCAACTGGTCGTTTCTGGTCATCGGAGAGAGAAAGCTGATGTGGTAGCTGTAAACTTGGTTCATGTTGGGTCACCACTATGCCCAACCTTATGCATAATTTTTTACATATGCATAATGAATCATAAAAAAAAGTATGTTATGCGTAATGAATCATAGAAAAAAGTATAAAATGCATAATGAATCATTAGAAAAAAAACATTATGCATAATGATTTTTTTCATCTTTCAATTTCATTATTCAAATTGATTATTTTGTGCAAGTAAGTAGTTTATATTTAGCTATTACTTATCAAAAACTCCATTGTCTTTAATTATTTATATAAATATAAGTACATATTACAAAGGCTCGATAAAAAACTGATGCCGAGTCTTTATAAGCTCGAGCGTGACTCATTATATATTTTGAGGTAGTTTAGTTGTCCAAAACACAACTCGAGTTCAATAAAAGCTTGACTCCAACGAGTTCTGATATCTCGGTAAAAGTCTTAGTTTGCAGCCAAAATGCGATACTAAAATTTACAAACTCTAAAGGTGTAGCCTAATGGCCGGTACTTATAATTTTTGAGTGGAAGCTCAAGTTCAAACCACACATAAACACAAATTTTGAGCTATTTGCCTTAGAATTCAAGAGGAGAGACTTTACAACAACTTGGTCACGTTACCTAAAGTAAGCAAACACTTTTCTGACATATATGTTAAGTTAACTTGGACATCATCTTCAACATATTAAGCGTCATCAACGTAGATTAAGGGTAATGTATTCTCAAAATCTCATAAGAGAACATGGATCAAACCTCGTTGGATTAAAAACTTGTGATGATAAGAGAAAGTTTCATAAATGACTATGAAAATACTGATTAGGCGGCGTACATTAGATCTAATAGGCTCGACTTTTAGATAACTCGGACATAGTTCCCTCCAAAGTAGTACTCCCTTCGTCTTACATTAAATGTTTACAGTAATTTGAGATATCTCATAATAAGTGTCCACTTTGTATTTCAACCAATAAAAGTAACTTTAGTAGATAGATATAATATTCGATTGGTGAAAAATATATTTAGTGAGATATTCTAAAATTTAATACATTATAAAAGTTGACATTTAATATGAGACGAAGAGACTGTATTATCTGTGGATTATCTATTTATATAAAAGAGAATCAAAACGCCACCGTTTTGCACTCCATTTTCCCGCCCTTTTTTTGCCCATTTTTGGCCCATTGCGATGGCCTTATTGTTGCCCTTTTGCTTGGCCCAGTTTCTTCACATTGATGCCTTTTTATTTTGCCGCAAGTTATATATGTTGTGATAATTTGGTATCATTAGTTAACATATATGGGAAATCCACACAAACCTAAAACATAAATGGGAAATCCACACAAACCTAGAACATTCCACACAGTCTGCTGCTGATGACCCGATGATGATGATCTAATGATAAATAAAGGACAATGATAGGAATATGATGATGATCGAAGGATGGAAGTAACACAACAAACGAATACACGTTTTCCGGTAAACCTTGCAGTGTCGTTTTTAGTATAGTTAAGTTACTGATGAATTTTTGTGGGTTTTTTTCATAAGGTTTCCGATTGATTTTTCGTATTTTCATTTTGCAAGTTTTCAGGAGAGAACCTTGACAAATCTCAGTGCCCTAATTTTGGGGGAAATAATTGATTTTGATTATAATTATTTTTTTTTGTAGGAGGGTTATAATTGTTTTAATTTCTTCTTCTATGTTTTAGTATGGTATGCTAATTGGGTTTGTTTTTTTGATTAAAGATATACTAAAGTGTGTTTAATGTGTATTTTGCTAGATACGGTTATGAGAAGCGGTTTAGGATACCAAAAGCCGTACGAGATTGGTATGTTGCCTTTTTTAAAAAAATTAGGATTTGTTGTATTTGTTTATTGGTTTATATAGTTTGCGATATATAGTGTTTACTATTTTCTCGAACAGGTGGAGTGACAACATTGAAAGAAAAGATTGGTTTTTGTGGTCTCGATCGTGCTATCGCTACGGAAGAAGCTTTAACTGAGAATGTGAGTTCGCCACTGATTTCATATGGTAGAAGTGCGTTACAAAATGTTTATTTAGAATTTTGTCTGCCAGGTTAGTGGCCCTTCTGCGCAAATGACTTGGGTTTGAGGTGGCCCGATGATGGTCTTTGGGGATGGACGGCTAATGTTCCTGAATGCCTTCGTGTTCATACCTCCATCTATTCAGGTTTGTTCTTTTATTTTCTTCATGTTAACCCAAGTGTGCCAAATCAAATAGTGGGTAAAAATTAAATTCAATAACAAAATGTGTTAGTTTTAAACACAAGCAAAACTACTTTCTTCACCTAAAATATTAGTACCCCAAGGCTTATACCAACAAACTAGAACATTTCAGCTTTCGGGAGAAATTACAGATCCCTTCATATGCGGAGATCATGCATGTTCTATTTTTTATTTATTAATTTATTTCTATTTTATTAGAATTGCTTTTTTAAGAATGTAACAACATATGTTTCATGTGAATTCTTTGCCTAACTTGAAGTTTCATGAAAACGCAGGTTATACAATCGTCAGTTCGGTTAGTTGGTCACACCAGTGTACTAATCTTGCCATTTGTACTAGCGGTGGCGATGTCAAGGTATTGTTAATGATCAATATTTTCGTTAACCTAATGATATGATAGATTATATTTTTATTAATAAAACATATTTCTTTCAGATATGGGATGTGGTTTACCTATGTAATAATCATACACATTTGATTCGTTGGGGTTTTAACTATGTAATAATCAAAATCAATGGATCCCAATTTGATTTTAACTACAAAGATTGTGAATTGCAGATTAAAAAAAAGATGTAGCAGACAAAAGGGTCACCGATACTAACAGCTGCATTCTTGGACGTACAGAACAAGAGCCAATAGAGTCACGGACACGACAGCCAGAAGGTAACACATTTTAGGTATTTGGGTTTAACCCCAAACGTTGTCAAATATTAATATGAAGCTTGAGCGACCGTGTTGCTGCCTTTGTTTATCATTTGCGTTGTTGCAGATACGAATTCTGGAATTTCTACTCACATGGCCTGCAACAACATGCTAACAGAGCACGCTTTGCCTTTAGGTACGATGCGTTCACCATTGTCTGTGTTTTGTATCAACAAGTACCCCGGCATGAGGTTTCCCTTCTAACAACTAGGATGGTTTTACTTATGTTCTCAGCCTCTGCACACACATTTTCGATCACCCTATATACTTCTAATATAACACTAATATTATCATCACAAGTTGCTTTTAATTGTTACATGTAGCACCACATAAATACACTTATCTTTGCATTCAGCTTAGCAGGCCACTGTCCATTATAACAGTCAACCAATGTTAAGAAACTCACATTACTCATATATTGTGCAAGTACTTGATGCGTTACTTATGTCTAGGTTTATATGCCTCCTAACGACAGGGCTATTATTCTCTGTAATATGTATCATGTATTATGTATATGTATGTGTTCCGTATCGACAGGTACCCAGAAAAGTAGCTATACACATAACCTTGGTCCGTTTCCTACTATCGCCAGACCTAGGTTCGTAAAGCACACTATAGAGATGTTGTACTCATTGTGATAAGAAATAATATACAGCGTCGGTTACTATAACCTTACTGTTATAACATATACACGTGCAACCTTTCTTATGACCGTAACTATTTTGCAGAACTATGGCAACCAGTAGTAAAGGAAAAGCTATTGCAGTAGCGGCAAAAGTTGTGGCGCTTCAAAGATATAAACCCTACAAGTATGAATAAAGCTATCGAGGTCAAGGTCTACATGAAATGGACAACAAAATCTATACCAGACCTCACTTCCACAATGCACTGCTGCATATCATTGGATATAAAGGTATACCAATAAATGCTCCCGTATATAATAAAACGACAACGTTACTTATAAACATACATTTCATAATTTTTGACAATAATAATTTCATAATTTCAGCGTCAAGCAATTCAGGCAAATATCGAGCTCAAAGATATCCACAAGTATAATGCACTCCAAGTGAACTTAGCATACCGTATACAGGGGTTCGGGTTTCAGAAAACTGATAAATGGCAACAAACATTGGACAACAAATTCACATTACTACAGTTTTTTTTGTCAGGTATCATGTTCCCCGATCATGGCTAAAGCCGAAGAAAAACCTATTGGTGCTGTTTGTGAAGAAGTTGGTGGCAATATATCGAGTCATGTGCCATTACTAACACGGGCTAATATTGCGACCTTATTTTAAATCCAAAACATGGTCTTGCTGCAAAAATCATGTGAATGTTGTTGGAGATGGACAACATGAAGTTGATTTTGCTATTCGAATCACCGACATCTTTAGCTGCAAGACTGGAAGAAACTGTGCAGTCTATCAGTAAGAAAGTGGGTGATGGAATACTTGCCGTTATTGACATTTAAGTCATCCTGCTCGGTTTGCATTAAATTGACCATGCATATTATATTTGCAGCATGATGCTGATGAAAGAGTACGATTTGAAGATTTGAGAGAGAAGGTAAAGAGGCACTTCGTGAGCTTTGTAATTTTGTTTGTTATTTGATTAGTTTGTAATGAAAAGTGAAAGGTTACTGTTTTTAATCATATGTGGTTTTTGTACTTGAGCTCTTTATGTTTCTTCATCAACTATTTTCTAGGGAATGAACAAGTTTCATTCGAAAATTGTTACTAGAGCAACCAATGTGTTTATGTGTCAGTTTCAATTTGTAAAGTTTCTAGGCTATGTGACCGGTATTTGGCAATGAATATATGACTACTTGATATCATGTGTATATACGAATTTCTAGGTGAAAGCTCTCCCGGTTATTTCTCCATGACAAACGAAACATCTCCCGGTTAAACATTGTACTTTACTTCTACTAAAACATAAAAGTAGAAACTCAAAATACTACGGAGAAAATAAAATGTATACTTTGACTAAACCAAAAATACTATGAACACGTTAACATGCAACCAATACGTGACAAAAAAAAAATCGTATTACAGCTGCCAAAGTATTCTACTTTACTTATAGATAATCATGAGTTGAGATCAATGAAGAACCCATACATGCCATAGAACCTATCAACCAATCATAGCCACCCATTTATATTTTCCACATTTTTTTTTCAAAACAACATATCTTGCAAACGGTAAATCTTCAAGCTACAAAAAAAATACCATCGCGACGAGAATTAAATGATCTTTCTATAGATATGCATTGTTATATACTTTCGACGAACTTTTTTTGTTTAATTTCCGCCCAGAAAGAATCATATATGATTCGTAAAATATCATATATGATTCGATTCTTACGAATCATATATGATTCGTAAGAATCATATATGATTTGTTAAAATCGAATCATATATGATTCTTACGAATCATATATGATTTTTCTGGGCGAAAAAAAATAAGTTCATCGAAAAAAAAAGTTCGTCGAAAGTATATAACAATGCATGTCTATAGAAAGATAATTTAATTCTCGTCGCGATGATATTTTTTTTTGTAGCTTTACGATTTACGGTTTGCGAAATATTTAAGTTTTAAAAAAAGGGTAGAAGTTTATTTTTTTATTTTGATAAAAAAATGAGTGGCTAAGATTGCTTGATGGATTCTATGGTAAAAGTTGGATCTATAAAGAATTTTGGCAGATAATCATATCAACAAGAAAAAACATGGCCAAAACATCGCAAAATAAACAGGCGAGCCCGCAAACCATTAAAGTTCAAACCCAACATACATGGGCCCAGCCCAAACTGACCATAAGCCCAATCGAAGCATCTATACAAAAACCGCTCACTTGCAGCATACAACCCTAACCCTAACCCTAACCATCACTCCACATTCGATTCACACACTCTTGAATCAACACTCAACCTTCGATTCATCAAAAAGAATGTCTTCATCAGCGGAAGCAGCAGAACACAGGGGAGTAGAAGAAGAGGAGACGACAGGAGGAGCAGTGGAAGACGAAGATACAGGAGCCCAGATCGCTCCGATTGTTAAGCTTGAAGAAGTTGTTGTTACTACTGGTGAAGAAGATGAAGATGCTATTCTTGATCTGTACGATATTTTCTTTTTAACCTATTAACTCTAGATCTACTTTTATTTTATTTATATTTTTTAAAACTGTTAACTGTATCAGTATAGATCTAGTTTTATAAACTGATTATATACTTTCTAACTCAATATGCTTTGTTTACATGATTTGAATTTGTTAACTTATTTAGTTATTTATATGTTTTTTTGGGGGATATATAACTTATTGGTAGGTTTTGTTAAATTTTTAACTGAATTTGAATGCTTATGTATATTATAAAGTTAAAAATTTTTAACTAGTTAAGGGGGGTGTTTGTTTAAGCTTATTTGTTCTTCGTCTTATATTTCATAAGCCTGAATTTTCTGGCTTATTTTGAGGCTTATGGGTTTATATAAATTTATTATGATTTGGTAAACTTATAATAAGCCAGCCAATGTTAGAATAAGCCGGAAAATTTGGACTTATGAAAATTAAATAAGCTCATAAGCCCTCTGATAAGCTTAAACAAACACCCCTAACTTATTTTGTTTACTTTTTTCGTATACAATTTGAAAATTCATCTAAATAACTGATTCTGTATGATTCTTAGTGAAAATTTTGGATTATTTATGGTTTATAAAAAATTCTAAACTAATTAACTGATTTCATTAATTATATAAAGTTAGTTAGTTTTTATTATTTATGTATTTTGTTTTGTGAATTCTGAAATCGTTAACAAGTTATTTGAATGTAGCCGTTTTTAGCAAAACAAAATTTATAAGTTGCTATCAGTATAGATGTGTGTTTTGTATAAATTATGCGATTATTGATTTTTGTTTATTATGGATTGTGAAGTTATTAACTTATATAATTTGATGAATATTTACAGTAAAGCGAAGCTGTACCGATTCGATAAAGAAGGAAACCAGTGGAAGGAGCGAGGTGCTGGATCTGTTAGGTTTTTGAAGCATAAGAAAACTGAAAAAGTGCGTTTGGTTATGCGTCAATCCAAGACCCTAAAGATCTGTGCTAATCATCTAGGTATTAATCTGTTAAATGATTTGATTATGCGGTTTGTCATACGTTGTATAATTTGATTCGATTTGAATGTGAAAATTTGTTGTTTGTAGTTATTCCAACTATGTCTGTGCAAGAGCATGCTGGTAACGAGAAGTCATGTGTGTGGCATGCTTCTGATTTCTCTGATGGTGAACTTAAGGATGAACTTTTCTGCATTCGATTTGCATCAATTGAGAGTAAGTTTACTTATTTTTGCTTGTTATTGGTTTTATAAGTGGTTTTCTAGCTTTTGGTGCATTGCATTTGTGTTGGTAGTTTTTTTATAGTACTTGATTAGTTCAGGTGTTGAGGTTTAGTTTTGTTTACATGGGTTTTTTAGGTAGGTGTTTGATTACATGATTGAGAATTTATAGGTTTTCATATTACGTGTAATTACATGGTAAGCTTTTGGAGTGGCGAGCGACATTTGAGTTGATGCTGGTTTATTAGATGGTATTAGGAATAAGGTTTTAGTAAAATGTGAAAGTGTATATTACATTAGTACTTATAATGTAAATGCTAACTGTTGCTTTTGGTGCTATGACTGTATGGCATAACTATTTGTGGCTCTTTTTGTTTGAATAAATTGCCCTATAAGCTTTTGTTTTGTTATCTATGTATACCTGTGGTTAACAACTCAACCTTTTGCTTACCTAAAAGTAATAAGGCTTTTTAGCTGAGTTGGGTTCTTTTACAAAATAACCGCTAGGTGATTGTTAATTTCTAGCATTAGCAATGTGTGTTGCAGATCTCATTATCTAGTGATTGTTTTTTCTATCGGATGTTTGGCTAAATTTCTGTTTTTTGACTATATGTATCTGGTTTCAATAGGGATTACTCCTTACAAATGTCCTTGCATACTTGCAATAGTATCACAAAATCTACTTTTAAAAATTTTCGTTTAGGCAGTTGTATGCGGATCTTCTATCACACTTTTTTCTGGTTTTACTTGTTTTTCTGCTCTCAACATCTTTGAAACCACTCATCTCTACACAATATGTTTGATTAAATTTGTAGTAAAACCCTTTCTAAAGATGGGATTGATATGATGACTAAAGTAAAAGGTCTGAGCAAGATATGGTAGTGATAGGGAGATGTTGTTAAAAAATTGGAAGAGGGCCCCTGTCCTTGTTAAAGTTATGGCATTGTGACATTCGCAACCTCTTCTATAGCATAAAACACCATATGCATATGATATATGCTTGGTGAAGGGTTGTAATAAAAGGCGTGGGTTGCATTCTAGTATTGAATGCTAACTTAGACTTCTCCCAACATTTTTGTCCGTAGTTGCTACAACATCGTATCCTTTCTTGCCATATTCTGCACATGATCACAAGTATTATGCTGATCATTCCTCTTTGAGTTTTTAGATATCAATACAAAATTTGATGTATGTAGATAACTTTCTACTTAAATTGCAAAGCACTTTTAAAATTACTTTAAACAATTCCAGTACAACACTTTGTGAGGCTCTGTTATTATGTTTTTAGTCCTTTCACTATTTATGAAGAAGAGATCTTAATTTGTTTGTTGCATTTTTTGGTAATCATTCTTGTTGGAACTTAAAAAGCTTAGTTCTGGTAGGGATGTTTTGTCTTGTGACAGATAGTATATTTCTTTTATAGATTGTGATATTGAAAATACAACCAGCAATTGTTGTCTTAGTGTTCAAATGCAAGGATTTGTTGCTGTGATACAATGATAGTTTTTTCATCACTTGTTTGTGATCTTTTTTATTAATATAATGACCTTTTGTGTACTTAAAAGGGTTATATGGTTGGTGTTTATGTATAGCTGCCGTCCAACCTTTTGTAAAAATAAACTCAGTTGGTAGGTTATTTTTGAGGACTTGTTTTTTCTTCACTTGTGTTTGGCATGTCATTGTTCACAACTTGTGCTGACATATGATAAAAATCTTAAGCCTAGATTTTTACGGTACTGGTGACGTTGTAGGAAGTATATCATGTCATTATATATAGTTTATTCAGTGTAACATGCATTTATACTTAGATTTTTTATTTTGTTTTTGTACTTACTGATCTGACACGTGTTACACTTTCATGAATATAGATTGCAAGAAGTTCATGGAAACATTTACAGAAGTAGCTGAGTCCCAACAAGGCAAGGAAGAAAACAAAGATGCTTCGAATGCTGCTGGACTACTCGAGAAGTTAACTGTTGAAGATAAAAAGGAGGAAGAAAAAACCAACGGTTCATCTGAAGAAGTGAAGGAAGAGACTGAAAAGGTCGTTGAGAAGGCAACACCTGAAAAGGCAGAAGCCGATTCAGAGAAAAAGGAAGAATAGTCTGCTGTTAATGTAATATTGCCATTTATGGGCCAGATGGAACAGCGTCTCTTGGTTGGTTTAAGTGTCTGGGAGGTGCAATGCAATGTGCTACATGTTGCAAAAGTCGTGTCGGTCTGTCAGGTCTGGTCTGGGTCGGAGTCTTGGGTTTGTGTGAAGGTTTATAGTTGGTCAGTTGTATTACAATTTGGGGTGTCAGGAGTCTGGTCGGATATAGGAATTCTACAGATGCTATTTCTTCATCTGTTCGGAGTTGGTTTTTCAGGTATATGCATATCAAGCATGCGGTCAGTGATTTGTTTTAAACGCTCTGGTTGGAGTCATTTTGAAATATTGGATTTGATTTGGTTAACTATTGCTTATGCGTATATGTCAGAATTAAGAAAGCTTTCACAGTTTTGATCTGAGAAAACCATTGCTTATGCGTATATGTCAGAATTAAGAAAGCTTTCACAGTTTTGATCTGAGAAAACCTGATTTGTTTTCAAAATGGACCTAGCCATCATAAGAAGCATACTGGTGGTTGCACGTTGTTGGCTAATATACTGTCAAAATTTGTCCAGAGGTTAAACCTATTTGAATCATTTGGCTGTAGTCCATAGCCCTTAAATTCAACGAGTTGATAATACTTGATACATTGATCATTATGATAACTTAAAATTTAAGAAATTTTATTAGTTGATCTGATATATTGCTGAAATTAAATTAAGCTTGTAAGCCCACATATACCCAAACACCCCCTTATTCTAAAACTGCATATTGATTTATGAGAGTGTTGCTGAATACGGATGTTAAATCTTAAATAGCTACGCGAACACAAATGATGCAAAAGGACTATTAGGTTTACGCTGATTCATCGAAGCATTAAAACATATGTTTGCACTTTGCATGAACTTAGGTGACCCTGATTTTGTCGATATAAGTAAGACCGCATCAGAAATGCTTTCCCCTCCATTCGCAAAGAAAATCCAACAACGAATTCTTACGCCACTTTCCCTTCTGAATACTACATGCCCGGGTACATAACTAAGTTCATATTTAGTTATTTAATCTTGACTATTATTAGTCTATTTGAGCTATTAACTATAAACTCTATGGAATTGTGCATTTACCAGGTGGAGTCAGATTGAAGATCACGGTACGAGTCATTTTTGCATAGTCAATAAAGATAGAAACGTTGTGTCAATGACTATCCATTTGGTGGCGGTATTTTTTCTCCCTCGACGGGAATTGTGCTAACGAAATGGGTGACTTCTCGGTAGGGGTGAGCATTGGTCCAGGACTGGACCGGACCGAGGACCGAATTAGTCAAAAAGTCAGACCGAGGACCGGACCGAATGTGGTCAGTCCGGTCCAACAATGCCAAATAATCGGTTTGTGGTCCGGACCGGACCGACCGGACCGAATTAGCCAAAAAGCCAAGACCGAGAACCGGACCGAATGTTGTCTGTCTGGTCTCGGTCGGTCCGGTCCGTTCGGGTCGTTTGCTCAGCCCTACTTCTCGGCACCTACACAAATATCCCCCCGACAGCCTTCCTCCCTCCCCTACAAATTTTAAAAGTCCAAACAAGAGACCATTGTCTTCCATGACTCCTATCATCGTTGTCAAGGTGCTAAAAAAATCAATCATTGACTCTCGATTTTTTTATTTTATATTTATTTATTTATTTATTTATTTTGTTGACAGGGTGATCAACTGGTCGGGATGTACATAAGTCCAGCAGGTCTTCCTTTTCCATTTCATCCTCGGAATGGAGCCTTTAGACGCTGTTCAATCTCCACGAGTATACCACAAGGTGTTCTCTTTTTCTCTATTTTTAATGCTAAAAAATGGGATGTTCAGAGCTAATGTTGATCACTCATTGACGCACATATAGGAGTTTTTCACTTTGAAACTAGACGTAACAAAATGGGCACATTAGTATGTCATATATGATTAAGAAAAATCTAGCATTTTTTATACAAAATGGGCACATAATGTGATTTAAAAGTTTCAAGTCTAAAAACTCATTTTAGATGACTTTGGACCTGTTCGCGCCCATTTTGCTCGTCACTTACTAGCTAACTTTTAGAATTCACCCATTTTAGATGACTATTGACCTGTTCATAGATAACTGGGTCGAAATTGCCATCTATATTTGAGACATTCTCATTTGTCTCATTTTATGCAGTTGATGCCGAACTGTTGTATACTACGAAAACTGTACACTGATCGACGGTGATCATATTGAGCTTTCAGAGGACCGAAAGAAATTTTTAAGAAGAGTACTGTCTTACAACCATAAGCAAGTTATGGAAGGGATGCTTGCTGCTATAAGTGATCCAAGGACAGATGGTCGGCCTGCTGCGTGTTAATAATCATCACTTTACCTCATTACCTGTAATGGCATAATAACTCATAGGATATGTCTATTTTAACTCCAAGATCTATCCAAAGATAACTTCGAAATGTCTACATGTATCTACTTACCATGTTTTCCATCATATTTAATTGATTTAGCCAGCATGGCATTCGAAAGCGGTAAAGATTGCTTACTTGGACTACGCACAGGCTCAATTAGAGAACTCAAAGATACTTAAAGTTAATATAGTAAAAGTGTGTCTTACAATACACCTATTCATTGCCATTTCCTCGAGCATGAAGTGAGCTTTCTCCAGTTGTCCAGTTTAAAACCAAAAAGTACAAATGAAATGAACAGATGCAAACTTTGCCAAACAGGTTCATGTTGAATACCACTTGACAGCAATAGAACATTACCAGAAATTGTGAAGAGCCTTACTTACTCAACTTCAAACGCTCACTGTGATAAACTCATAAAAGTTATGTTTGCTAGCCGTGTTACACGGCAGTTGCATGAATTTATCTACCTAATCACAATTCCATATGTCATAGAGTTGCAGGGCCAGAAAAATTGCAGATGTAAAGAATCTGTTTATATGTGAGGATTCTGTTCCTGATCAATTCAGACAAACGACACGATATCTAAAGATTCTTCCATCCATTTTAGTAACTTTACACCTGTGGCATCTGAACCGAATTGATTTAACAATTATAATGCGAGATATCTACAACTACAGATTCTTCCATCCATAGGGATGTGGTTAAACAAAATTAAATAAGCCAAGTATTAGCATATAAATCCATTGCATTCTTCACTAAACCAGAATAACTTTTTAAGCCAAGTCAAATAATAAACACACACAGACATTTGCTACACACTTACTCTCACTTGAAACTATCATCTATGGATTTATCACTCATGAATTAATGAAAAAATTCTGTAGCCGCCGAGATAACTATCATGTGAAATAAGATCTGAACCTTTACGAAACTGGAGACCTTTAGCTTCCAAACGAGAGAGAGCCTACCAATGGAAAGAGAACATTATTAAAGCAGTTCAATGAATATAAACTGATTAAAACTAGCAATCTCACCCAAGTGGAAAGAAAAGAAAAAAAGACATTCTTTAATATTACCTGCAAACAATTATAACCCCCAAGTGCAATCTCGTTGACATGGCCAAGGCTTGATAAAAGTCCTTGAAGCAATTCTTCTTCTACATCATCTTGATCTCGTTCCGCAGATCTGTAGCTTACCCAGTAATCCAAGTTGGCTTTAACTAAAGAAGACACATTTTGCAACAAAAGCCCCTCCAAATACATCTCTCCTTTTATTGTTAGTGACAATATATAAGGAGGTTTGATTTCTAGTGTATCTATATCACTATAGTCGTCGTAATCAGATGAGAGCACCAAGTTCTTAACACTCTTTGAAGTAACATCAATCCGCGTAAAACCACAACAATCATCCAGCTGCAAAGTTTCCAAACAAGGACACCCGGATAATATTTTTCCAATTGAATATTCATCTAATTCCGCTTTGTCAATACACAGAAACTTAAGTTTATCCCAACGAATAGCACCATTAGGAGGATTAAATACACAACGCGAAAGTTTCATACTTATAGGAATTTCTGACTCGTCTCCAAGCAACTCATCATCATAGCTAAATCTTCTTTTGTAAGTTTCCAAATCGCATGACAAACTTTCAAGTACTCCAAAGTTTTCAAACAGGGACAAACTTTCAAGTACTCCAAAGTTTTCAAACAGGGACATCGGGAAATGCCCATCATCAAAATAACAGCAGTTCAACTCCAAAGTTTCCAAACAAGGACTTCCAGATAATATGTTTCCTATTAAATCTTCATCTAATGCCCATCTATCTATACACAGACATTTAAGTTTATCCCAGCGAATAGCACCATTACGAGGATTAAATACACAACGCGAAAGTTTCATACTTATAAGACATGAATTGTTGAAAAACAACTCATCATCACATAATGCAAACACATACGGGTCCGTTACCCTTAAATCAATCTCTTGAACGTTACACGTAATAGCATAACGTATCCATCTATTGACTTGCAATGTAGGCCAGCTTAAAATTTGAAGTTAAAATTTTTTAAGGTACATGTCGGTAGGACATTGACTTAGGGTTTTGTCGATAAACGAAAGGTTGGCGCCAACATTAATAGAATTAGCTTTGTTGATGTGATCCTTATATGTGAAAACGAGAGTAGGAAGTCGAGTCCAAAGATGTTGCCATCGTTTTGAGATAGTAGTTGTTGTTTTAATCACTTCTTTTGTGGACAGCTCTAAACGAGAGATGATTTCAAGTAATAAGCAATCCGGTAACAAACTTATTCTATTTAGGGTTGAAGTCGAGTCCAAAGATGTTGACATCCTTTTTTTTGTACATGATTTTGAAACGTACCATGATTTTAGGATATATTTAGGGTTGAAGGCGATCGATGTTGGAGTATTTATAAATTAAGGAAAAGTTATATCTATTCATTATTTTGCCCAAAGACCCCTAAAATTGTTTAAAACGCTTTCTTGCACCACTTAGCGTGTTATCATGTCTGGTTATTGGATCTTGAATCGGTTTTTGGTTAGGAAACTAACCCACTACCCGACCTTCTAAAAAATCGGGTTGTCGGGTTCGGGTGGGAATCAGGTCACGTTGTATCGTTTCAGGTGATTCCGGTTACCGGGTTACAAGATAAACACAACTTTATTAACACGAGCGAGTGAATAACTCATATTTTTGTTCATTTGGGAGTAAAAATAATATACACACTAGACAACTGTAAAAATGGTAAAGAACTCAGATCAACAACTCAATTACACCCAGCCAACCACCCCTTTGGTGTATTTTATTATCAAAAGATTCAAGAAGATAAGTCCCTGAAATAGGTGCTTACTAAACAATACAAAAGACAATGTGTAATCTCCTTCAGAAGGACACCACACTATTACCTCACTTACAGAATACACTCAATCACTCAGACTATAAGAATCAATAAAAGAGATTGATCCTTTAACACTAGAACAAACATATATCAAAGTGATATATCAAGACTAATACGTATGGTATGTGAAAAACTTAGAGAGAATGAAAAGTGGCTAAAGAAAGATAATGAAACCCTAGCTGGAACATGAGTATATATACAGCTATGTTTCACTTTAGCCCCTCAACTTCTCAAACTTGTCTTTCAGCTACAAACTTGAGTTATCTAATAGAAGGCTTTCAAACTTGACATAATAAGTCCCTTAACTTAATAAAATTAATTCTTCAACATCCCCCCTCAAGTTGACAAGTCTTTATCTTGAACCTTCATCAACCTTTGCTTCCTTATCTCCATTAGCACCATTATTGGAACATGCAAACATATCAAACAAACCCAACTTTTTGCACAACAATGCATGTTGCTTATGTCCAAGACACTTAGTAAAAATGTCAATCTGCAAGTTAGTATGTATTTTAACAGTTTTAATAACACCTGCAGATACATTCTCTCTTACTAAATGCACATCCAACTCAAAATGTTTAGTTTTTTCATGAAAAACTGGATTTGCAGCTATCTAGATAGCAGCACTGTTATCACAGAATACATCAACAGGCAACAAACCTTTAACATCAAGGCTATCCAACAAATTACTTAACCAAATAACCTCACAAGTAGCAGAAGCCAAACTTCTATATTCAGCTTCAACTAAACTTCTAGATAAAGTAGCCTATTTTTTACTTTTCCAGGAAATAAGTGAATTTCCTAAGAAAACACAAAAACCAGTAACAGACTTTCTAGTAACAGGACATTTAGCCCAGTCTACATCAGCATAAGCTCTGAGTTTAAGATCAGAATCACTATCAAATTGTAAACCAGAACCTGGAGATCCTTTCAAATATCTTAACACTCTTAAAGCAGCCTTAAGATGTGATTGCAAAGGGTTATGCATGTGTTGGCTCAAACAATGCACAACATAACTAATATCAGGCCTAGTATTAGTCAAATATATCAACTTTCCTATAAGCTTCTGATAGTTAGTTATATTGTTCAAGACTTTGTCATTATTAGACTCAACACAGCTTAACACATAATTTTTAGGCAAAGGAGTATCAACAGGCTTAGCAGCAAGCAAACCATACTCATGCAACAACTCTAAGCAATATTTCCTTTGAGACATACAAACACCTTTATCATTCTTCAACACTTCAATTCCAAGGAAATATTTTAATTCACCCAAATCTTTAATCATAAACTTTGTGCTTAGAAATTGTTTAAACACTTTAATTTCAGTTTCATTATTTCCAGTTATAACATTATCATCAACATATACCAACAAAGCAACAAATACAGAACCACTTTGCTTGATGTAAAGAGAATAATCAAACTTACTTTGAACAAAACCATGCTCAACCAAAGCAGTAGTAAGTTTGGCATTCCACTGCCTAGGAGCTTGCTTAAGTCCATAAAGAGACTTATTCAACTTACACACTTTGGTATCATCACCACCATTAAAACCTTTAGATAAAACCATATAGACATCTTCTTCCAAATCACCATACAAAAAAGCATTATTGACATCTAACTGATATAAAGGCCAGTTCATATTAACAGCAATACTGATTAAGCATCTAACAGTAACCATTTTGACCACAAGACTAAAGGTTTCATCATAATTGATGAGGCGAAAAATGATCCGTTTTTAGGGGGTCATTTAAGCCCGAATTCGAATTTATTTGATCAAATATTGCCCTAAATCGTTCCTTTTGTGATTTTAGGTACTTTGGGAGTGAAATCTGGAAAAGGAAGCAATTCGGACATTTTTGGAGCATAAAAGTGAAGAAAACGCCAAAGTCTTAATTTTCCATGCTGGGAACAGTAGGTGACGGCGTCAAGAGCAACTCCCTGACGGCGTCAAGAGCAAAATTCCATGACGGTCCAGTAGAGATTTGACGGCGTCATGAAGGTAGGGCATCAAGAGTATAAGTCATGACGGCCTGGAAATGATTAAGTCTTGACGGCGTCAAATGTAGATCAAGGCAGTCCGAGAATAGTTTTGGCGGCGAGGTGACGGCGTCACCTAATTGGTCTTGACGCCGTCAGACCCCTTTTCCTATATATAGTTTTCTAATTTTTCACATTTAAAGAGAGAAGTTTTGGGAGAAACCCTAAGTACGATTTTGGTGTAACTTTACAGGTTTTTCAAGGGTTCCAACCCCTTGATACCTTGCATGAGTAATCAAGATAAGTGTTCCTTTAATTCAATCGATATGTCTATGTGTTGGTTGTCTATATCTTGTTCTTGTCTTAATTCCATCATGCTAGGCTAGATCTATCTTGTGTTTGCTTAGATCTAATGAAACCTAGATGTTGATTATGTGTTGATTACTTGTTTATTCTTGTCTTGGATGAATGATTTATATGTTAGGCTTAAGAAAACTGGCAGATCTCCAATTGGTAACATGCTTGAACGTCTTAAGAAACATGAACCGACGCGCACTAGGTCTTTATTGGTTGTATTTAATGCATGAGCCACTGTTTACAATCCCTATAGTTGTGCTGGGCATGGTGTAGGAGGAGATAAGAGCTCATAGAATTGGGGAGTTAAGTGTGCCACCCCATGAATGGTATTAAGGAATACGATCCGTCATCCATACAATTATAACAAGTAATTAACGTGTAAAAGATGTCTAGGGAGTAGTGAAATCTAAGTAAACACATTTTCTCCAATTACTGCTCACAACTTTAGTATAATTTAGTTTATTTTCATTTTTAGTATTTTATTTTGATTGCATCTTAGTATTGGGTTAGTTGAATAGCAACTAATTCCGCACAAATCCTTCAAACCCGAGAATTTTAATTGCTTTCTAAAAAATATAAAAACACAAAAATAATCTCCCCTCATCTTTAGAACTAGTATTTAGGCTTTCTAATCCTAGCGACACTATTCCTAGCTGAACGATCAATCCCCCGGTACTTGTCACTATACTATACTACAACGATCAGGTACACTGCCTGGTGGGGGTTGTAAGCTTCTCAAGATCCCTTGAGAGGTAAAGCCTGGTGCGATTCCCACTCATCAAGTTTTTGGCGCCGCAGCCCGGGGAATAGTTATTGTCTAGGTTAGAAATTCTTTTTATTAGGTCTACTTGCTAGATTCCTTTCTAGTAAGATTTTATTTTTATTTTTAGTTTTTCTTTAGTCTATCTTATTTCTTTGTGTCCTTTGTTCGTAAACTATTTCGATGGATCACAATAACATTGATCGTTTGATTCCTGTTATTCGTGTTTTCCGTCGTAGGATTTTCCAAATGCCCGCCCCACTTCCTTTAGCAGAAAATGAGAACCCACCTAACCTCTCACCCAACCACCACTTTGACAATAATTCTGAGTTAGAAGAGTCTGATCATGATGATGACCGTAGGGCTAGTCCTTTTTACTATTCAGACTCCGATGAGGATCTTGATGATGGTGATGTGATTAATGAGAATAGGATGGAAGAGGAAATAAACCCTCTTAGGTATGTTGACCCTAGAACTAGGATTAAGTGTGATAGTTCATTTAACATGCAATTCCCTTGTAAGATCGGATTTAAGAGCTTTAACGCCTATCTCAACTCATCTCTCCCAATGAACATAATCTCACGTAATGAATACAATAAAATCATGGTAGATGAGTTAGAATACAAAAGTGAAAACATTATTGCTAAGGCAATACCACTGCATGTGTTTGTAGGAAGCTTGGTTTATTTTGTTGAGTTCATGGTTATGGAGAATCTAGGAGAGTTTATTGATGATAAGTTGACCCAAGTTGTGTTTGGAAAACCTTTCAAACGGTTGACCAACCTCGATGAAAAACTCGTAGAAGGGTTAATTACATTCTCGGATGGGGATGAAGATTTTGTCTATCAAATGCCCCGCACACACCCTAGGTTCAAAGATTTTTCCATGGAAAAGTGTAGTAGATATCCGCCCATGGAAATGTTAAGTGAGAATGATAAGAGAAAAGGACTTAATTACACTCATGAAAAGAATAAAAGATACTATCGCGGGTGCCTAGAGTTAAGGGATGATTATAAGAAAGATGAGGCGACTATTAGATGGCTCACACTTGGTTATGTGAGCATAAGCGATACACGTTAACCCATGACCTTGAGTCTAGCTACAAGACTCGTAAATAAAGAAAAGCGCTTCTTGGGAGGCAACCCATGTTTTGTGTGATTTTATTTGTTTGTTTGTTATTTGTTTCCGTACGCATGCTTTATTTTTATTGTTGGTAGATCATGTTTCTCAACTAAAAAAGTGGAAATACTTTACTTTGTTGTTTAGCCTAGTCTTAACTCCACCTAAAAGTATTTTTTTGCAAAAGATAAGTGTAAGGGGAAACCCCAAATATGTTTTTAAGAAACAAACCGACATGATTCTCCACAATATTAAATGAACATGTATATTCGTATTTGTTCGAGTCAAATGCTTGTATTGAGTCATAATGAAGTTTTGCAGGATTTTCCAGGAAGTAGGACCAAGTTTTTCCAGAAATTTTCCGGAAACTTAACATAAGAATTTCTGCAGGTCAATTCTGACGGCGTCAGGAGTTTACTCTTAACGGCGTCAGGTGTAAAAATCTGGAAATTTTACCGGTTTTGTTTTTCTAACGGAGTCTTATGGTTTTTGTGAATTATTAAGTTTTATAATCTCCAGGAGATCTGCAAATTTCATTCCACAAGCATTATATCTTATCTTGTTTTCTAGGATTTAGTAACTTATATAGGATGCCGCCGATTTTACGCGAGGTTGTCTTGTCTATTTTGTCAGGTTTTACAGGTTACGTATGACAAGAAGATGATTTATATTCTGGAAGGGAAGCTTTGATTGTTCATTTTCTTGGAGGAAGATTTAACCTGGCCACCTTATTATCCATACCGAGCGAATCAGGGGAGTATTTGATTTCATTCTTTTTACTTATTTCACTTTTACATTCTTTACTTGAACATTGGGGACAATGTTCATCTTAAGTGTAAGGGGAGGGTAAAAAGATGATACCTTACATATGCACTTTCGCTTGAGTTTGTTTTGTTTAATGGTAGATGTGTAATAAAACTATGAGAAATACTTGTTAGTGCAATTTTAGCGCCAAATTTAAAATTTTTTACAACATTTAGGAGTGAAACTTTAGCCATAGCAAGTGTCTCATGGATAGGAGATTGTATGACTAGCACATAACCGTATATTCAGAAAAATTTTCCACCCAAATATGTGAGGTTCGCCTTTAGATTTGATAGGAAAAGCATTTATTATTAGTGCTTATGAGTGTACCGGTAGCATTTAGATTCTAGAACTTGCGTTAGTGATGCATCCCGAGACCGCTAGTGAGACTACATTCGTGTAGAAGGATTTACTACATGATAAGAGGCATTAGGATCACCCTTGTGTTAAACCCGTATTATAATTACTTGACCATTTAAGTCATATTACTTGGCTAGTTAAGTCAACTA